>OX352304.1:4286889-4659389 GCA_947086415.1 Pammene aurita | reverse complement strand
AATTATTAGTCATTCGCAAAGGATTAACACGTTAGTTACAATTAATTTCAATTCTAATTGAAATCAATTTGCACTAAACTATTAGTGTTCAATTTTTACTAACGTGTTTCAATCTTCAATTTTTAATTTTCAATTACACTAACGTTCGGCCAACACTGGTACTAAGTGTATGGCCTCAGTGGCGAGTGTCCAGCGGTGGCGTTCGGCGGAGCGTGCAGCGATGTGGGGCTGCCAAAGGATTAGAAGCAACACAAGTAGATAAAGTCGTGCTAAGATCATTTTAGATCCCTTGCCCGATTAGTTAATAACTACCCCTGCAGTTAAGAGGCTCACAACACTCAATGACCTTCAAATTGACTTTACTGGAACAGTTTTTTAGCTAACTACTTGTTTTGGGAAAGCAAAAAAAATGTATGTATGTGATATTATATGTATTCATAAAAAATGTATTTATTATATTTGGAAGAACTTCGTTGATTCCGATACATGATTGGACGGAATCGGTTCGATAGAAAATAATTCCAAAGTTACATCTTAAAATTGGCTTCAAACAGTTGTATGTCTTTAGTTTCTTGATTTATACGTCTGTAATTAAGGACAAAATTCCAACACACTAAAACTATTTTATATTTCTCAATTAATGCATAGTTTTGTTTTAAATCTTAATTTTGCAAAATTTGCAATGAGCTCCCGTACTAATCGTAACACAGTGTTTCTCTTTCACTCGCGCTGAAAAAGATAGGTATGGAATTTAGCTGTTGTGATCCCCTTAACTGTGTAGTGGTGACATTGGTGACGCTGACGGCGTCTAGAAGCTAGTTCAACATGTTTAGACACGATCCAATTTCAATAAAACGCCAATGCATGAACTGCACAAACAACATCTGAATCAGAAATATCAGATTTGCTTGAAAATTATTCCGATACGACTCCAATAAAACTTCAATATTGGTTGATTGTTTGTTTTGTGCTGTAGTTATGTTTGAGATAGATTGGTCGCGATTCGAAAAATAAACACACACACTGGAAAGACACAGCTCCAACCCAACTCAACTCAACGCTATAACGACATTGACATTTGCTATTCGAACAGATATTCATTCAACATTGGTATCACATTGGTCTCACATTGGTCGCACATTGTAGCAATGTTGTACCAATGTGAGACCAATGTGAGACCAATGTGAGACCAATGTGATACCAATGTTGAATGAAAATCTGTTCGAATAGCAAATGTCAATGTCGTTATAGCGTTGAGTTGAGTTGGGTTGGAGCTGTGTCTGTCCAGTGTGTATGTTTATTTTTCGAATCGCGGCATTCGCGGCCCTGGTGTCTTTAATGTATTGTTTATGTATTTTAAAATTAGAGTGAAATTGTACCGCACGCATATGGAAGTCATGGTGTGGTATAAGACTAAATAATTCTCTGTCTCTATTATATTTTTTTGGGACACAAGAGTTAAAGATTGTAAAGGAGAATGGGCATTTTGTACCATGAGTGTATACGATTGAGACATATCTCATTTGAAAGGTCTTAACTAGTGCATTATTTAATTGTATGACGCCATCATTGGATAGCGTGCAGGGTCCGAGCTATTTAAAAAAAAAGGTTGCGCATATAAACGGTTAATTTATAAAATATCCGGTCTATAACCAGTGATAGCGTATTTTATATGAAAGAATATAAGAAATGCTTCACGCTTATTTACCACCACCATCGGAAAAATACGTACAGGGCTGGAATTAGTAGATGAAACATTTGCTAATATGTAAAAACACCTGTAGCATGGCGAAGCTAACGTGTATACAAAAGTCGTATGTAACAGCTAAAAGGTATTTTTAAAAGTTATTTTTCGTAAATGATACTTGCACTCTAACGTATGCAGAGATCAAAATAAAACGGTTTTATGCGTTAATTAACTGTAATTAACGACAGCCTAATTCTTCTATTGAACACTAGATGGAGCTTTGGCAGCAAAATGGACAACTTTTGCCACTGGCGTATACAATTGAACCTTATCTCAAATGAAAGGTCTTAATCATAGCATTAATTAGTTATATGGCACCGAAGGCCGTAAGGGTGCACGTAAGCCGGTATTCATTATTTCGTGTCTGCGCTGTGGCCTAGCTGTGGCAAAATCTGGAACTAACTAACCTGTACAAAAAAGGTTAACTTTTATACACATTTACATAGTTTATTCGCCTGAAATTAATTTTAAAAATAAGTCATTAATTTTTTGTGACTAATTAATGTTAAATGACCGCAATTAACTACTTAAAACCAGTTAATTAAAATCAGTTACTGGCGACATCTTGTATGCAATAGAAGAACCGACTAAGAGTCGAGTAGTTTTAACTACTCGACTCTTAGTCTATAATAGAGTCTATATAACTACATGAATATTAATAATGCTGGCTCCATATCATTGCTTTTTAACGCTCTAAAATCTGTGGTCTAAGGCTTCACGTCGCGTAATTATATATAAGTTAGTTTCTGAACGTTGACTATAAACTAGCTGTTCTAGGGGGTTACCTCAAACAACAGAATTTGAATTTGAAGATTCGTCTATTTGCCTTTCTCTTGTGCTTTCGCAAATTCGAGCGATGAAGAGCGAGATAGACTAAACTTCCTTTTTCGACTTAGCCCTGTCAAAAAATAATACTATTTTTTTATCACGACGGTGGCAAACAAGCATACGGCCCATATAATGGTAAGCAGATATATAATATAAGCAGATATACGTTGTCATGAGTCATGATGGAGTTAGACCGACGCGCCGGCACGTCGTTTTTCTTAATGTCATTTAGAATTTTGGAAGCTAGCTCCATCTAGTGACGAGTAGAAAACTTAGAACTTCATTAAGCACAATTAATTAACATACAAAGTCGATATATTTTAGTTCCTGCATGCATTGGAGCTAAAGTATATATTACGAAAAATAGTTTATAAAAATACCTTTGACATGTAATATACGCCTCCCGTATACACATTACCTTGGCTCTAAACCGAGCTTAATTTAAATTAATTAATTCTAGCCCTGTAAGTATTCAAACATAGGGTGTTTTACACAGAATTGAACCATTTCTCATATACTTTCAGATAAACCATGCTATAACGGATTACATATCGTATCTTTAAAAAAAATGCCCTTTATATGTTCGCTCTTTTTTGTTAAATATCTCGGTCCCTGCACGATATCCAACAATGGTGCCATATAATAAAATAATCTGGTGATCACGAGCTTTAAAACGAGATACGTCTCAGCAGTATACATCCATGGTACACTCCCCATACAAAAATGCCCATTCTCCAACGATAATGCCCGTCTATTGGTTTTTCGAGCCAAGTTTATTAGAAGAATTTATATTACTTTTTTGATCAAAACTTTTCGTCTGGATCGGAAAATGCAAATTTAATACTTATACAAGGTGACTTTAGATTTGGATAACGTTATTCAAAATTTATGCGATAATCCTCAAAGTTAGATTTGTCTGCCGTGTCATATCTTAAGGCTTGAGGTCATGTCATCATCGTCGTGTTTCTTGCTTTAAAAATTAGAAAGCCAAACAGCAAAAAAAATATTTATATTAGAACTTAGAAGTCAAGAAGCCGGACCGATAGACCGACAGCCTGGCAGTCAAGGGACAGGCACGCAGGCGCCGGACAAACGTACAATGGCGTTCATAATTGCATGGACACCACTAGGTCGACTTTCGTATGCGGCCGCTTGCGCTCTGATTGTATGGGTTGTTCAAATACCAAACTAGATAGCGCTGCTAGCGAAATGCATTAAATAAATAAAAAAATTGGTAAATATTACTGACCAAATAATATTACTTAATAAATCATTAAGAGGAAATCTGTAGTAACTTATTGTAATTATATGTAATGTCGATCAGTCGCACAACTTTTATAATTACCTAGTTTAAGGTACCGTCGAGTTCCGTATCTTCGCCTGGATTTTGACACATTTCCCAAAAAGTCTTTCAAATTTGAAAGCATTTTAGTCCTTTGTGGCCAAAAAACGTATTTTAGTACTCCTGACTATCAGTATATACCATTAAAGCTTTGAATTTCATTGGGTAACTTGGCAATAAATGGCCCCGAAGGCAATAGGCGAAGTTTGGGTGTTTTCTCCAATCTTCGCCTATCGCATGCCTTACCGTTAATTATAAACTTTTCTGGGACTTACACCTATCAAGTCTTATCTCCCTGGAACGTGTTAATATAATATGAACCTTAACTACACCAGACTAGGCACATTTAAAAAAAAATGTGTAGTAGGCGAAGATTGACAACAGTCTGAAGTTGTTTACATACATTTTCTAAAATGATGCTAGGGCTGCCAAAAATTAACCAACATGTCAAATAAAGGAGAGTAATGGTTTATAAATAAAATAAAATGTTTATTATATAAACAAAAAACCGGCCAAGAGCGTGTCGGGCCACGCTCAGTGTAGGGTTCCGTAGTTTTCCGTCCGTCACAGTAAGTGTCCCCACTTAAGAGTTAATAACACCGCCATGTAGGATATGATATGAGAGTTCCACGTACAGCGACATCTATCGGAAAATTAAGTAAACTATTGCGCGCGAGCTTAAAGTATGGAAGATGATTTTTATGGAATAATTATTTATTGCGTGAACCGATTTTCACCGTTTTTACTTTATTTGAAAGCACGTCATTTCATTGTAATTTTGTAGAAATTACAGGTACAATAAACACCTGCTTATGCGGTTAAATCACAAACTTAGTTCAGAAATTATTTTGTAATTTTTTTTAAAAAACTATTCATCCTATCAAGTTCAAAATAATTTTCCTAGAAAGTTTTTATAAAGTTCTACTTTTGAGATTTTTTTCATATTTTTAAAAGTTATGGTTCAAAAGTTAGAGGGGGGGGGACGCATATTTTTTTACTTCTGGAGCGATTATTTCCGAAAATATTTACATTATCGAAAAATGATTTTAGGAAACCCCTATTCATTTTTAAATACCTATCCAACAATATATCACACGTTAGGCTTGAAATGAAAAAAAAAATCACTCCCCACTTTACGTATAGGGGAGGTACCCTAATAAAAATAAAAAAAACACTTTTTATTTTACCACTTTATCGGCGTGATTGATATACATATTAGCACCAAATTTCAGCTTTCTAGTGCTAACGGTCACTGAGATTATCCGCGGACGGACGGACGGACGGACGGACGGGCAGACAAAGCGAAACTATAAGGGTTCCTAGTTGACTACGGAACCCTAAAAACGTATCTCTTTTCGCTTATCAGTATTTTCGTAATTGAGATCAAATCAACCTTTGGCTTCTACACATAATTACCTTTTCAAAGTGAGACCGTACAACCGTACAATGATTGCCTTCTAAGGGTCCCTTGTTCATACCACGTATCTACTAGTACTACTGGGTACATCTACATATATCTTTATCTTACTAACTTTCCTCCAAATCGCTAATCCCATTTCCGAAAAACCAAACATAAGAAAATATGTACATTTGGAAACAAATTTGACAACCCTAGGGGTAGGCGAAGTTCGGTAATAAGATGGCCGCCAAATACCCTCACCAATGTTTTATCCAATTGTGACTTCTAAACGTAAGCTAGCCATTAAATAATAGTTACATATTAAAAAGAAATAGTTACAGGATATAATCATGTAAAAAGTTTAACATTACCTGGCCTGTATCACTGTTTAAAACTGAAGTTAAAACACAGGCTTAAAAAAACGTGTGGTCGGTGTCGCGCAAAAACCTCACTGAATGTCAACTATATGAAGTTAGCCACAGATCGTTCGAAGAATGTTGACACCCGTAAGAAATACTTTGTATTTAGTAGTTTTGTGTAAGGCTTGCACTAAAAACATTTTGTTAAAGTCAATTTATGTAAAAATAGGCGAACATAGGTAGCACAGGCGAAGATACGCAACACGACGGTAGTTTTGATTTGTTAGCTTCGCATTCATAGTTCAATAAACATCGATGGCTCGGTCAGGCGGCAGCAGCGGCAGTTAGCTTAGTGTAATGCTACCTACCCTTTTTAACCGGAGATTTAATCTGGCACAATATGGCGATTCTGTTGAATGCACAGAAGATAATTTTAAACAAAAAAGAACCGACTTCAATTAGACTCCACTTTTCCAAAAGGAAATTCCCGAGCTACTGTAAAAAAATACTCAAATCACTATAGGTGTGTCTATAATAGTTGAAGAGTTCCCTCAATTTCTCCAGGATCCCGTCATCAGATCCTGACCAACAATACATACAATGGGACCAACTGTGCAGTATACTCTTTCAAACAAAAAAATAATTTTCCAAATCGGTCCAGCCGTCTTCGAATAATCGGTGAACATACAGCAAAAATTGAGAACGTCCTCCTGCGAAATCTTGAAGTCGGTTGAAAACAAACTATTCATGTCCAATTACGTAGGTATATTTACTGATGTCCAAATCCTCACTTTGAAATCGGTTAAACTTCCAAACCATCTTAGTGGGTTAACGCGATCATTTCCATCGTAACCCCTTTCCTTAAGTATTCCTAGAGTAGATGTAATATACGTACAAATATTAGTATCAGGTGCCTAAGCTGCCAAAAAGAAGGGGTGCGGGAGGGGAACACGCAATGCTAGACAGGGAACACGCAATGCTAGACAGGGAACGCGCGTTTGTTTCGTGGGGCGTAAGAGAGAGTCAGTCATTAATGGTTGCCATGGAGACGTACTCAGTTTACTGTCACTTCCAATAATTAGTTTCTCACTATAGAGTGACATTACTTCAAGCGTGGCAGCGGGGGTCGCCGCGTCATTAGTCTATGGGTGTGGGTGTCAGTTAAATACACTTGACTAGCTATATTTAGATACAGCTGATGCTTTTTTAAGGGAGATTATGTAGACATGAAATAAAAAACAGACAACGTAGCTTCTAATGTTAATTCCAACTCTTGAATAATCTCTCCATCCATGGGTCTATGTCCTGGTCTGAACTTACCTCCAGCTGTGTGAAGTACTTGAGCGCGACCAGCAGTGGCGCCGCCTGCTCCAGCTGTAGCCCGCGGGGCCCGGGGCTCATCGCCGCCAGGAACGACGACTCCACGCCACCGATGCCGACGACGAAGCCTCCGCCCCACCCGCTTAGTAGCTCTGCGTCCCAGTACAGTGAAGGCCTACAATATAATTTTTAAGAAAAAAAAACCGACTTCCATGGGGGTAGCCGGTGAAGCATTATTGTAGATGGTTAGACTCCATACAATGAAATAACTTGCTTAACAAACGCAGCGGAGAGGACAAATCGCCAAACGTGAACTATGCGTCGTTGAAGAGTTCCGTTCTGATCATCATCAGCAGTTCCACTTCATCAAATGTCACTCTTTTGAATGAAAATGATTGATTTGTTGATAAAAATACAAAAGTCACTTTATGTATGTGTCGCAGATAGCTTAAAATTACTGTTGTTTTTGTGTAACTAGATCTAAGTTAATCATTTTCTCAATTTATACCAATTTGTTTATTTTTGTAATTTAATAAAGTGTATAAATTCGTGTTTACATTGTAATAGGCACAGCGCCGGGTCGGGATGTAGAGAGGGCGGGTTAGCACCAAACACACAGCTTGTCAGACTATAGTTTATATCACCTCCAATCTCCAAACCAATCTCCCTATTCTTACAATACATCACTATGTATACTACGACCCTACGTGCTTATGAGAGGAAATCCCTTCTCTTATGGAGAGGCGCTTTATCTGTTATTTGCTCTGTAAGCCGCTCTACTACGTGGTTTACGTGCATTACGCTTACTACGTGTAGATATGCGCATCCGCCTATCACAACATGTCTAGTTCTTAAGTACTGATTTATGTCTTTATTTTATTGATATCATGTCATAATACGCAAAATGTCTAGATTATAAGAATTTTGTACTAATTTATGAAGAAATGTCCCATATAAATATAAATTTTAACCCTCCTACCAACACGTAATACTGTAAGCTTATTCGTGAATAAATATCTAATTTACACGGCACATACCAGCCACTAGTACGAGCACGCTAAAAAACCCATAAAAGAGGCCAGCACTCGTACTCGTTGCTCAGACATTCCGGCTACGGCAGCGGTTGGGTGAGGTCGTGCTCACTGTGCGCTCTTGCTCTATCGTTGTCCTAGTCCCGAACCTCACTCAGACTAGCTCTGACTCGCTCGCTCTCTGCTCCCCCTCGTGGTGATTTAATCGCAAATTACCACAAGGACAGCTCCGGGTGTGTTAGTTCAGACTTTCTCAAGTCACCAGTAAGACCCGTGTGTCTCGGCCCCTCTGGAAATCCACGCTCGTAGTGGTCGCTCAGTGGATACTCGTTGAAACTGAGTGGACTAGACTCCTGGTTGTAGCAATACACCTGGTGGATACCCGTTAGTTAAGACTTTCTCAAGTCAGACCCGCGCGTCTCTGCCCGCTGAAAAGACCACGCTCGCAGTGGCCGTTTGTGGTGGATACTATAACAGTGCCAAACGAAGCCATAAACGGGGTGGATACCACCACGAAGCCCGATAAACTCATACCAGTCCGACTCCTTCCCGCAAACTAGGTACACATTTAGCTGACCGACACGGCGGACAAGTGGACGTTGACAAACACTATAGGCTCACCTCATTCCCGCGTACACTCGTAGTCTTAAGTTTCCGCGTAGTTTTTAAGTGCGTGCGGCGACTCACTGTAGAATGGAGGTAAAGGACGAGATAGCGACGCTGAGGGAGGAGATGGCGACCCTTCGGGCTAATCTCGAGCGACAAGCGGCCGAGATCAGTACCCTGAGATCCGAAAACGATCACTTGCGTACGGAACTCGGTATGCCTGTGGCCCGGGCGGGCCGTAGTCACATCTTACGCCCCTCAACGCTCGACATCAAAGTCTCGAGCATCCAGGCCCCTAAGGCAACGCCGGCAGTCACTTTGCCTGCCCCGGCCCCTCCGGCCACCATGGGACCGCCGCCGCCGCCGCCGGCGCCGTCAGCCTCCAAACCTAAACCCCCTCCCCCTGCCCCTAAGGCAGTCTTGCCGCCCTCTGGGGGCGCTCGTAAGAAGAAACCCAGTAAAAAGGCAGCCGCGTCTGTCTCTTTATCCCCTCCAGCCCATAAGGCCTCCCCTGAGGGTATTAGCCTGAGGAAATCCCGGTCACGTTCGCCTAGGACACGTTCCTACGCGCGAAAAGACCGGGACTCCAAGCGCGCCCCCAGCTTGTGTCCAACCCGCTCTCTGACTCACGTACTGACTGACGATGAAAACAGGGACCTTCTCTACTCGACCGACGATATGGACACAGATACCGACACCTCAGGTTGGGAAAAAGTTCGCAACCGCAAGGGAAAACGTACGCGGTCGAAGTCTCCAACGTCTTCGGCGCCGGCGCCGAAGGCGCCGCGGACTCCCTCCGTCTCAGCACCCTCTGTGCTGGCCCCTCAGGCCCGTAGTGCCACTCCGGCAAGAGACGGCGGGTCTTCGACAACAGCTGCGATCCCGTCGAATCCTACCGTCGCAGCACACTCTGTGCAGGCCCCTCAGGCCAGTAGTGCCCCTCAGGCAAGCGGCGGCGGGTCGTCGGCACCAGGGATCGACCATAATAGGCTCGACTCGTTGGTACTGGTCGATGTACAGCGATGGACCACTGCTCGGGCCATGGCCCAGCAGAGGGGCATTGCCATACACCGAACGGATCTTCAGACCGAACCCTATTACGGGCTTAGGATCACGGTCCAGGGATCCAAAACTTACCGAGCCTTGGCCAGGCTCTTCGAGGAACTCAAGCTGTCTTTCAACCGGCGAACGTTCCCCGAAGAGAAAGACCACAGGGCCATCATCCGCAATGTACCTAGGTTCTTTGCGGATGATGAGGTAAAGGAGGATCTAGTGAGGAAGGGAATTAACGTTCGGGAGGTGTGTCGTCTCTATCATAAGTCTAGGGGCAAATATGATATTGTTCTGGTGAAGACTGATCCCAGTCCTAGCTCGCGTCAGGCTCTTCAAGCCATCAAGAACGTGTTAGGTGTTACGGTTAGGGTAGAACCTCCCAACAAGAGGAACTACGTCACGCAGTGTCACAACTGCCAGAGGTACGGTCACAGCGCTCGTGGCTGTAACTCTCCCCCCCGCTGCGTCAAGTGTGCTGGCGACCACTCGTCTCGCAACTGCCCGCGTCCGAAGGGTTGCAAGGACCCGGTAGGCCGGCGGTGTGTCAACTGCTTGGAGCGCAAACTTCCCCATGGGCATACCGCCAACTGGGGAGGCTGCCCCTGTGCTCCAAAGCGGAAGGACACCTCCGGCAAACCGAAGCCCTCGCAACCTGACGGGCGCAGGTCAGGCAAGACTCAGGTGGCTCCTCAGACCACTAGCGCACAAGAGTTCCCCGCCCTTAAGGCTGTAGGATTAGGGCTTGCCAATAGGAACCCGCCGCCCTCTGCGGTCGCAGCACCCTCTCCGGCACCCTCAGTGCCCTCGTCCCAGGGGGGCCCCGTTGCCCGAGGTACCCCCGCACCTCAAGCAGGCCGGCCTGCCCCAGGTCCCCTCCCAGTTTCTATACTGGCCTCAAAGACCCTCTCTCCCCAGGAGCAGAGGGAATATGAGGCTTATATAGCAAACGCTAGCAATTACTTCTTCGCCTCAGTGTTAGGCCGTCAAGTCGCTCTCCACCAGAATGAATAATAGTTGCCTCAAGCTTAAACCCAGTTCGCTAACCATCGGTTTTTATAACGCCGATGGCCTAAGCCGAATGAAGGATGAGATTACACTCTTTCTGCGCGATCATTCCGTCGACATCTTCCTAGTACAGGAAACATTCTATAAACCGTTTATGCAATGTTTCCGCGTCCCTGGTTACACTCAGATTAGAAACGATAGGATTGGTAGGGCCCGCGGGGGCACTTGCATCTTCTATAAAAGTTTCCTACATTGCATCTCTCTCAACCCCCCTCCACTGACAAATATGGAAGTGTCGGTCTGCCGCATATCGATGGACGGTCATCCCCCCATATCGATTGCGTCAGCCTACATCTCTCCATCACTTAACATACTACAGACTGACCTAGATATTTTAGCAGCCCTAGGCCCCTCGGTCATCGTGGCCGGGGACCTAAATAGCAAACACGTCGACTGGGGATGCGTCGCGACTAACCCCAACGGTAGGCTGCTCAATCGTCTGTTGATCGAAAGCCTCCCTTTCGATATCCTCCCTCCCCTTGAAGCAACCCACTACCCCCATACTGAAGGACACCGACCAGACATACTTGACGTAGCCCTTCTAAAGAACGTAGCGCTCACTCTGCGTTCTATAGAAGTGCTAGACGAATTAACTTCAGATCACAGGCCGGTCCTCTTGCGACTGGGCCCTCACTCCGATCAAGCCCCTCCTACCAGGACACTCGTGGACTGGGACAAGGTGCAACAAGGTCTCCTAAAGACAGACGCCCCCATACTTAGAGACATACCTGACATTATTACCACAACTCAACAGACTGACCAAGCGATCGACCTATTCACCAACTACCTCAACGCTGTCAAAAGCGAAGCCTCTAGGGAGGTGTCGGCCGAGGAAATCCAACGCCGCCCCCTGCCTAGGGAACTGAGAGAGTTGCTGACTAGGAAAAATCGCGCCATTGGGACCTACTCTAACTGGCCTTCCCCCGAAAATCGTCAAATCCTGAGGGGCTTGTGTCACGAGTCCAAACAGCGAATTGCCGAATTTCGGGAGAACTCTTTTAGGGATCTGATGGGGGAGATAAAGCCTAGTCACCAGGCTTACTGGAAACTAGCTAGATCTCTCAAATCAGATACCGTCTGGACTATCCCCCCTTTGGAACGCCCCGGTAGTCCAACCCGCGCACTCGAGGACGACGAGAAAGCAGAATGTCTCGCCAATAGTTTAGAGTCTCAATGTTCGCCCAGCCTCCTGCCTGCCGATGAAGCCCATGTCGAGAGGGTAAATTCTGAGGTGGACAGGAGATCGCGTCTCCCCGTAACTTCACCTCTCGTACCGGTGTCGGTTAAGGAAGTCCACGATCGAGTAAGGTATCTTCGAGTAAGGAAGTCCCCGGGTGCGGATGGCATCTCCAACCGCATGCTGAGACTTCTGCCCGAACATCTCTTACTCATTCTGGTCGGCATCTTCAATGCCGCCCTGTCCAATAGTCACTTTCCAGCCGCGTGGAAACGTGCCACGGTCATCGGAATAGCGAAGCCCGGCAAACCCCGGGCCTCGCCAGCCTCTTACAGGCCCATCAGCTTACTCAGCTCGCTTGCTAAGCTGTATGAGCGAATCATCCTCGCTCGGATTTTCAGGTTCACGACTGAGAATTCAACTATCACGGACGAGCAGTTCGGCTTTCGTGCCGGACACTCGTGCGTCCAACAGGTGCACCGCATCACGGAGCACGTGCTGGACGGCTTCTCGCGTCGAACAGGGTTGAAGACGGGAGCGATCTTTCTTGACGTGGCGAAAGCCTTCGACAAGGTCTGGCATAACGGGTTGATATACAAGTTATATCAGATCGGTATGCCGGACAGACTCGTACTCATAATACGAGATTTCCTTACGGACAGAAGCTTTTGCTACCGACTGGAGGGAACGCTTTCACCTCCACATCCTATTAGGGCAGGAGTCCCGCAAGGCTCCGTCCTCTCGCCTACACTCTATTCGTTGTTCACGAACGATATTCCTAGGCACCCGCGTGTCGAACTAGGGTTGTTCGCGGACGACACCGCGCTCTTTACGACGCACAATCGCTACATTCTTGTTCGGAAATACCTCCAAGAGGCAATCAATGGCTTAGGTCAATGGTTTCGTCTTTGGCGTATTGAAGTCAATCCGGACAAGAGCGCAGCGATTATCTTCCACCCTACTGCCATAGGTCCGACAGGCAGGAAGGTGGCTCCGGTCCGGCTTTTTGACCAGCCCATTCCGTGGGTTAACGAGGTCAAATATCTAGGCGTCACTCTCGACCGTCGTATGACTTTCAAAAGCCACATCCGTAGGGTACGCAACAGAGCGCTGTTCGTATTAGGAAGGCTAGGGCCGATGATTAACAAGTTTAGTAAAATGTCACTTAGAAATAAGCTGACACTCTACAAGACTTGTGTTCGTCCAATCATGGCATACTCAAGTGTGGTTTTTACCCACGTGGGTATGTCAAGTCTCGAGCCGCTTCAGGTCGTTCAGAATCGTTTCCTCCGTAGGGCGACTGGGGCCCCGTGGTACCAGACGACCCTCAGTTTGCACCATGACGCGGGGCTTGACTCCCTTTATGGTTTCTTTAAGCAGACTGCCCGGCGTTATTTTGACAACGCTCCGCACAGTAGTAATCCGCTAGTTAGGAAGGCTGCGAACTACATTCCCAACCCTCCCCCCCTCGGACTCTTAACACGGAAGTCACTGATTAGGGGCCGCTCGGTTCGGCGGCCTAGACACTACGTCACGGACCAGGACGACGCACTCACAGCGGCCATTCATGAGAAATGGAACGCTGTGCGTGCGCCCTCCCCCACATGTACACTGCGGCGCCCCCGCCGGCGGGGACGCCCACCTCGGAACAGTCGCGACCACATCGACACGTTCAGTCCCTTATCCACCCGGTACCGCCGCATACCGGATAGAGTCACCCCGACAGTCGTCGGGCCTAGCTGAGTTTCTTGCTGGAGTCTTCTCAGCTAGGCTAGGAGTAGCGAACCAGCGACAAAACCCCCATTAGCTCGATCCCCCCCCACTCACCCAGATCAGGTTGAACTCGCTTCAACTGATCTCGCTGGAAGCGCAAGCTCGGTAGGAGCATTCCAGCGTAGCAAACTCATCACGTTAGGTCGCGGAAGGGTCCTGGATTTTCCCCCGGCAACCATCCCACCCCCAGGCTCAAAAAAAAAAAAAAAAAAAAAAAAAAAAAAAAAAAAAAAAAAAAAAAAAAAAAAAAAAAAAAAAAAAAAAAAAAAAAAAAAAAAAAAAAAAAAAAAAAAAAAAAACGTTGCTCATTCACTTCTCACCGCTCACTTCTACAACTACTCCCAGATGGGGAAACACCTGCAACTACAATGCTCAAATGTTTTACAATTCTAAATAAGTGTTTTTATTCATCTCCCTACATGACCTGGTAAATGGTACAGCGGGTCAGCGCTGCTTGGTTCGACGTGGTAATCCGGTCTGCACACAACAACTGGTCTTTCGAGCTCCGGATATCAGAAAACTGCGGCCAATTGAAGAAAGAAACAAGTACGCGCTGAGCTGGATTAATTTCGCTCAGAATCTTCATATGGTGTCCGGCTTAACCGCTGATACACCTGCCCGCTTTCGCGGAAGAGCCCTGTGCTATTTACCAGCTTGCTGGACGGACCGCTCGTGTAGAGGCCATACTCCACGTTCGTGTCCTGGCAACTTTCGTTGCAACGTCACATGGTTGACGTCTTCACACTGCTTTCGGACGCTCTGGCACTTGCACTTAGCCTTTGCGCGAGATTCAGTGCATCAGGGATAGGCCGCTTTCGCTGCACTAGGCAGTGTCAGCCATTAGGTTTTAGGTAGGTAAGGTTAGGGAACCCCAGGTGCGTCAAGAAGCAAGAAGAAAGAAGAAGATGTCCGATCATACGCTCAAGATGTCTCTTCGCTCACACAAGGGACAACCCTCCAGAGCCGTTACCCCGCCGTCTGGGGAAACAACCTCCGGCGATACCAATACATGGGACAAAGGCACCAGCAGCACTCTTGGCGATGAAGAGTTCCGTTCTGATCATCATCAGCAGTTCTACTTCATCAAATGTCACTGTTTTGAATGAAAATGATGGATTTGTTGATAAAAATATAAAAATCACTATATGTATGCCTTTAAGATTTGAGGAGTTCCCTCGATTCCTCATGGATCCCATCATCGGAACTGCGTTTTGACAAAAACGGGACCAATCTGTATATATATACTTAATTACAATCAAAAAAAGAATTTTCAAAATCGGTTCAGACATGACGGAGTTATGGAGTAACAAACATAAAAAATAAAAAACAAAAAATAAATAAAAATAACATACACGCCGAATTGAGAACCTCCTCTTTTGAAATCTTGAAGTCGGTTAAAAATTACACAAGCATATAGATGCATGTGTAATTTTCTTGAAAAAGCATATGCGAAGCTGAAATTGGTAAAGGCCTGGTGTGCCGGTTAGCAATAATGACGATTGCCTTGTCGACAACCTGCATAATGGGTCCCTTCTAGATTTACTTCCACATTTAATTAGATTGTGTTTATTAAGGAATGAATGTTAAAGGAATTGAAACATTAAAAAAATAAAAAAAACTTGTTTTTCTTTTTCCTTTATTTATATATTACTTACTTACGGCCAATCTTAATCTTAATTAAATAAATTATTATTTTAAAAGTGTTTCACTCTATGAAATGTTCCAGCGAGTTGAACTTTAATGCACATTAGGTTGAAAGAATTAGCTTAGCTAATTGACACGGTAAACTATAGGTAGATAAAAATACTGTTATGTAAAACAACCTTTTGACAGAATTAGCTATATAAATTAGGCCGTTAACTAGATTAAAACAAAACTGTTAGTCCTAAAACAAGGCAATTACCTTACATTTTATTGAGGTTTAAGCTTAAGTAACATTTCCGAAAACGGAATAGGATTGAAGCTTCACCACAATAAAAACAGTAGGTTACCTCAAGGGTTACCTATTAGCTACCATAATAGAGGATCGGACTGTTATCAAAAGTAACCATTCATACTTATTAGCAACTGAAACAAACAAACGGAAATTCATTGTACATAGCTTACACAATTATTACGACTTTGCTTTCGAGAACAATTTATTGAAAATATGAATTTGAATCGAAACATATTCAATAATTATGGTATTATAATTAGATACTTATTTACGGATAATCAGGATCGGCATCAATATATACCAATAAGTATATATGAATAAAAAGCCACACACCAATCCGAGAATCCGATCCTCTACCTATATCTTATTTTATAATCCAGCTGAGGCCGCGAATATGTTATAATACCTACTTAAGTTATGCATCTATAGATAACATAAACCACAGATCTTTACTGCAATTTGCGAGAAATTTTCAGTAGGTAATTAATATAGGTAGTCAACATGTTAGGTATATAAGTCTGAATTTTTACTGTTGTCTCACATTATTAAGCATTATTTATTTATCTTATTTATTAATACTACCTAAGTTCAGTGTCAATAGAAGAGTAAAATAAAGTAAACCAATGGCTGAATTTCTAAGCAAAAAGAGTATCTGATACATGATAGAATATTATTAAAGAACCCCGTTTTCACTGAAATATAAGTAATTAACGGACATTTTTACTAAAAAATAATGTAAAGATTACGTTTAAAGTGCGTAAGTGCGAAGCAATGAAGGTAAATGTGTTTGTTTACATTATTTTACTTTTCTATTGACACCGACCTTACTTACGTAATACTTTAACTAGCGTTTCGATAAAAGGCCACCTCAAAGCAACATAGATTTATCAAATCAATAAAATACGTTTAAATTAAGCACTAAACCGGGTTCACCAAATGTATTGTTTTATGATTGCCCTAATATTTAGTACAGCCTCCTCCGTTATCAATAACTGCTTGTAAGCGGGAAGGCATCGATTAAATAAGATTTTGACAGAAATCTGAACCACGAACACTATCCCATATTTTCATGCGTGTGCTTTCAGCGCTTCCGGGGTCCTTTCATTTTGATTATCCCAGCGTTGCACTATAAAATCCCATAAATTTTCTATAGGGTTTAAATCCGGTGATCTGGCAGGCCAGGGAATGACCTTGATGTCATTTTTGTGTTTTTTAAACCACTCTTTCACACTACGCGAGCGGTGTATTGGGCAATCATCTTGCAAAAATAATACGGAAATTCAGTCTCTGGGTACACATTTCGAACTGTACGCGCGGCTTAGTATTCTGACAAGTTCTCCCGGACCGGCTGCAGTCATCCAACCCCACATTTTCACTGTGATACGAACCGATTCCATGTCATATCGCGTATTATTTCGACGCCACAAAGACAGGCTTCCTTGTTGACTGGATTTAAGTCTTTTCGTTAGTAAAGATGACATTAGTCCAGTCGTCGTCTCGATGTGTGTGAGCAAACTGTAACTTTGCTGTTTTATGTGCATCTGTCAACAAAGGTTAACGGCGTGTCTGCGATGATGGAGTCCCTCGTTATAAAGGGCACGACGACCCGTGAGCGCGCTTGTGCCAAACAAACCCGCATAGTGCCTTGTCGGCCTAAAGCCATATTCCTCATATTCCCGTACCAACAACTGACGTTGCTGTGTGTCAATGAGGCGTGGTCTACCAGTTTTATGCTAGTGTAACAAAGATCCTCCTCCTTGGATTCGTCCTACCCATAAAGTAACAGTTTTCCTCTGAAACAATAAAAAAAATATTGTAATAATTGACGTATAATATATGTAGACATTTTTTAATGAGGAAAAGAATTAAAAAAAACTACTTACGTTTACACCGGTTTCTTTAGCTATCTCTGATATATAGCCTTCATTATGCAATTCAATTATTCACGATCTTAATAACAAGTCAATATTGCTTCGAGAACTCATTTTGTTTTAATAATTGATAATTATAAACTAAGTAATGAATCCAGACGTATAACGCAACGAACAAAAGAAGAAGCAATCGGTCAGGTAATAGAAAAATATTTAGTATGGTATTTAGAAAACTTAGATCTACCCTCTTTCATTTACTTGACATATTACTAACAAAAATAAAGCGTGTCGCAAATTAACAGTACCCAAATTTTGATATGCAAATTTGACGCTTGTTTCATTCTAATAAAACTCTAATGCATGTTTTACGGATTTAGCTCAATAATGACAAGCTTGATATGCATGGTCTCAACTAGTAATGAATTTCACCGGCATTATTAATAGTGCTTTGGTCCAGTGGCTGGCGCATGCGAGTTGAACGCAAGAGTGTCCGGGTTCAAATCCCCGTCCATAATTATGAGAATTTGTGTTTTTTAATGTCTTGAAATGAAAGGGCATTCTGTGACGCCATCGAATACGGCAAATACAGATAATTCCGATGTGGATTCTGAATAGCTGGATGGACGATTGAAATGAAATAACAGTGAGAGAAAAAAAAAACAAGAATTGTTCTCAACTTCCAAAACCGATTAATGTATCGTTAAAATATTGAATTAAGCAAAATGGGCAAACTAAGTTTGTAAATAGAAACTGGACAATTTATTTTTTATTTTTAAATGCATTCAACGCCATCTAGTAACAGCTTACTGTAGTAAGATTTACAGATAGGCGTAATTAGCCTAATTACACAAAGAACGCATAGATGGCGTCTAATTTAGCTTCAAACGATTCTGTTGCTGAATTGGGTATGCACTTTTGAACGCGAGTGTACATCAAGACAGATAGATAGATCGCCAGAAAGTGTAAACTTTGGAACAATCAACCTCACGGATCCTGACATAACCTTAACAACCTTACATAAACTTGCATAAATAGGTTTTAGGTAGTCTTTACGACGATCTATTAGAATATGGGGCACATGCTTTTTAAATTCTTGGTTTGACACTGATTTTAACATTAAGTTTCCTCAAATCAGGCCAGAATTTACATGTGTTTATAAAAACCGTTAACAAAAATGTTTTGAAATGCTACACTTTCTGTTTTGAAAACAGTGAATCATATCGCAATTTTGTAACAGCTCCGTACAAAATACAATATCACTTCAACGGCGCGTTTACACGAGTTTTTCAACTGTCGCCCGCACTTGCCCGTTTCGATTTGTCCCGAAACAATAACGTTGGAAATTGTTGCTCAAACACTTGCATTTTATAAGTTAAATATTCTCGTATCTTAAACATTACGCTACTGCGAAATTCAACCTTGTGCTTTAGTGATAGAGTTCAAGTTTGAAGTTTATATAAAAGGAAGAATAAGGTCTGTGGAAGTTGTGGATTTAGATAAATGTAGGAAGGAATTCAGTAGTGTTAGGTATTGTTGGTTGACCGTCTGGGAGGGGATTTGTTTGGTCTAAAATGGTGAGTGTCGAGAAATAGAATTAAGTGAACAAAGTGCTTGGTTGTAAATGTTATACGGATTACCGAGGGTATATAAAATTATTAGAGGCAAATTTGACTGCATATGTCATTTATTGTTTTACTATTTTATCGATATAAGATTTGAATAATGAAAGCAAATAATAAATAGATATTGTAAAATAAAGTATATCGTAAGTTTAAGGCATCTATAAGTAGACGTCGCTAGTATTACAATAAGTAACAAGGGCTTGGTTTACACTGAGTTAGGGGCAGACCTTCTTTATTTCGTATTGAAAAATAAAGTACGGACACGTCTGCCGAATGCACCCGAAACGGTGGGCCAAAATGGCTACCGAATGGGCTCCGCAGGATGGCCGGAGCAGAGGCAGACCGAAAAAGAGATGGCGGGACGACCTGGATGCCTTTTGTAGCGACTGGCGGGAACATGCACTAGGCCGTGACGAGTGGCGGAAGAGAGGGGAGGCCTGTGCCCAGCAGTGGGACACAACATAGGCTATTTAGAAAAAAGTATATATTACAGTTACAGCGTCAAACCGTACCGTAAGCATAAATAACGCTAGTGTTACTAAAAGTTCCAAGGGATGGCCGGTTAGTACTTCTACAACAACCCTACTTAGGCTCAGTTTACACGGAGCTAGTTACAGGTAAAATAAATGTGAATCCTCTGGGGTTGCAGGCGTCCATAGGCTACGGTAACTGCTTGCCATCAGGCGGGCCGTATGCTTGTTTGCCACTGTCGTGGTATAAAAAAAGGTATCCGGAAATATATCTCTACAACATACTTAACTGGTCATCTTTTATAGACCTTATTTTTTGCATTTAATGACCAAACGGAGCGAATTACGGATTTTTTGACAACTGACACACTGCTTTATAAAATTGAGATATTTTAATTATCCTCGTGCTGGAGACAGTATTAAAAACAAAAAATCGTAATTGCAATTATGTAGTTACTCTGATGCGCCGGCTGAAGAGACGACTTATTGCTTGTATTGGGAAGCTTAGCGAATTAAAGGAGCTTCCAGTATTACCTGATAAGGACTTTATCGGTGTAAACCAAACCTAAGCCTTGCAAGGCAAGTTTAGCTATCCTGAGGCGGTGTTTCAATCTCCCACAGTCCTTAGATACGCGGCAATGTTGCTTGCTTGGATATCTTAACACTTTCCGTACCACCTAGTATTACGCGCTATGCTCGTAGCCCGTAGCCACGTATTTGTCGCATGTAGCGCGTAGTAGCTACGAAGAGAGAACCCGACAGTCGGGTTCCTGGTCGTGAAAGTGTTAAAGAAACCTCCTGTGCAGTGATTAGGTGTGGATTGGATCGGTGTAAATGAGGTCTTAGCCGTAGCTTGCAGGCGGCGCTAGCCCCCTGCTCGACATACCGGAATATTTCTCGGATATCTTAATGAATAGGCCGTCAGTGCAGTGATATGGACTTGCTCGGTGTGAACAAGGCCTTAGCCGCCGCTCGCAGCCGCAGGCAATCTCGGATAGCTTAGCGAATTCAATAGGCTTCTAATGTGACATGGAGTAGACTAAGTCAGTGTAAACTAAGCCTTACCCTCGCAGTCTACTAAGGGCGCACGGATCTTATTCGTCACCGCATTAACTCAGAATAGTCCTTACACCATGGTGGGTGCTGTCTCTGCGTGCGTCCCATGACAGGGGCAGGGGCAGCATCTACTTAGTGTACCCCTCACTTTTCATTAAATTGTCGAAAGTACCACTGCGCGCTGGCTTCTGGCTCCGCATATGCTTCCTAAATGCTTCGATATCTTAACGAATAAGCCTACTGTGTACTGACTTGGTGGGAACTTGCCCGGTGTAAACGAGGTCTTAGCCGTCGCCCGCAGGCGGTGCCTGCCCCTTGTTCGACATACCGGAATATTGCTCGGATAGCTTAGCGAATTCCCATAACTTATCGACCGTGTTTAAGATATATTTTATTCTGTTGTAAGTTGTAAGTTTACGTCTTGGGGTGATGTATTGGAAAGAAATGCGGGAACAACAACAACAAATATTTTGTCTAAGTATAGGCATTTTAACGGCCTTCTAGCCCAGTCGGTAGTGAGCCTGCCTACGAAGCAGAAGGTCCCGGGTTCGAATCATGGTAAAAGTATTTATTTGTGTGTTTATAACAGATATTTGTACCCGAATTATGGATGTTTTCTATGTATTTAAGTATTTATGTATATCTATCTATTATATATATCGTCGTCTAGTACCCACAACACAAGCCTTATTGAGCTTACTCGTGGGACTAGCTCGGTTTGTGTAAGATTGTCCTATAATATTTATTTATTTATTTTTATAGTAAGTAAATATGTAACCATACAAAACCAGGAGACTTCGTGATCGATTTATTGATTTGTAACTGTTACAGCTATTATCTCATGGGCTGAACGCCTGAGTCCCGTGTGTTTTCATTTAGTTATCCAGCTCGTATGCGCTATTTTCTTTCTGCAAGAACTTGGACATTTTTGCACACTTCCATACTTATATGCTTTAAATACCTATATACCCTTTGAGTTCATCATTTTCACATGCTAGTACACGCTAAAATATAATATTTAATTTAACTAGTTTAAAAAGCATTTCTGTCTTAATAAAAAACTAGCCCCATACTTGTTTCAACACTACCATGTAGCTACCGACATCATAAACCCAATGATCTTCCATCATTAGTACTCTAAAATCAGTTTTAATTACTAAGAACATCAATTAATTACCCGAGTATACGCTCCGTACTAGTTTATATGCTCCATAAAAGTACTCCCGTCGAGATTCTACGATTCAAAGACAGAAACCTTATTTTAAAAGCAATAAGTCTTATTGTCGCTTGTACGGGTCGATCGTTTGTCATAGAAATGTTTAAAGGGTTATTTTTACCTCGATCTATTTTAAGCCATAAGCTTTTGAAAATAGAGTCGACATTTGAGTGTTTAAAACCAATTATATTTTTATCAGTACAGATTTAAAGGTTGAGTGAGATTTCAGTTTTATTTCTTAGGGCATAATTATTAATGGTTAATAGGGCTTGTTAGTTGTTACGATGTCAATGAGATTGTATTGGGATATGCCTGTGAATGACAGATAATTGGCGTACTATTTTTAGGGTTCCGTACCTCGAAAGGAAAAATCGGAACCCTTTTAGGATCACTTTGTTGTCCGTCCGTCCGTCTGTCAAGACCCTTTTTCTCAGGAACGCGTGGAGGTATCAAGCTGAAATTTATATCAAATACTCAGGTCTATTGTCCCTTGGAGCTGTGAAAATCAAACTTCTAAGCCAACGCAATCAAAAGATACAGCCTTTTATGCCGCAAATTTTCGAAACTCTCAAGGGAATCAAAACCTACAGGGTACTTCCCGTGAACTCAGAATCTTGAAATTTGGTACGAAGCAACGTCTTATAGCACAGATAAAAGAAAAATTGCGAAAACCATTACCTACAGGTTTGTACGGAACCCTCGGTGCGCGAGTCCGACTCGCACATGCCGGTTTTTACTTTGATTATTAAACCAACCGGATGCGAGACGCGCACTCATTTCTATCAGAAAAAGTCTGCCAATTTCGGCGCGGGGGACGAGGAAACGCACACAAATACTGTTAACACTAATGCGTTTTCCATTGACGTCGCTACACACGCACACGATAAAATTATCAAACACTAGCATAAAATATACTCACACGAGTACAAACACAGGCACAGACAACCTGTCCGTGAACGAGATAATGTCATCTTTAAGTAAACGTACGTAGTGCGAGGAACGCGTCGAAAATAATATACTTAAGTATCGATATTTATGACATTTTCAAGTCAAAGGTACATCATCGTCGGTTGTTAATAGAGTTAATTTCTAAATGATTTTTTTATGGTAACGCCTTATTGACAACCGATAATGATGTACCTTTGACTTGAAAAGGTCACATTTTATCGTAGATTTATTTATCGTATCCCTACATGGCACTGGATATAGATAGGCATTTCTTCCCTAGGGTAGTGGGAAAGCAGTTGATGAAGAAAATCCAGTGAGTGCTGGTAGGTCCAGGTAGGACAGTAGAGCTGCCAAGTTTGTAACTCTTTTAGCACCACCCAGGGATCACGTGTAGGGTTGTCTAAGGTGTTTCCTACGGACGCAGAGAAACATTGATCGTAGATTAGTTATATATTTTTGTTTCTTTACCAAGTATAAGGTTTAGCTATTGATAACATTATAATGTTAAGTTGTGATTAAATATCAAGTTTTTCTACCAGAATATTACTTAAAATGTTAGTATTCTACGTAAGTTAGTTTGTCTATTTGTTCAGGACAAATCTTGCAAGCTGATTTAGAATAACTTTTATATTACCAATTTAATATTTTCATGTGTATTTGCTTTTATATTTAGTAGAAAATAGTACAAATTATAAACAAATAACTATTACAATGAAACAATTAACTGCAAAGAACTCTGGAACATCACGGGATTCGAACCCACGTGTTTAGATTACCGTTCCAATGTGCTTCCAATTACACTAGACGTTTCTCTATCCACCTCAGTGAATTTTTCACTGTAATGAACAATGATGAATCAGTCACTAGCGACATCGTGATGTTCCAGAGTCCTTCGCAGTTGATATTTTGATTGTAATGGGCATCTGTTTCCAATTTGTGTTTCTATTTCAATTATCTCTTCTTCATTTTCTATTATAAATAAAAAGTATAACATACTGCTAATGTTAATATCGACATTTATTTTTGTGCTGTCCCATCACTAAAACTTACCAAGTGATACCAGAGTCAGAAATTAAAAGTGCCTATTTAAGGGGTTAAGTTTGTATAACGTACCTTATAATAAATAAAATATAATCCATACAAAATTAAAATGCTACATAAAATGTATGGTGAAAATAAAGGAACGAATTAATTTCTAAACAGGAATATCGTTATTTCAAGCATCTACAAGTATATTTTACTTAAGGAGCGCCACACATTAGAGCGGAATTCAGTGCGGAATTCACCACACTAGCTGAAATTTGTCTATTAAAACGGAAATTTGTTTATGGTAGCTGTATTTTTGAGACCATAGACAAATTTCAGCTATTGTGCCGTACAGCACACATACGCTGAGTTTCTTACGCTGGTTCTTCTCATTTGGGGCTCCTTTCCGAACCAGTAGTAGTTTATTGCCCTTCCCATAATACGGTTTTAAAAAGATTTGAATTCAATACAGTTTTTAAACCAGTGTTTATGTTTTATTTCATTACCGTGCGTCCGTGCGTAATGTGCTATAGGCTAGGTTATCCTTATAGTGACAGTTTTTTTAGTTCCAAACCACCTTACTGCCCTGCCCTCGGCGGTCCTCGATGACATATATAATTTAAAAAGCTATGCGTGTGAATGAGTTTTACCTTTGAAGTACTGACGTTAATCTTTTCATTTTTTCAATATGTAAGTTAAATAATTTAAAAGTCGATTAAAATATGTTTAGAAACAATTTAATAACAACACACACACATAGACACACTGCTTTTTTTAACAGAGCAATGCTTTACAATTATGGCTGTATGGCGAATGGGTCTCTGCCTAACCCACGGAGTATCTTTTAAGTGTATTGCCTAACCTGTCACAACATTGACAATGCATGACATAATGGCGGACGTATTTCTGCCGCACTGGAGTCGATTACTCTTGTTTGCAATATTTTACTTACCTCCCTCGATGTAATCGTGTTCATAATTGTATACCCAATTTATGAAAGAATTCATTGATAAATTGGGTATGCAATTATGAACCCGATGGTACAATGTACTATGACGAGTCAAGTTTAAAAATTACCGTAAAGTAGATGTAGTACCATTAAGTGGCAACACTTTTTGATTGACAATATTTTTTAGTTTTTTGCTAATTTCGTGCACTATTTGATGATATTTAGACGTAATTATACTTACAGATGAAAAGAAACGTTATCCTTCTGTAAACTAAACAATTCAGATATTTTCTTACATGAAAACACGCAGCAATTCGGCATTTTTACCTCAGATCGTTCCGCGCTGACTGACATTCATTGAATGGCGTTTGACGCGCGACAACTAGTTTTATATAACCGCTACGACCAGTGGTCTTGTACTTTTGGCAGAGGGGGACGCCTGACAATTACCACTCCATTGGTTTATTTCTCTGAGGGTTTTTAGGGTTCCGTAGTCAACTAGGAACCCTTATAGTTTCGCCATGTCTGCCCGTCCGTCCGTCCGTCCGCGGATAATCTCAGTGACCGTTAGCACTAGAAAGCTGAAATTTGGTACTAATATGTACATCAATCACGCCGACAAAGTCGTAAAATAAAAAGTGGAAAAAAATGTTTTATTAGGGTACCTCCCCTATACGTAAAGTGGTGAGTGATTTTTTTTTCATTTCAACCTTAACGTGTGATATATTGTTGGATAGGTATTTAAAAATGAATAGGGGTTTACTATAATCATCTTTTGATAATGTAAATATTTTCGGAAATAATCGCTCCAGAAGTAAAAACAAATGTGTCCCCCCCCCCCTCTAACTTTGGAACCATAAGTTTTAAAAATATGAAAAAGAACTTTAGAACTTTATAAAAACTTTCTAGGAAAATTATTTTGAACTTGATAGGTTGAATAGTTTTTGAAAAAAAATTACAAAATAATTTCTGAACTAAGTTTGTAATTTAACTATCAGGTGTTTATTGTACCTGTAATTTCTACAAAATCACAATGAAATGACGTGATTTCAAATAAAGTAAAAACGGTGAAAATCTGTTCACGCAATAAAGAATTATCCCATAAAAATCATCTTCCATACTTTAAGCTCGCGCGCAATAAGGACTGTATCATTTATTATGGGTACATAAAAAAAGTTACACAACTGACTAAATTGAAAACTTTTATTGACTTTTATTTAATGTACAGAATATAAAGTACATTTAAAACGTTAAAGTGAATAAAAAACACGACCTATTTATTGACCTTTGCCATGATTCCGCACCTTGCGGTTAATATTTCGCATCAGGTTTTGGACAACGGTAGCACCAAGATTTTTTGCCACCAGATTCCAGTCTCGCTTGAATTTTTCCAATGAAGTGGCGGAAGTGGCTCTTTTACGCAAGTTCGCCTTCATCAGTGCCCAAAATTTCTCTATGGGACGAATCTCAGGACAGTTTGGGGGATTGTACTGTTTGCCCACGAAGTCGATCTTTTCTTTGGCGTACCACTGAAGGACTGACTTAGCATAGTGGCAGCTGGCCAAGTCGGGCCAAAACAAAGTTTGACTTCTATGCTTCCTTATGAAAGGCAATAATCTTTTCTGTAGACATTCCTTCTCATAGACCTGTGCGTTTAAAGTTTTGTCTGTGAAAAAAGGTGTCGAGGTCATTCCACATTGACAAATAGCTTGCCAAACTGAGATTTTTTTCCCAAATTTTTCGCAAAAAATTGCTTTTTCGGTATTACTGACAACTGCTCCTTCTTTAACCGTATAGTATTGTGCTCCTGGTAAACTTTTGTAATCCAACTTTACGTAGGTTTCATCATCCATTACGATGCATTGTTTCTTTTTGCTCAAAATCTCTTCATATAACTTGCGGGCCCTAGTTTTAACGGCAGATGACTGTTGAGCGGTCCGTTTTGGCTGTTTTTGCTTTTTGTAGCTCTTTATGTTATTACGCTTCTTAGCTCGTTGGACCATACCAATGCTCGTACCCGCTTTTTTGGCACAATCACGAACTGAAAGACCTCTTTTAGCGGCAAACAGCTTACATATCGTTTTGTCTAAATTAGGCTTCGAAGGACCTGGTTTTCTGCCGCGACCAGGTAGATCACTTAACGAGTAGTCGTTGCCGAATCTTCGGATAGCGTTTTGAACAGCATGAACGCTACCACCTTCCTCTTTAGCCAACTTTCTGTATGACATGCCTTTTTCAGTACACCATTTGGAAACAATAGATTTTCGCTTTTCGATTGAAAGCCCTTTCATTTTGATAACTATTCGTTAATTATTTTATCGTACAAAAGAATCTTGTTATTTGACAATGTACCAATAATTTGACACATGACCTATATTTTTTTTCACCACTAAACCTCTTTTTCTAGCCAGTTATAAGTGTACCCATAATAAATGATACAGTCCTTAGTTTACTTAATTTGCCGATAGATGTCGCTGTACGTGGAACGCTCATATCATATCCTACATGGCGGTGTTATTTTAACTCTTAAGTGGGGACACTTACTGTGACGGACGGAAAACTACGGAACCCTACACTGAGCGGGGCCCGACACGCTCTTGGCCGGTTTTTTATTTTATTAAAGGTCTGGGTATAAAGTTGTTTCGTACTTAAGTTTAGTCGCTGTTTTTACAACAGAATGAAGGTATCATTTGTGTTGAAATAATATTAGTTTAATCGAACGAGCGGAGCGTAAGCGAAGTGAAGTTCTTACAGACAACTTCGGACACAACGGAGCTGTCAGCTGGCTGCATGCCTAGACGTCTGTGCATTTCGATGGCTTTTTGATTTTGAATAGTTGTTCCGCGATAACTTTAGTACCGTTTTTCTGATCTTTATGAAATTTGGTGAGGTTGTAGCAGAGGAGAGTTCGTTTATGAGCAGGATGGATCAAGAGGTTATGGAGCTAGAAGGCGCGGAAAAATAATCATAAGATTCTTGTTATATTGGTCAACTCGTTTGCAAGTAAATCGCGAGTTCACAGTTCGAGGCGGACTACTAGTTAAATATGAAACTATGTACATATATTTGTATTGTTATTTAACCCTTTGACCGCCAAAGACGTCAAATCACGCGCACGGAAAGTCGTGCCCACAGCGCCAGCACGTGATATCACGTCCAAAATATAACCTTGCATTCTCGCGCGTGGCGCTGAGGGCACGGTTTTTCCATCCGATGCTTGGCGGGCAAAAGATTTATGTAATATTTAATGTCTATTTGTATTGTTACAGGTAAGTTCATTTTAAATGCTGGATATACTAAAGGGTCTTCAATCTATGCAGCAACTTTAGATAATTTAGAATTGCGTCGTAAGTATTACACTGCATTATTTCTGAAGGTCAGAAACAATAACATTTCAGCAGCAAGTAAAAATAATATTAGTAATTATACTAGTTATTAAATCGACGATCTTTACGTTTATTTTCGACTAGATTTCCACTACCCAAAGGTTGTCTGGAAGAGATCGCTGTCTAGCGATAAGACTGCTTGTTGACTGCCTCTACATTTAATCTGTGTACTGTACTGTTCTACTTTACTGAGGTGTGCAATAAAGAGTATTTGTATTTGTACAAAATAATGTCAACTCCATATAAATATCACGATTTGATAAAAAGGTTCCTAAATCCTATATACAATTTATGGTCGTATCCTTATACTTCTAATAAACCGAGCGAGCAAAACAAGCCAAACGCCTTCGTTTCTGATTGGGCAAATTCCTTTGCTATTAGTTCTCCTCTAGGTACAGGTCACATATTTCTCTCGCGATTCTCGTAAAATGTTATGACAACATAATTATTTTACATATTTTTTAAAGTGGGGCATTCCACTCATACAATAGTATGTTATTCAATCAAATACAAACACTGAAAACATTGAAAAAATAATCAACCCAGCAGGACTTGAACCTCGCATCGATACGCCTTACCGGGGCTCGATCGCTTTACCAATTAAGCTATGGGTTCAGTTACTGAGTTGACGAAATTCTCAATGCCTTCAATCATCTTTTTGCATTTATTTTTACATCGACTTTATAGCATTTTTTTTTTTTTTTTTTCAATGTTTTCAGTGTTTGTATTTGATTGAATAACATACTATGTTATGACAAGTTCTATAATTATAATTAATATAGATTTTTTCGTTGATAAACACAAGTTTTATATCTGTTAATATAATACGAGTAAGTTATAAATATACTAGAGGTCACGAGGTCTACGCTCACGGTACTACTAATTAATGATTAATATTTTTTTAAATAAATTAATGTAAGTAACAACGGGGAAGATTTAAGCAAGAAGGCACAGAACTCGACGCTAAGCACGACGAGCTAAATGCAAGATCAACTGTGGCCATAAATTACTGCTATGTCGGAGGGGTGCTGACTTGCAGCGAGTTTGGCCGCACATTTGCTGCAAAAATTGGCTATATCAGTCACTTAAGAGCGCACCACCGTCGCTAGGAGAAGATGATGATGATATAAATCATAAATTACCTACAAAATGTAGTTTCCATTCGGGCCACAAATCTCCTGTGCTCGTACCAAATAATTCGAGTATCGGGATTATGAGGCGTATGCAGATTTTCAATATGCGATATTGATTTACTGTTAGCTGTAAAAACATTCACCGCTATGCTACGCGAGTAGCGCTACGCCGTAGCCGATAACATGGGTTTCCTACTACAAGCGTGAGGAAAACGTGTCGTGATTAGCGCTGAATGGGTCAACGCTTTGCATTTTCTCAATGCGTATCTGTCACACCAATCATGTAGGATGACTGGGACGGCGGATCTGAATCGCGGCTTGTATATGGAACTTTTTCGAAAGTTATGTATATTATATTATATATATATATATATTATAGTATATTATATTATATATCTATTATCCCAGTCGCTTTTCGGTAGAGAAAAAAAGGTGAGAAAACCTGCTCCAATCTCAGCTGCCGAGATGGACCTATGTTATACACATCATCTTATCTGTCCCGGTAGACTAAGATAGCCCTGAATGAAACTTTTTAGTGTCTAGATACTGGGAGTTCGCTAAATTGTTTTTTATTTTATTACTAGGCCGGCCATCTGGCAGCTGCACATTGGTGGAGACGAGAGCGTCAGGCCATCAAAAATTTGTAAAATAAAAATGTGCAATTAGAGCGAAAAGGATCTGACTAAGAAAAAAATATGTGTATATAATATAGATAGATTTTTATCACGATGTGAAGATAATGATGGTGGTATTTTCGAAATCTGAATATGCTTCATGTATCTGCTGATTACACTGGGATTGCTTCCTATTGCTCCTGATACTAGGTTGCCTGGTTATTTGACTTAGGGTAGTACGTGTGACCTGGTTGTAGCAATAGGAAATAAATATAATTCCTAGTATTTGCGATTCTAAGAGTTATTATTTGTAAACTTGTACTGTGTTTTTGCAAATTAAAACTATCTGTTAATTACTATATATTAATACTACGAGTATATAATAACTATACTTACATTATATGCAGTGATCGGAATAGGTAGTGCCATTTCGGGTGAATGACCTTAAACATTGTACAGAACATGGATAAGACTTGAGATTCTTCGACTCGTATTTCTCACAGAAAATTTTCTTCAAAACGCAATAGTAAAAAAAAAATGTCATTATAAATACATCATTTATTTAAAATTACTTTCGTTTAACAGTTGCAATTAACAATAATGCAATCATAAAATAAAACACGAAACATCAACATCATTATATTAAATGAACATATGTAATTAAATTACTACTTTCTTTGACACTATAGTAGCAAACCATTTTTTTTTTCAATATTTTCAACTGTCAATCTATTTCTTTTGATGTCCAATATCTCACTCAAACCACATTTTTCATAGGCTTTTTTTTATAGGTTCTTTAAAAAAATTTTTAAATCAAACACAAACTTTAAAATTTTCATATCAAATTCCGGGGTTAAAAACTATATCCATACTAAGCTTACGCACCGAAGTCCCGCGAAATGGCACTACCAATTCCGATCACTGATTATATGTTTAGCAAATAATCTAGGCTGATGAACAGTGAGACAAAAATATTCATACAAAAACCGAATAAAAAATATCAAGCACTTTTTTTTTCAAGGTTCAAGATATTTATCCATGACGTACACAGTGTTGACGCACAAATTAAAAACATATAGGTGTAACACCACGAATGGACACTGCTCAGCAAAATGCTAGTTTGAATGCTATAGCGCTGGTATTCTGTAGGGCCCATTTGGAGATGCCACGACAGATAACACAAAAACTGAACACAAATAACTTTAACAAAAAAGAACAGACTTCACTTAGCTGACTCCACCTTACCAAGAGGAAGTGCCCGAGCTACTGTAAAAAATTCTAAAATCACTATAGGTGTGCCTATAATATTTGAAGAGTTACCTCGATTTCTCCAGGATCCTATCATCAGATCCTGACCTGGTGACAATGGGACCAACTGTAATACTCTTTCAAACAAAAATTTTTTTTTTTAAATCGGGCTAGCCGTCTTTAAATAATCGGTTAACATACATAAAAAAATGTAAAAACGAAGATCCCGACGAATTAAGAACCTCCTCTTTCGAAATCTTGAAGTCGGTTGAAATTGTTGAAAATAAACATCATTTTAAACAAAAAAGATCCGACTATACTTAGCTTACTCCACCTTTCCAAGAGCAAAGGCCCGAGCCACTGTAAAAAATACTGAAATCACTATGGGTGTGCCTATAATACTTGAAGATTTCCCTCGATTTTTCCAGGATCTCATCATCTGATTATGACCTGGTGACAATTGAACCAATTGTGATGTATATTCTTTCAAACAAAAAAAGATTTTTCCAAATCGGTCCAGCCGTCTTCGAATAATCGGTGAACATACATAAAAAACAGTATAAACAAAGATCCCAACGAATTCAGAAACTCCTTCGAAATCTTGAAATCGGTTGAGAACACACTTTCCCTGCTTTACTAGAATCTTGTCAAATTACCAAGGTAATCAATGGTCACGACAAACAATAGTATACGTGACTGCCATAATCGGTGTATTACGTTGACACACTTAGGGGTCTAGATTGAGGCTATTAGGGTCGGCATTGTCTGTGGGTCATTATGATTTAATATAATAGTCAGCCTTGTGGCCGTGTCAAAGCGGCAATTTCTTTAAGATTGTTTGGGCCACCTTGGGAGACGACCTCGTAATTTTATTTTAGTATATACCACGGTGTATAACTGCATGATGGGATCTGGTTCGACAAACTAGCCGATAAGAGGGTGAGACGGCAGGGTTGTAACACCAGCACATCAGTTGCAACATATAGCTGTGCAAAATGTGGGCGCGCTTGCCAGTCCCGTATTGGTTTGTACAGCCACCAAAGGAAGTGTCTAAGTTAATTTTGGACATTGCGTCTAATCGTCTGCCATAGACGTTACAGGCCAATGATACCACGGTGGTGGCAAACAGGCGTACGGTCCGCTTAATGGCAAGCAGCTACCGCAACCTGCAACTCCAGAGGTGTCATATGCGCATTGCCGACCTTTTAGAAACCTGTACACATCTATATTGAAGAACGCCATGCTGTATTGAGTGTCTTGAAAAAACCTCGGCAGGTTAATTCCAAATCCTTCTTAAACCACACGGAGCGTGACCATTTAGGTCTAAGCGTGTGAGGATGAATGCCCTGCCGACGACGAAGGGTGCAGTGGTAGAAATCTTTGCTGAGAGGTGAGAGTTCTTGTTGAATGTCAAGTCAAGACTCAAGAAGTGCTTTATAGATAATAATGGCCAGGCACGCTTCTCATTATAGTCATTTGTCGCTCACTTCTGGGTACCTCAAGTACTCCATTCGTCCCGAATTTGTGGTAATCTCACCCAGAACTGGCCCACGGTCTTCCAAAACGACGTTCATCCAACGCTAACGGACGTCAGACGCCATGCGCTTCTTTCATACGAATACGTTCTCATTTTAGTCCCCCTGCCTGTTTCTGTCAGTCACTTTGCCTGGGAACACGTCCCGCGGTCCCCTTCCATGGAGCTTCATAGAACGAGAACTTAGGGAAGATGACGGATAGACTCAAATAAAACTCACCGGTTACTGTGCCACTATTTGTATACTGATTGTGTTACTCGATATTAGAGGTACAGTACAGTCAACCAATTTGATTCCTAGGCCACTCTAGAACCTTGTCACAATAGCTAGTTTAGTAGTGAATACTTGAATAGGTTACGTTTATACGTATCCACGGGCAACTGTCATTACGACAAGGTTCTACAGTGGTCTAGGAATCAAATTGGTTGACCGTCCATGAGTTCGATGAATGTTTTGAGTTTAACCTCCATGGAGTATAAACTCAAAGTAAGGATAGCTATTGAGTTGCAACACGTGTGCGCTCAACAAGGATAGAACATAAGCAATGCTACTAATTTGGAAATTCAAAATGGTTTGATATACTATAAATTACCTGCGTAATTTAGTAGATTTACAGTTTGGCTCATAAACTTGACCTGGAATTTAAATAAAACGCCTTACCTACTTAAGATCTTTTAGTACTGGTCAAGAATAAACGCAATTAGAATGTGATAAGGACAATCAATATAATGACGCTTTCTCTGCAACACTTATTGAAAGTTCCATAAGATGATTCCGTTCGGTCTTACACTGTGTTTTATATCATCAGTGGTAGGACCACCATTACTTAAGCGGTTCAGACACCTGTCAGTAATAATGCTATGATTTCTGTACCCGTCCTTTCCTGTATAAGATGAGAAGGATGAGTAGAGAAATAATGTCATTATGACTGACAGTGTCTGGTGAGGCTTAAGGGTCTAATTTATTTACTTCTCTCTTACCAAACTTTTCATACTGTTTATGAAAGTAAAAAAAGATGAAGACGTACTAGTGGACAACGGAGCAAAGCGTCCGAAAACGGAAAGCATCCTCACCCGTGGGAAATAACAGTGGTTCTTTTGTTATATCATCGAGATTGTATCGGCTATCGGCATCTTGTGGTGCAAGTTATAAGACATACGCGTTATGGTTTCGCATCATGCGCGTTAATAACTAATAATGGTCGGCTGACAGATGCAAATTACGTCAAAATAATGTCGAACGACACCCGTAATATGGACAATTTTTTTAAAAGAAAAGGCAATATGATTGCAAAAATGTTATAGTATTTTATTGTTGTAGTCAATAATATTTTTTTTTATATTAGGTATGTTCAGGCCATTCCTTTTATAGTTCACTATCCACTTATATAGGCAAAATTACCTCTACGTCTAGAGGCATAACACGCGTATTCGTATAGTGAAACTTCACCACTGAGAGAGTGTATACTGATTTATAAAAAAGCTGCATATATTTTCCAGCGTAAATAATACTCGAAAATTAATTAGAAAAGTATTATCCATCTTATGCTTTCATCACCATTTTGCACCCGTCAGCCACCTTTTATTAATAACTCTACTGGTGATATATACCGTATTATTCTATACATATGTACATAGATCGTTGCGTAATCCGATTCGAATTTCTGTACTCTTCCCATTGCATGAGAGTCATTATAGGAAACTTAGCTTATTTTGTTCTGGTTCCTTCTCTTAGAAAATTCAGTCGTGTTTATCTTTATTTTGCTACGGAATTTTCAACCATAAGTGGGTTCTGTGACCAGAATTCATTAGCAACGATGTCATTAGTAACGCGAAAGCGCGCGTGTTTGCGGTTACTGTACATACCGCAGTAGAGGCCCTAATCTTTTTTTTTTTTTTTTAATACCACGACGGTGGCAAACAAGCATACGGCCCGCCTGATGGTAAGCAGCTACCGTAACCTATGGACGCCTGCAACTCCAAAGGAGTCACATGCGCGTTGCCGACCCTTTACAAAAAGGAGGATTCACTGTGTTGACGACTAAAGGAACAAGAAGGTCCCTCATCGTCAACACACTGGGTCCTCTTTGAGCTCTTTGGCAACCTTACTCACCAGCAGGAACACAACACTATGAGTAGGGTCTAGTGCTATTTGGCTGTGGTTTTCTGTAAGGTGGAGGTACTTCCCCAGTCGGGCTCTGCTCCAGATTTGAGCGATGATATTCGCTGAACGTGCCCTACCACACTTAGCGAGATGTCATTCGCAGTACCCATACCTCTCTTTTTGGCGTAGTTTAAGGACATACCCAGGTCCGGACGTAGTTTAAGGACATACCCGGGTCCGGACGTAGTTTAAGGACATACCCAGGTCCTAGATCATCAACTGCACTTAATTTTATTTGTTTCACTATCTATTAAAATGTATATTTGGTCTGCGTTCCGATAATCATTATAACCCAAGTAGCACACAAGAGTTAAAATAAGCGCTAAAAGAGCGGTATAAGGGCTGTTTGTAACGGCTAAGCCTGCACAAGCAAGCTCCATATTAGCGATATAGAAGTTCTATATCGCCAAAAAGGGCCCAGTTTATACAGGCTTAAGCCTCATATATCGCTAGAGTCGCTTTAATACGAGCTTAAGCGATACAACAGAGAAATGGCTAAGAGATATAATGGCGCGTGAAGAGCGGTAGTAAGAGCTAAAGGAGTTATAATGGCGCGTGAAGAGCGATCGTAAGAGCTAAAATAAGAATAAGAGTTATAAGACACCTCTATGCCCCACTTATAGAGGTTTAAGCGGTACTGTCACTCTACTATGCAACTTAAAGGGTTTTCTATCTCCTATTGATTTGAAATTAGTGATATAAACATCCTAAATTGTATATAATAAAATGTAAAAACATTCTACAAAGTGTGCGGTGTCATAAGTTGTGATGTGCATGGCGCACATCACAACATGGTGGTTAAAAAATAATTATATTATACATATAGCAGTCCTAAAGTATGTTTTTTTACTTGATTACTTGAATTGTGCGAACATCAGTTTACTGTCAAAGTATACCGTAATCTAGTTATATTTTTCACGCGCCCCTCGAAATCGTAAAATCTGCATTGTAAAAATATATTGAAGTGTATTGTAAAATTAAACGTAATCTTGAAATGGTTCACACATGTCAGACAGAGCCCTGTGATAAGTTTATAAATACATTGTATGCAAATTCAAAGTGTGTGTATGTTGGAAATTATAGTGTATTATACAGGAAAAGTAATATATTAAATCTACATGAATACAAATTTCATCAAAATAGCAATGGCGACTTGTTATAACAGCTTTAAGCATCTACTATCGCTACTATAACTGTGTTAGCGGTAGTATAGCGATAGTAATCGCATTGTAGAGCCTAAGGATCTACTATAGCGATAGTAACTGCTTTAAGCATCTACTATAGCGATAGTAATAGCTATTTTAGAGGCTAAGGATCTACTATAGCTATAGTTATCGCTATTGTAGAGCCTTAGGATTTAAGAAGAGGTTAAAAACTCCTTTACTCATATAAGAGAGAAAAATGCAGGCTATAGTTCTAAATAGGCGTCATTATTCCCAGATATACCACTTTAAGAGATAGTAAGGAGTTATCATACTCTACTACGGTAAAGGTGGTAAAAAGGATGTCAATATCTCTATTGTACCGCTTTAACCTACGTATTAACACTCTAGTAACTCTTTAAGTGGTATAACGCAGGCTTATAAGTCTGTTGTAACGCTTTAGATTTTATAGAGTTATATGGGACCCTTATACCTCTCTTATGCAGCTGATGCAGGTACAAAAGCGCTGTAATACTCTCTTATACCGTCAAAGTCGTTACTTTGACTATTGTATCGCGATTATACCACCTTAGCCTTTTTGAAGTTATTTATATCCCTTATATACAGCTTAAGGAGTATACAAACTCTATTAAACCGCTGTTGTACAACCTTTAAGCGGTATAATGTCTGCTTATACCGCTAGTGTGCTACTTGTTAATAATAGTTAATCACTGCCTAACGCTTTTAGAATTTATGGTTCCTATGGGTGAAAAAGTCTGTTTCCGTGTCACTTGTAACGCTGTATTTCAATCGTACCGCATCGATTATTTCTTCCACCCGCCTCAGCGCCAGCTCCCGCTCATCCCTTGCACTCTCAATGTCGTGCCATATTATTATACTGCCGCCTGGCTGTAAATTATGCAGTTTGCGGTCACCATTCGCATTTTACAGGGCGGTGAAGGCTTTCATTAACTGCAGTTCTGTCATGTACAGTATCCATTTTGACGTCTCCGCTTATTGCACATTGCACCGCTTATTGTGGAATAGATTTGCGGTTTTGTGTGGATTTTAAATGGGACTTTATTTAAATTCGTTTCTTGCAGGTTGTAAGAGGATGACAGTCTGTTTTATTGATTATCGAATATCGTTATAAGGAAATAGATATTAATGTATTACACGTTGACCACTTACTATTACTAATAAATAGAATTAGTGAAGTAAGAGGTGCTAGCCCAAACAGAGATGACGGAACGATTTCGTTAGCACCTGGCCTGAAAGAGTTGACAAGATCCAGAGTTGTGAAGATTAACGGGAATGGCAGAATTGGTGGCGTCCATTCCCTTAGATGCCATATACACTGAAGAACAATGAAATCGGATCACCTATTATGTATATGGAAAATCTATATCAGGATAAAGATAAAAAAAGAAAAAAGATATTTATTCTTCAATTTAGGCACATTGCAATGCACTTATGAATGTCAGAGAAAAAAACTACCACCGGTTCTAACCCTACACCTCTGAACCGAGAAGTATTATGACCGGCAAGAAACTCGGCTGGGCTTACTTTTCCAAAACAGTAATACATTAGATCTTAAATATACACAATAATGCGTAGTTCTATAAGAAGATATATCAAAACAGCTTGTGACTCGTTTCCGTTGGCCTGTAGAATTGGTTTGTCAACCGGAACCGCAAATTTTAAAAGCAATCTCAATTTTAAATCGCATCCCAAACAAAACCAAACGATGTCAACTTCACACATAATTCTTTCTAATTAACATATATGTCCAATTGTCCAGTCTAAATCAAAGATATGTTTCCACATTTGCACCTTACTCCTTTCTGATAAGGTACAAAAATGCAAACATGTCTTTGACGTCGACAGTCCATATACTCGGCCGAGGCAACCCTTGTTTTTTGCCGGGTCCCGGCGGGGACCTTTTGTTCTGCCTGGTCATTTTACAAATACCTTCTTTTCTTTGTTCTGGGTTATTTTTTTGATGGTGCCCTTGGGGTTCCTCGAGAACAAAATATGTAATCTGCAAAGTATTTTCGGTGATATGTATCCCATCAAAAACATTACATGTACAAAAATGCCAGTCTCGCACTCTTGAAATAGAAAACAGTTGTATAGTTGCATGATATTGTATAGTTTGCTAAAAAGCGCCAATGGTAGTTTGAAAACGAAATTGTTCGTCAAGTAGTGGGCTTAAACTTACAGTTATCGGAATATTTCAAGACCAAAAAAACATGTTTCCTTAAGTACTTCTGTTTACATATTCGGATTGTTTTCGCTTACCCGTGTAACACTCAAGATACCAGGTACCGTAACAATACATTAAAAACACAATCACAACCGATATTGAAGTTGTACTGTAGTTGAATCGGAATAATTTTCTAGCAAAATCTAATATTTCTGATTCAGACGGAAGCTAGGGGCCGTATTCTAACTTTAAAACACGTATAGACACGATCCAACTTCAATACAACTCCAATGCATTAACAACGCAATACAGCTACGGCATAAACATCTGAATCAGAAATATCAGAATTTGCTTGAGAAATATTCCAACGCAACTCCAATACAACTCCAATATTGGTTGAATGTTTGTTGTGTGTTGGAGTTATGTTTGAGATAGGTTGTATTTTCATTGTATTGTTAATGTATTTTTAAAGTAGAATCCGGCACTAGCTTTATTGTGTAGTTAATACATTGGAGTTGTATTGAAGTTGGATCATGTCTGAAATGTGTTTAAAAGTTAAAATACTTGGGTATGTTTGAGAAAGATTGTCTTTTCAATGTAGGTATTGTTTATGTATTTTAAAATTAGAATACATCACCTGGTAGCAGAAATGGACAATATATTTGAAGAATTTGGAAAACACTCATTTAGCGTTATTATGTATGTAGTGTACGGAACCTTTCCAGCAATTTTCATTCATCCTTACCTCCTACTTCCTCGTGCCAGACTCTACAGTCTTTTATCCCAATAAATCGGACAGGTCGCGACTTGCTTCACTCAATACCAAAATGGCTATTCAAAACTTTTGTTAGTGAAATTCAAACCCTCTAGTGAAATTCAAACTTTAATTATTTGATCTTGATTTAATATTGATAAGGTAATAAGAGGAATAAAACTTTTGGGTGAGGTGAGACTCAAAGACGCAACGTAGGACCGAAATATTGCTGACAAATTTTGTTTTTTCATCGAACGGGGTGGCTTTAAAATGCAGAATTTACATTACAGCGTAAAAAAAATTGTCTATTAGACTTTTGGCAGGTAACACGTAAAGTTTATTTGATTCTAGCCGTTTACTAAAGCGATCAAGCAAATTAAGTCATGATGATTATGACCGTTAGAAAATCAAAGGAGACCCTTTTCATAATGTAACCCCGTCAGACGGTTTTTATCAACCGACTTCAAGATTTCGATCTTTGTTTTTGCAATTTTTTTTATGTACCTATCTTCACCGATTATTCGAAGTCGGCTGGATCGATTTGGAAAATTATTTTTTTGTTTGAAAGAGTATACTTCACAGTTGGTCCGATTGTAACCAGATCAGGATCTGATGATGAGATCCTGGAGAAATCGAGGGAACTCTTTAACTATTATAGGCACACCTATAGTGATTTGAGTATTTTTTACAGCAGCTCGAGCATTTGCTGTTGGAAAGGTGGATGCTAAGTGAAGTCGGTTCTTTTTTGTTTAAAATTATTTGAGTTTATTTCTTGTATGTTTATAGTAGTGTTTTGTTGTATTAGTACTCGCAATACTTTATATTCTATCATATCAAGGATAGATTATAAGGTCAAACTCCGCTCTTCGTGTTCAAAAAATATTGTAACGTACTAGGTAACTAGAAAGTCGATAAACAAGGCAACTTAAATAATAGGTGAATGTCAAATTATAATGACGAATTAGCTAAAACAAGAATTACGAGTAACAGGAAGATATTTAATATTTAAGAAGGCGGAAGAAAGTAAACAAATAAACAAGGGATAGGTATGTTGAGTACTTCAAGAAGAATTTATTGGCTAAATGGTACATTTTATTGTTATTTAAATATGAAAGTAAGTTAGACTACTTATATCGAAATGAAAACGGCTTTATTGCCAATGTTGTTTGGATATTCGCAATATTCGCCAGTCAGCAACCCATAAGTAAGAAATTTCTTAGTCTATTTTTTCATGGAGATCTTAAGGGCTGCTGTAACAATGATGAACCATCCTTAGATTTCATATAGCTCAGAACATTTGTATTAAAGTTATTAATGTTCGAATATCAAGTCGACACCAGAAAATAGACCCACGACCGACTGCTCATTTGAATACAATTGTTGTGAGTTTACAGCGATATGTATTTAATATCAACTTATTATAACAGAAGACGATCTGATCTTGTCTAGCCTGTTTGAGCTTCCCAATGCTGGGCGAAGGCCTCTCCCTTGGATCGACATGCCTCCTGATTTTGCGCTTCTTCCGGATATTCAGAGCAATGACGCGTAGTTTCAGTACCGGATGGCTCCCGGTATTTAAACTCCCTACGTGTTGTGGAACCACCAACCCACACTGATCCACGTAGGACTTTGTTTTTCATTCTCCGCCACCTCAATTTCCAGTATCTGTATGTGACGAAGATTTCATTCTCCTCCCCTCAATTTCCAGTATCTGTATGTGATGAAGAACGAGCATGCAAATTGCCATTCACACCGGCTGGTCGGTTAACGATCCGTCAGAGTTGGAAGCCGGAATAAAATGAGGGGGGGGGGGGGGGGAGATAAAAAACAAAGTCCAACGTCAGTCGGTGTAGGTTGCACAGGCTGTCTCTCGGACACGTAACCACGCGCCATTGTTTTACCTACGACAAGTTGTTAAGAAAAGTGTCCAAGTCATCCAGCCATCTTCGCTTGGACCTACGTCGCCCGAACTCCACTAGCGGCATCCACATGAAAACAACGATAATTAAAAGCCAACTTATTAAAAACACAAGAAAAGTTTTAAAAACATATATAGCTACCCAACTAGCAAAATTGCTGTATAAACATGCCTTTATAAGAAGTAAAACATTATAAAAGGTTTATATATATCCTGACTAAGAAGGTACATCTTACAAAGGCATTTGATAGGACTTATTGGTCTTGAGAACATTTAAACTTGTTAAGTACTCTTGTAGACGTATATAAGAAATTCTTATAAAATATTTATCAGAACATAGGTTTTACAAAGGCATTTTATAGGACTAATTGGTCTTGAGACAATTTAAACTTATTAAGTACTCTTGTGGACGTATATAAGAAATTCTTATAAAATATTTATCAGAACAATGGTTTTACAAGTGCATTTTATAAGCCTAATTGTTCTTGAGAATATTTAAACTTATTACGTAATCTGGTAGAAGTATATAAGAAATTCTTTTAAAACATTTATCAGAACATGGTTTTATAAGTGCATTTTATAAGACTAATTAGTCTTCAGAAAATTTTAACTTATTAACTACTCTTGTAGACATCTATAAGAAACTATTATAAAATATTTATCAGAACATAGGTTTTACTAGTGCATTTCATAAGACTAATTGGTCTTGATCATTATTTACACTTAGTAAAGCACCTTAGAAGTCAGTTTGTTCTTAGTTGAGTCTGCAATAAGTGTTTTATTAGACTTCTTGCTCTTACTAAAGCCTTGTATACAACTCCTTTGAAACCAACCAATTTAAAGTGTATTTGGTCTTGTCTAAGCCACATGTAAGATTAGGAGCATGTTATAAGTCTTTTATAAGATCAATATACCTTACAAGAACCTTTGGTATTCTTTATTAAGAGTATCGCATGGCTGATATAACCTAAATTTATTAAGCCGAGATCATTTCATAAAATGGCCACAGGTAGATAGCCTTAGATAAGTGTTTAACAAGAGCGAAAGGCTTAAAATTGACTTAACGAGTGTGAAATAAGAAATATCAGCCTTACATGCATCTTAAAAAAGAGTAATTGTACTTTTAACTGTTTTTACAATGTCATTTATGGAAACACATTTGAATTTCACAAATAATTAATATTTTAGAGACATTCCAGAAGGGCCCGTGAAAATATTATTAATAATATTACAAAACTATCGAGGTAATGTACTTCGCAAGTTGTTCATCAATATAATACCAAGATAATTTGCATGTCAAAGAAATAACAGTTAGCATTAGTAAGAGTACATATAAAAATATAGACTTACCTGGGTATTTATATTTTTTAATATAATATCACTTTGTCCGAACACGTTTTCTGGTGCTAACTCTTACAATGAGATCACAGAAGAAATATAAGGGGAATCACGCTTAGAACGGCATTAGTAAGAGTACTCAAAGACTCATTAACCTTACAGCATGCCACTGTAAGATATTTGTAAGTCTATTTGTTCTTACAACAGCATTAGTAAGATGATCTTAGGATTAAAAACGCACTCAATAAGACCATTATACAACAATTATAATCAGAAAGGCTCTTATAAAGTGCGCCCAATTCCACACTTAAAGAGGTTTGAAAGTGTACTGTAAGAGTAAAGGAAATTTGGTCTTAGGACATTTGTAAGAGAAAATTTTGCTAGTTGGGTAAGTAATTAACAGAAGTAACAGAACTTTGAAATTATAATTGGATAAAGACATCAATTTGTCGCCTCGAAAGATTAAAGTCGCTTGTTGAATAATGTCAACTCGACACGATTATTTTTGCAAAAAATTACACTTAACATTGAACGTTTTTGCGATAAACACTTGCACTGAGGGCTCTATTCAATATTTTTTATGACAGATCGTGACACGACAAATGTTTGGTTCATTGATCACTGTTGCTTACTACACAGATAAACGAAAACATGACAATAATTATAAGTTATTAGTTAATAAGGACAAGTGAAATGTTAAACTCAGGTTTAAATGACAATAAATACGTATTAGTTATATTATATAGTTAATAAATAATACTTCAAGCATACAAAACACCAGTCCGGCTAAATCCGCCGGAGCTACAAGTGGAAAATAGCGCAGGATCTCGGAGTTGGAAGCCCTAAGCAGAACTTTTAAAATTGGGCGAGGATTTTAATTCTTAATTAAATCGGGCGAACAAAATAATTGGGTACTCTATGTTAGATAAACGAAGTGGGAATATAAATATTTAGATACCAAACATAAAGAAAATAATAATGATTTAACGACGTCCTAGCCTAGTCGGTAGGGACCCTGCCTATGAAGCAGGAGGTCCCGGGTTCGAATCCTAGTCAGGGCATTTATTTGTGTGTTTTTAACATTCATTGTTTTCTATGTATTTAACTGGTATATATATCGTTGCCTAGTAACCACAAAATAGGCCTTATTAAGCTTACCGTGGGACTAGGTTGATTTGTGTAAGATTGTTCCATAATATTTTTTTTTTTTTTTAATGATATATACACAACAGGCGGGCTTGATATACCTATTCAAGTAATTCTCTACCACTTCCAAACCAAACAGAAATAAAACTGAAAAATACATTTCAACAATAAGAATAAAGAACATAAAACAGCGATGTTATTACTCTTCATAACCACATGTGGAATCTAGTCCCTGATGAGTCCGGTCCGGAGATTAAAATGTTTGTAACGCTTCAAGTCATCATAAAGTCGTTATTTGTAGGAAATTCGCCAAGTTGCGGACCTAACTGTAGTTAGCTCCGGTTTCTTTGATATACAGTTAGGCGATCTAAGATTGAATGTGATTTATTTAAAGACTAAAAAAATGGTCATCACATATTTACGTTTATATCCTCGCAACAGCGCCAACAGCCTGTATGACTATAATGTACTTAAGTTTTAAATTAATCTTTATATCCAGACTAATATTAAGTACAAATGCGAAAATAACCCTATCGTATGTCTGTCTATTACCTCTTCACGTATTAAGCGTGAAGAACCGCTGAACCAATTTGGGCGAAATCATCGAACGAGCGGAGCGTAAGCAAAGTGAAGTTCTTACAGACAACTTCGGACTCAACGGAACTATAAGCTGCCTACATAGACGTCTGTGCATTTCGATGGCTTTTTGATTTTGAATAGTTGTTCCGCGATAACTTTAGTAACGTTGTTCTGATCTCTATAATATTTGTTGAGGTTGTAGCAGAGCTCCATACAATTTGAGAGTTTGTTTATGAGCAGGATAGATCAAGGGGTTATGGAGCTAGAAGGCTCGAAACAATCATCGTTCGGGTCTTGTGATATTGGTCAACGCGTTTAAAAGGAAATCGCGAGTTCTCATTTCGAGGCGAACTACTAGTGTTTATAAGTTTGGAATCCCAGGCAAGGATAATATAGGAAAGTTTTTTACATGGAAATCATACATTAAGGTAGTGATACCTAAGTGGGGAGGAATTATACAAATGGGATCTAAGTGAATGTTTTCTATTACATTTTAGTTAGGCGCGTACAGAGTCGCTGGCAAAAGCTAGTACAGTCACCGGCAATAGTATCTTCCTATATAAAGGCGGCAAAAATATGTGACACGCTCGTATGGCCCTACAAATAAGAGCGTGTCACATATTTTCGCGGCCTTCGTGTAGGAAGATACTATTGCCGGTGACCGTACGTACTAAATAAAAGTAGCCCCAGTGCGATATGCAAGCTGGTTCCATTTACACTCCGAGTTAACCAGTCTGGAAGTTAAAGGATGGAGAAAAATCCGATCGTAGGTCTCAGAGTGAATAATCAGTCTTGGAACTGCACCGGCGATACATTGCGGTAGTTCTGCGGCGATGTCGATGAATCGATATTATCGACTCGTAGGTATAAGCTATCGATTAATTTTTATCTCGGTGATATGGTCGCCGAGTCCAGGGATGAGGATATTACCACAGTTGGTAAATGGTGCCAACTGTCTTTTGTTTTTAAATATGTTTAGAGACTTTTTACCTTAGACTATTATCTAATCCATAATCCAAATTTGTAATAAATATCCAATTTTGCTTGAGGAAAATAAATTAAAAATTGGAACTCTTAAGGCAAAGTACAAATAAATATTGCTAAATAAGTACTCTGTAAGCCATTGTTAAAATATGTCTTTCTATGAGTGTGTGTGTGTGTGTGTATGTATTGTGTGTGCATGTGTTTGCTTTGCATTACTACCTACTTGTAATGGAATTGATATGTTGTTGTTTGATGTAACTACATAGTAATAGATTCTAAAACTAGTATTCCAAAACTTGTATAGAGCGCTCCGCCAGCAAACTGTTCTATAGTTTGGCGAAATTATGCATTTATATTATGTATGTGTTTTTCTTGGTAAAAAAAAACGGCCAAGTGCGTGTCGGACCACGCAAAGGAGGGTTCCGTACCTTCAATGGAATAAGAACCAAACTAATACCAAAAGGTCGTATCTGATGCCTATGGAAGTTTTTTGGAGATAACTCAAAAATGGCTGAACCGATTATGTTCAAAACAATTTTCGTAGAAAGTATATGATAAGGCGCATCTCTTTAAATTTTTTCATATTTTTTGAACTTACGGTTCAAAAGTTACGGGGGGGCTACACAACTTTTCTGAATTTCGAAGCGATTATTTCAGAAAATATTCACTTAATCACAAAATAGTCAAAGAAACCTCATGTTATTTTGAAAGACCTATCGATTGATGTATCACATGTTGGTATTTGGTTAATTTTTTTTTAAAATTTAGTTACACGTATGGAGCGCCCCCCTAAATTTTTTGTTTTTTTTAATTTAACTACATAACTAAGTAGCTGCATACAAAATACACCTTATGTGTAAATTTTATTCAGATACGTCGTATAGTGTCCGAGTAAAATGCCTGTGACGGACAGACAGACAGACATGACGAATCCAAAAGGGTTCCGTTTTTTGCCATTTGGCTACGGAACCCTAAAAAAGGGTTGGGTCGGCCGGCTGGGACGACGTGTCCCATACAATAAAAACATTTTTCGCCACGAAAAAATTTTTCTTCTACTTTTTCTTACCCGCAATACGATATCAATTATGCCCATAAACGGACCACCAGTATTTTCGTTACATCCTGTATATGTATACCTATGTACAGTCGACTACAAAGAGATGTATCTACTTTTTCACCTTAATGCGTTGTAATAAGGTTCAAAAGTGGATACATATCTTTGTAGTCGACTGTACATATATAGGTAGGTACCTACTAAGAAAGATAAGTGAGGCGAGACAGAGAATCATATACATACATGTTTTTTTAATTTATTTTTCTTTCAAAACTGATAATAAAACAGTTTTATAAGATATTTAAGGTAAAAAAAAATATTAAATTACATTTTATCCGGAATAAATGACAAAATTGTTATTAACGACAGTTCCATTTCAAAGAGGTAATTCAATTTAAATATCCCGAAAACCCCGTCAAATGAAAAATAAATTACAAAAACATGTAAAAAAAAAGAAAAAAAAATGTCTGATTTTAGTAAAAGTTGGGGCATTCAACTGCTAGTTGTTTATGGAGTTAGAAAAACATATAACTGATCACGTCTCAGATGGCACCCTGTAGTCGATCGGTGTATTTTCTAAAATACCACAACAAGCACTTTTATGTCAACTATGGCTACCTGTCAAAATAATAGCATCTAAGTAATTTGCATGCGCGCAAAATTCCATTTCCCCGCTTTCGCAAAAAAAAAATGAATATTTATCCCAGCTCTAGTGAAATTTGCATCGTAAAGACACATGGGACCAACATGCCGCAGTCGGATAACAATGTGAAACTAAAAGGACGTACATAAAGTTCCGCGAGACGGTCTCTGGGCGCTGCACCGCGTTTACCTGGCTGAAATATACAACGTGATGCTGGCATAGGACACAATTTTCCACCCTTTTTTTTATACCACGACGGTGGCAAACAAGCATACGGCCTGATGGTAAGCAGCTACCGTAGCCTATGGACGCCTGCAACTCCAGAGGTGTCACATGCGCGTTGCCGACCCTTTACAAAAAGGAGGATTCACTGTGTTGACGGCTAAGGTAGATAGATTTGCTTGCCACAATATACACACAGTTAGGTTTAAATATACACACAAATTACATCCTTAAAAGAAAAAAAGCTAGGAAACAAGTTAAACATATGAAACAATAGGAAAAAAGAACGATTTCTGTGACACACACAAGGAACACGAGGGTCCCTCATCGTCAACACACTGGGTCCTCCTTGAGCTCCTATTGCCTGAAAGCTTTTCGTCAGACACATTTTGGTGAGAGGGACAGATAAATAACATATAGGTACCGGTATTTGTCCTTCTTACTAATAAGTGTTTGACAAAAATAAATAGAAACAAAGAAGTGCAACCAAAGAACAACATATATCTGGCACTGGCAGTCGACCGCAAAACTCTATAAAGAGTGCAACGACTGAAAAGGTTCACTCTTTCGGATTTTTTACCAGTAAAATTTTAGTTACTGGGAAATTGACAAAAATGAATAGAAACAAAGAAGTGCAAAAAAAGAAAAACATCTACCTGTCACTGGCAGTCGTACGCAATACTCTATAAAGGGTGCTACGACTGAAAAGGTTCACTCTTTCGGATCTTTTACCAGTAAATTTTAGTTACTGGCAAAAATGCCACAAGGCTTCCGACATTGGAGTTAGAGATGACTTTTCCACATCCACAATGATTTAGATTTCCGTATCCTTACCCAAACCACGTTTACACGGTGTATACATGTTGATAGCTCTAACTTACGTTCGAGAGTCGCAAGGTAAATTGTCTGTTAGGGGGCTTAGCCGCGCCAGTGAGTGGTCGACCGAACTTTGCTCGTCGGTTGTAAGTGGATTACTTGAATGGTAAACCATATTTTGTGGGTGTTTCGATAAGTTACTTACTGCACTCGCTTTACGTGTAATTTTCGGTAAGTTGTCCTTCTTTTCGATATTTTTAGGGTTCCGTACCTCGAAAGGAAAAAACGGAACCCTTATAGGATCACTTTGTTGTCCGTCCGTCTGTCAAGACCATTTTTCTCAGGAACGCGTAGAGGTATCAAACTGAAATTTATATCAAACACTCAGGTCTACTGTCCCTTGGAGCTGTGAAAAAATCAAACTTCTAAGCCAACGCAATCAAAAGATACAGCCGTTTATGCCGCAAATTTACGCAAATTTTCGAAACTCGCAAGGGAATCCAAACCTACAGGGTACTTCCCGTGAACTCAGAATCTTGAAATTTGGTACGAAGCAACGTCTTATAACACAGATAAAGAAAAATTGCGAAAACCGTAAATTTTTTAGTTACATCATATAATATATATTTTTTTATAAATTTAAAGTTACTATCCCTATATACCTACAGGTTTGTACGGAACCCTCGGTGGGCTAGTTCGACTCGCACTTGACTAGTTTTTTTGATAAATTTGATATTCTTTTGCATTATTTATTATCTAAGATTTTTTTTTAATGGAGGATAGGCAGACGTTTGATCTCGATCTCATCCGATGGTAAGTGATGATGCGGTCTACGGTGGAGCACGCTTACTTAAGAGATACCTATTTACTCTCGCTTTGAAGATAACCAAGATGCAGAGCGCGGCCTTTAAAATCATAATTGATACGGATTTGTTACCGAAATAATCTTCTCTTATAAAGACTAATATTTGTCAGATTGTAACGCTTTGGTTTCAACTGTTATGCTACAGGCCGGTTCAAATAGCACTCTTAGTGCTTGAAGATAGGGACTTAATCTCTCCGTAACATTTCGCGCGAAGTGACCAAAGTGACGAGTGCAACCGTTATATTTTAGAGTGTTATGTTACAATTTTTCGGTGAAATTTTTTAGATTCAATTAATGTATGAAATTATCCGGATCTGGCCCTGGTGCCGGATTCTAATTTTAAAATACATTAACAATACAATAACAACACAACCTATCTCAAACATAACTCCAACACACAACAAACAATCAACCAATATTGAAGGTGTATTGGATTTGCGTTGGAATATTTCTCAAGCAAATTCTTATATTTCTGATTCAGATGTTTATGCCGTAGCTGTATTGCTTTGTTACTGCATTGGAGTTGTATTGAAGTTGGATTGTGTTTATACGTGTTTTAAGGTTAGAATACGGCCCCGGATCCACGGATCTACCCATACATTTCAGATTTGTCGTGCAAACTAACTGTAATATTTATTACATCATATCATGCGCAATAAGCGCGACCATAACTACGTCTCGGAAAGAAAGAAAGGCCTTGGGTAACCGTCCCTAAGCGTCCCGTGTCCTCCTAAATCTACTTAATATCTCAAATAAGGCTTTTCATTATGTTTTTATGGCTCCCATCAACTTTGTCAGAGTAGATTACTACAGACTAGTCCATCCAACATTTAAAAACATGAAGCTTTTATTGGGTTTTATTTGATACTGAACGTGAACAGGATTGGATCAGTCAGAAGTGACGTGTGGCTTTGGGTTCAGATTATAGTTATCTTGTTATCTATTGTTTATCAAGATCATGTGAAAAATATATCAAATACGATACGACAAAAAATTTACGACCAGGGTCGTACTAGTTCACTTTCACACTTGCACGTTTGCAGCAAGAGAGAAAGACATTGTAGTGTGACTCCGGTTATCAGTTTGGTTGACTATAGGTAATACTATAACGATATTGGTTGTCGATTCTCTCCTAGATAAGGTGTCATTTTTATGATACAAGAAGATCATCATAATATGTATTTTCATAATAAGTTTTTTGCACCTCCTATTTACTTTTTCTGCATTATTTTCTTCGCTACCCTAAGTTTGTCTGAAAGAGATCCAAGATGCAGAGCGCGGCCTTTAAAATCATAATTGATACGGATTTGTTACCGAAATAATCTTCTCTTATAAAGACTAATATTTGTCAGATTGTAACGGTTTGGTTTTAACTGTTATGCTACAGGCCGGTTCAAATAGCACTCTTAGTGTTTGAAGATAGGGACTTAATCTCTCCGTAACATTTCGCGCGAAGTGACCAAAGTGACGAGTGCAACCGTTATATTTTAGAGTGTTATGTTACAATTTTTCGGTAAAATTTTTTAGATTCAATTAATGTATGAAATTATCCTGGTGCCTGATTCTAATTTTAAAATACATTAACAATACAATAACAACACAACCTATCTCAAACATAACTCCAACACACAACAAACAATCCACCAATATTGAAGGTGTATTGGATTTGCGTTGGAATATTTCTCAAGCAAATTATTATATTTCTGATTCAGATGTTTATGCCGTAGCTGTATTGCTTTGTTACTGCATTGGAGTTGTATTGAAGTTGGATTGTGTTTATACGTGTTTTAAGGTTAGAATACGGCCCCGGATCCACGGATCTACCCATACATTTCAGATTTGTCGTGCAAACTAACTGTAATATTTATTATTACATCATATCATGCGCAATAAGCGCGACCATACTACGTCTCGGAGAGAAAGAAAGGCCTTGGGTAACCGTCCCTAAGCGTCCCGTGTCCTCCTAAATCTACTTAATATCTCAAATAAGGCTTTTCATTATGTTTTTATGGCTCCCATCAACTTTGTCAGAGTAGATTACTACAGACTAGTCCATCCAACATTTAAAAACATGAAGCTTTTATTGGGTTTTATTTGATACTGAACGTGAACAGGATTGGATCAGTCAGAAGTGACGTGTGGCTTTGGATTCAGATTATACTTATCTTGTTATCTATTGTTTATCAAGATCATGTGAAAAATATATCAAATACGATACGAAGAAAAATTTACGACCAGGGTCGTACTAGTTCACTTTCACACTTGCACGTTTGCAGCAAGAGAGAAAGACATTGTAGTGTGACTCCGGTTATCAGTTTGGTTGACTATAGGTAATACTATAACGATATTGGTTGTCGATTCTCTCCTAGATAAGGTGTCATTTTTATGATACAAGAAGATCATCATAATAAGTATTTTCATAATAAGTTTTTTGCACCTCCTATTTACTTTTTCTGCATTATTTTCTTCGCTACCCTAAGTTTGTCTGAAAGAGATAGCTTATTAGCGATAAGACTGCCTATTGTTTGCCTCTTTTTAGATTCATCATGTATTTTCTACTGTGTTGTAATTTTTTGAGGTGTGCAATAAAGCATTAATTCATTCATAAAATCATCTATGCCTCATCTAGTAGGTCTGTGTATTGTATACAAACAGCAAGCAGTTTTTGCGTCGGTGATTTTTATATTGGGCAGTAATCCCAACATAATAACTGTATTCATAAATGTATGTATGTATGTATGTATGTATGTATGTATGTATGCATGTTTATGCTCGTATATTGTATTAATTTATATATTTAGTCCTATGTTTCTATGTCTTTTTTTTTCTCGGTTGTTGCACCGCCTACAACTTATCTGCTTTGCCCGAAGGTTGACTGGTAGAGAATGCTATATAGCATTAAATCCGCATGTTGTACGATTGTATTTTTCTTTTATGCAATAAAGATTAAATAAATAAATAATATATGCGGATATAGATTACTGTTATTCTTCCTATACTATGACTTAGGCCGAAGTTTGGTCATGATTGGCCGTTCTGGCCCCGACATTAGACAGTTTTACGAGTTTAATGACTTTCGACTCTTTTGTTATTTCCCGTTTTACATATTGATATAGATATTCAACGGTTTTTATCGCGGACGTATTTCACTCGTTTACGACAGCGGAAACAACGCCCTAAGACGCACGCACACATTGAAGCGTGTACAGATGTGCCGTGCACACAAAGGCGCACAAACGAGTTTTGTAGTGTGAAGTATCTGCTCTGTGCCCCTACTGTGACTCTTGCCCCCAAGGTTACCTTTTAGTCGCTTCGTACGACAGGCAGGAAATACCAAAGCCTTATTATGAAGCCCAGGCTACAGAGCGTAGCCAAGTTTTCTGGTTCTCAGCTAACCCAATTTTACCAAATCTCCTTAATTAAACAGAAGAGAAGATCTAATTTCATTGAAATTAAATGCTTAATACTGCTCTCTATTGATTAAAGCTAGGAAGTTTTGTTATCAAACTAATAAACAAGCAGTGTTTGACGCCATCTGCAAAATTACATGAATACCTCCTGGACCAAAACATAACTCTGAAACTCCTTCCTGACACGTCATATCGAACCAACACCCACTCACAGGCAATTTATTTTCCAAAATTGTTCATCGCGCAAGTTAATTTCTTAGATATACCCCCACATAACCCCCAAAACCTCTTATAAACAACACCTTTCAATCAAAAGTGAACTTTATTTTAGATGCAACAGAGTTATAATTGCAATAAAAGTATAAGGGAGATACGAGTTTGTAAAGGTGAGTAGTCTGCCCCCGTATTACGGCGAGGTGCGTCAAACCAGCGGGTCCTGAAGGATGCGCGACGTACGTGTCACTTGTCGCAGCGCGCGGTTTGAATTCCAATGCTGTGACGTTTGCGTGGTGCTAGCGGGGCTCGGGGGTTGAACAAGTTTTGTCTTGCTTTGCCACGTTTAATTTTAATGCAGTTATGAAAAGAGAATGTTATTTAGTTATGGTTAGTGATGAGTAAAATAATATGTTATTGTACTCAACACTAGCACTCACAACGTTGTGATCACAACTTCATGGTCTTTTATTAGGTCATCATCTCATCTCAGATATATAATCCGTTGTTGTAACAAACATGATTTGTGGGGAAACCTAAAACATTCTAATTAGAGTTATGATCAAAATATTATTTATAATGAGACTGTCTTATTAGAAATTACTATTTCTTAGAAAAGTATATTTAATTTAAATTTAATAATAATAATATAATAGTAAATTTGTGAAATAAGGGTGACAAGTCATGAAAAAATTATGTAGATACTGAGCGGCAGATGTACCTTCTACATTTCATTCTTTATTTTTATGATACTTACTGTACGCGAAATAAAAAAAAGTTATTAAATCTAAGTTTACATTTTCGCTTAGCAGTTAAAATTTAAAAGTTATGGTAACTTCTCAATAAATCAGTGTGTAGGCAAACATCGAAAATGGGAAACATTGTTCACCTAGCCCCACCACCGTCACGCTCATATCACGAAAGCCAGACGCACTCGATATTTCACACACGAGAGCGTACTTATTTAAGGGATCAGAGGTGCAGGGCCTGATTTATTCAGGGGCCTTAGATTGTTACTTGACGTAAAGGAAATGGGGTACATTCAGTTTGGCGCGATAGGGCTTAATGTAACGTCTTAATGGGTCTTGCTGAGCTAACGTATATAATGCCATTGTAGTTATCACTTGTGTTTTGATGTTCGAGAATCTTGGTATGAAGGGGAGATAAAGGGGTAATGCTGTTCTCGGATTTAGAAATGGCTTAAGCGACAGTGTGTGTGTGGTTAGTTAAGCCCTTTTGCGTTTTGCTGTGAATAGTAATGATTTGTTTGTAGGTATTGTTGTGACGGTAATGATCTTATCTGGAGTTTAATTAATTGATGATTTATGTACATAATAATGTTAGGGAATTGTGGGGTATAAGGTACTTACCTAAGATGGTATTTCTGTGTCTCTATGTACATATACATATCTACTATGTTATCATCTGGTTTCTGTAATCAATATACTATATTTCTCATTGATTTATGATACTAGATGTGACATCTAGCACAAATTCTGTGCACCATGTTTGGCGGTTGACAGCTATGACAGAATGTAAGAGTAGTATAGACTTGTAGTGATTTTCACTACAACTTTTGGGACAAAGAATTTCTTAGGGATGTCTTCTCCTGTTACTCAATGATCTTCCATGACATTCCATGGAACACTGGTGTTACGAAATGCACGGGTCAAATAATTTTAAATTATTTTAGGTATTATTATAAACTGACCCAGCGATTGACTATACTCTCAATTATAAAAACCGGCCAAGAGCGTGTCGGGCCACGCTCAGTGTAGGGTTCCGTAGTTTTCCGTCCGTCACAGTAAGTGTCCCCACTTAAGAGTTAAAATAACACCGCCATGTAGGATATGATATAAGCGTTCCACGTACAGCGACATCTATCGGCAAATTAAGTAAACTATTGCGCGCGAGCTTAAAGTATGGAAGATGATTTTTATGGGATAATTCTTTATTGCGTGAACCGATTTTCACCGTTTTTACTTTATTTGAAAGCACGCCTTTCATTGTGATTTTGTAGAAATTACAGGTACAATAAACACCTGCTTATACGGTTAAATTACGAACTTAATTCAGAAATTATTTTGTATTTTTTTTCAAAAACTATTCAACCTATCAAGTTCAAAATAATTTTCCTAGAAAGTTTTTATAAAGTTCTACTTTTGAGATTTTTTTCATATTTTTAAAACTTGTGGTTCAAAAGTAAGAGGGGGGGGGGGGACACATTTTTTTTAATTCTGGAGCGATTATTTCCGAAAATATTTACATTATCATAAAATGATTTTAGTAAACCCCTATTCATTTTTAAATACCTATCCAACAATATATCACACGTTAGGGTTGAAATGAAAAAAAAAATCACTCCCCACTTTACGTATAGGGGAGGTACCCTAATAAAAAAATTTTTGCCACTTTTTATTTTACCACTTTGTTGGCGTGGTTGATATACATATTAGTACCAAATTTCAGCTTTCTCGTGCTAACGGTCACTGAGATTATCCGCGGACGGACGGACGGACGGGCAGACATGGCGAAACTATAAGGGTTCCTAGTTGACTACGGAACCCTAAAAAGGACTATAGAGCCTAAAATGTAGTAAGTAAGTAAATATTCTTTTTTGCACCAAAAATACAAGAATAACAATTTTTTTTTTAAATAAACTTAAAATAAGGTAACAACAGGCGGTCTTATCGCTAAAAAACGATCTCTCCCAGACAACCTTTGGGTAGCAGGAAATGAAGAACTAATTTAAGATAACAGGTAGTGCAAAGAATTTAAAGTAAAGAGAGCAAATTACACACCAACACACAAACTCCTATAAATTTCTAAATCACGATTAAAAACTCACTAAAAATACATAAATAAAACATAATTTTAAACAAAAAAGAACCGACTTCACTTAGCATCCACCTTTCCAACACCAAATGCTCGAGCTGCTGAAAAAAATACTCAAATCACTATAGTTGTGCCTATAATAGTTGAAGAGTTCCTTCGATTTCTCCAGGATCCCATCATCAGATCCTGACCTGGTTACAATGGGACCACCTGTAAAGTATACTCTTTCAAACAAAAAAAGAATTTTCCAAATCGGTCCAGCCGTCTTCGAATAATCGGTGAACAAGCAGCTCGAGCATTTTGCTGTTGGAAAGGTGGATGCTAAGTGAAGTCAGTTCTTTTTTGTTTATTTAATTTAACTTGCCTTACAATACAACAGTCACTTTCATAAATGGAACATCACAATATTCACAATTGTAACGCGAATATGGAAGCAGACATGCAAACAAAGGTCGCGATGAGTGCAGTTTTAGTTTTAATTGAGCACCTCACAAATCACCAGCACCAGAACACCAATTAACTGCTGACCCAGTTGCCATGGACCTAGAAAACATACGGACGTAATACCGCGAAGATACTCGTAAAACTGAAATTGCACGATAAGCCGATGTCTCATACACACGCTGACTTGTCGGGCTTGAACCAATCACCGTTCGCTTACGAATTGTATATGTGTGCGTGTCGAGCGTAAACAGGAGAAAATCGGCTTTTTTGTACTACAACGGTGGCAAACGAGCATACGGCACGCCTGATGGTAAGCAGTTACTGCAGCCCATGGACGCTTCCAGTAGTGTCACATATGCCCGTTGCCGACCATATAGAATCCTGTACACTCTTTTTTGTTGAACCCCATACTGTAGTCCTTTGGGAAAACCTCAGCATGGAGTTCATGCCACAGCCGGAGCGTTCGCGGAAGGAAACTCGTCTTAAACCGCACGGTGCGCGACCAATAAGGTTCCAACGTGATGGAACTACAGTTGTTTTTCCACGGAGTATATCGGTGTCCGTATATGTTTTATGCCCATGGTTACTGTTACTACAGCCGCGGAAACAGCGGAATTTATTCAGTGCTGAAACAGTGGATTTATGTAAAACCCGTAATTTAGTGCCCTATGGAATTTTGTGAAGTTTCCACGCTAAAGGTACGTTATTGTCAGTTGTTAATAGGTTTATTTTTATTTACTTTTATGAGGGTAGTGGTTTGTCGACCGATTTTGAGGTAAGTACATCCAGATTCAAAATTGCATGGACAATTTATGAATGAAATTTATTAATAAATATGTCCATAGAAGTTTGAATCTCACTGTACATTTAATTCTAAATCATTTATTCGATGCGTGCATCATTTTGTGATGCACGTTCATTGTTTGTTTTCATTCTTATTGTCTCTCAATGTTCATGTATTATGCGTCACCAATCAATGTTTTTATTCCTATTCTTATTAGTCTTAAATATTACAAATTTTATTTGCTGTTATTTCACTAAGTAAGTAAGTATATTGTGTTTTGGTATAATCTTATTGACCTAGCTCCCGCTACGCAGACTTAAGCGCGGGCCACACCGAATGCGTGTGCAGCACGTGTCCGTGTTGCGTGTGCGTGACGTGCACAGCTCCCTTGTCACACCGAGAGCTGCACACGCATTGCTGCGCACGCAGAGCTGCAGAGCTGTGCACGCAACGTAGCGCACGCTGCAGCACCATTGCGTGACTAGCCGCCATTTTGTTTTGCAAATATCAGGTTTTCTGTGATTTTCACCATGCTGGATAGTTCCTCAGACGAAGAAGAAGCTCTATTGCTTCTTCTTTCAGCAGAAGAAACTCTTAAAGCTCGAAAAAGACTGTGGGTGCATGATATAAATGCCAGAAGAGAGAGAAAAAGTGAATATCACAACCTGTGTCGCGAGCTGGAATCTTATGAAGATCGTTTTTTTTGGTATTTCCATATGTCTAGAGCTTCTTTTGAAGAACTTCATAGGTTATTGGAGCCTTATATCTTAAAAAATGATACGAACTACAGGAAGGCTATAGGAACGAGAGAAAGACTGGCTGTTTGTTTAAGGTTTGTATTGACATGGTTTTAGTTTACAATCTAATATTCTCACTACTAGATAAATAGTTGGTGTCTGTTTATTTAGTACTGCAAAAAATAATTATCAAACATACGGTGGCTATTGGTAGGCCTTAGATGAAATCTTCTCTTATAAAGACTAATATTTGTCAGATTGTAACGCTTTGGTTTTAACTGTTATGCTACAGGCCGGTTCAAATAGCACTCTTAGTGTTTGAAGATAGGGACTTAATCTCTCCGTAACATTTCGCGCGAAGTGACCAAAGTGACGAGTGCAACCGTTATATTTTAGAGTGTTATGTTACAATTTTTCGGTAAAATTTTTTAGATTCAATTAATGTATGAAATTATCCTGGTGCCTGATTCTAATTTTAAAATACATTAACAATACAATAACAACACAACCTATCTCAAACATAACTCCAACACACAACAAACAATCAACCAATATTGAAGGTGTATTGGATTTGCGTTGGAATATTTCTCAAGCAAATTATTATATTTCTGATTCAGATGTTTATGCCGTAGCTGTATTGCTTTGTTACTGCATTGGAGTTGTATTGAAGTTGGATTGTGTTTATACGTGTTTTAAGGTTAGAATACGGCCCCGGATCCACGGATCTACCCATACATTTCAGATTTGTCGTGCAAACTAACTGTAATATTTATTATTACATCATATCATGCGCAATAAGCGCGACCATACTACGTCTCGGAGAGAAAGAAAGGCCTTGGGTAACCGTCCCTAAGCGTCCCGTGTCCTCCTAAATCTACTTAATATCTCAAATAAGGCTTTTCATTATGTTTTTATGGCTCCCATCAACTTTGTCAGAGTAGATTACTACAGACTAGTCCATCCAACATTTAAAAACATGAAGCTTTTATTGGGTTTTATTTGATACTGAACGTGAACAGGATTGGATCAGTCAGAAGTGACGTGTGGCTTTGGATTCAGATTATACTTATCTTGTTATCTATTGTTTATCAAGATCATGTGAAAAATATATCAAATACGATACGAAGAAAAATTTACGACCAGGGTCGTACTAGTTCACTTTCACACTTGCACGTTTGCAGCAAGAGAGAAAGACATTGTAGTGTGACTCCGGTTATCAGTTTGGTTGACTATAGGTAATACTATAACGATATTGGTTGTCGATTCTCTCCTAGATAAGGTGTCATTTTTATGATACAAGAAGATCATCATAATAAGTATTTTCATAATAAGTTTTTTGCACCTCCTATTTACTTTTTCTGCATTATTTTCTTCGCTACCCTAAGTTTGTCTGAAAGAGATAGCTTATTAGCGATAAGACTGCCTATTGTTTGCCTCTTTTTAGATTCATCATGTATTTTCTACTGTGTTGTAATTTTTTGAGGTGTGCAATAAAGCATTAATTCATTCATAAAATCATCTATGCCTCATCTAGTAGGTCTGTGTATTGTATACAAACAGCAAGCAGTTTTTGCGTCGGTGATTTTTATATTGGGCAGTAATCCCAACATAATAACTGTATTCATAAATGTATGTATGTATGTATGTATGTATGTATGTATGCATGTTTATGCTCGTATATTGTATTAATTTATATATTTAGTCCTATGTTTCTATGTCTTTTTTTTTCTCGGTTGTTGCACCGCCTACAACTTATCTGCTTTGCCCGAAGGTTGACTGGTAGAGAATGCTATATAGCATTAAATCCGCATGTTGTACGATTGTATTTTTCTTTTATGCAATAAAGATTAAATAAATAAATAATATATGCGGATATAGATTACTGTTATTCTTCCTATACTATGACTTAGGCCGAAGTTTGGTCATGATTGGCCGTTCTGGCCCCGACATTAGACAGTTTTACGAGTTTAATGACTTTCGACTCTTTTGTTATTTCCCGTTTTACATATTGATATAGATATTCAACGGTTTTTATCGCGGACGTATTTCACTCGTTTACGACAGCGGAAACAACGCCCTAAGACGCACGCACACATTGAAGCGTGTACAGATGTGCCGTGCACACAAAGGCGCACAAACGAGTTTTGTAGTGTGAAGTATCTGCTCTGTGCCCCTACTGTGACTCTTGCCCCCAAGGTTACCTTTTAGTCGCTTCGTACGACAGGCAGGAAATACCAAAGCCTTATTATGAAGCCCAGGCTACAGAGCGTAGCCAAGTTTTCTGGTTCTCAGCTAACCCAATTTTACCAAATCTCCTTAATTAAACAGAAGAGAAGATCTAATTTCATTGAAATTAAATGCTTAATACTGCTCTCTATTGATTAAAGCTAGGAAGTTTTGTTATCAAACTAATAAACAAGCAGTGTTTGACGCCATCTGCAAAATTACATGAATACCTCCTGGACCAAAACATAACTCTGAAACTCCTTCCTGACACGTCATATCGAACCAACACCCACTCACAGGCAATTTATTTTCCAAAATTGTTCATCGCGCAAGTTAATTTCTTAGATATACCCCCACATAACCCCCAAAACCTCTTATAAACAACACCTTTCAATCAAAAGTGAACTTTATTTTAGATGCAACAGAGTTATAATTGCAATAAAAGTATAAGGGAGATACGAGTTTGTAAAGGTGAGTAGTCTGCCCCCGTATTACGGCGAGGTGCGTCAAACCAGCGGGTCCTGAAGGATGCGCGACGTACGTGTCACTTGTCGCAGCGCGCGGTTTGAATTCCAATGCTGTGACGTTTGCGTGGTGCTAGCGGGGCTCGGGGGTTGAACAAGTTTTGTCTTGCTTTGCCACGTTTAATTTTAATGCAGTTATGAAAAGAGAATGTTATTTAGTTATGGTTAGTGATGAGTAAAATAATATGTTATTGTACTCAACACTAGCACTCACAACGTTGTGATCACAACTTCATGGTCTTTTATTAGGTCATCATCTCATCTCAGATATATAATCCGTTGTTGTAACAAACATGATTTGTGGGGAAACCTAAAACATTCTAATTAGAGTTATGATCAAAATATTATTTATAATGAGACTGTCTTATTAGAAATTACTATTTCTTAGAAAAGTATATTTAATTTAAATTTAATAATAATAATATAATAGTAAATTTGTGAAATAAGGGTGACAAGTCATGAAAAAATTATGTAGATACTGAGCGGCAGATGTACCTTCTACATTTCATTCTTTATTTTTATGATACTTACTGTACGCGAAATAAAAAAAAGTTATTAAATCTAAATTTACATTTTCGCTTAGCAGTTAAAATTTAAAAGTTATGGTAACTTCTCAATAAATCAGTGTGTAGGCAAACATCGAAAATGGGAAACATTGTTCACCTAGCCCCACCACCGTCACGCTCATATCACGAAAGCCAGACGCACTCGATATTTCACACACGAGAGCGTACTTATTTAAGGGATCAGAGGTGCAGGGCCTGATTTATTCAGGGGCCTTAGATTGTTACTTGACGTAAAGGAAATGGGGTACATTCAGTTTGGCGCGATAGGGCTTAATGTAACGTCTTAATGGGTCTTGCTGAGCTAACGTATATAATGCCATTGTAGTTATCACTTGTGTTTTGATGTTCGAGAATCTTGGTATGAAGGGGAGATAAAGGGGTAATGCTGTTCTCGGATTTAGAAATGGCTTAAGCGACAGTGTGTGTGTGGTTAGTTAAGCCCTTTTGCGTTTTGCTGTGAATAGTAATGATTTGTTTGTAGGTATTGTTGTGACGGTAATGATCTTATCTGGAGTTTAATTAATTGATGATTTATGTACATAATAATGTTAGGGAATTGTGGGGTATAAGGTACTTACCTAAGATGGTATTTCTGTGTCTCTATGTACATATACATATCTACTATGTTATCATCTGGTTTCTGTAATCAATCTATACATCTATACATATAATAAAGCTGAAGAGGGTCGAAAGTCTGTACATGGAAGATAATCGAAAAAAAGTTGGCTGGGGATACTTAGAATCGATAACAGAATACGTTCCAACAATTTTTAGAATTTTTGTCTGTTTATCTGTTTATCTGTTTGTCTGTTTATTTGACCGCGCATCACGTGAAAACGGCTGAACGGATTTTGATGAAATTTTGTATAGAGATAGTTTGAGTTCCGGGAAAGGATAATATATAGTTTTAATCCCGAAAATCAACCCTGGTGGGGGTGAAAATGGGGTTGAAAGTTTGTATGGAGAATTTTTAACCGCTGAAACGATTTAGATAGAAATGAGTATGGAGATAATTTGAGTCTCGAGAAACGTCATAGGATAGTTTTCAAACCCTTGTGGGGGTGAAAAGGGGGTTGGAAGTTGGTATGAGATTTTTTTTACCGCTGAACTGATTTAGATGAAAATTGGTATAGAGATAGTATGGGTCTCAAGAAAGGACAAAGGATAGTTTTCAACCCGAAAATCAACCCTAAAGGGGTGAAAAGGGAGTTTTGTATAGGGAATTATTAACAGCAGAATCGATTTAGATAAAATTTGGTATGGAGATAATTTGAGCTCTGGAAAAGGAAATAAAATAGTTTTATCTCGGAAATTATCCCTTAAGCAGATGCAAAAGGGGTGGAAGTTTACATGGGGAAGAAACAAAAAATAACCGCTGTACAGTCAAGTGTAAAAATATGGGTGTACTCATCTTACTCAAAAATATGTCCCATAGTATCTTATTCCGTTGTAATAAGTGCGTAGTACCATATTTATGAGACGATTTGTTCGATACGTATTTTTGCACTTGACTGTACGTATTTAGATGAAATTTGGTATTGAAATAATTTGTAATTTTTAGGTCAAGGTGTTCATATTTCAAATTCAAATTCAAAATTTCAGACAACATGGTCCATTTTGTTAGTATACATTCTAAGTTGTTAGTAAGTAATCATATTAACATACTTAAAATAAAACATAAAACATCTAAAACTTATATTCTAAATTGGACTTTACCAATTTGATCAACCCGTAGACTATCGGGCAATCAAATCTACCGGCAATCATCCTTAGAATGTTGTTGCTACTGCATATTTATAACATGTTACCCGTCGATGCTTTAAATTTACCTTTACCCGCTCTTAAGAAATATTTGAAAATGTCATGAATGTCAAAGGGTTATTGCAGGTTCGAGGACTATATATGACGGACAAAGTTGCATGGCCCAAACCAAAAAACTACTACAAAATCATCTAACATTTATAGGACACCGTTTAGGTAGGAAAACATATCAAACGTTTTGTGAAGCAGTCAGATTAGGATTTTATTTTTATTTATAATTAAACAATGGGTGCATTATCTGTCTTTCAAGATGTTTTGATATGCCTTCTTGAAGAACTACGCACTATTTTGTATCTTTAAGATCTAATAATGTATTACTGTTTTGAAAAAAATAAGTCCCGTCGAGTTTCTTTTCGGTCATAATACTTCTTGGGCTCAGGTGTAGGGTTAGAACCGGTGGTAGTTTTGGAACGAAGTTCCTTATCGGACGGTTCGCGGATGGGGGGCTAGGCGAAAAAAAGTCACGTGACCGTCACGAAAAAGCGTCACGTCACGAAAACGCGACACCCATACGATTGAGAAACATGTAAAATGGAATGAAATAAAAAATATATAAAATAGAATAAAGTGAAGTGAAGTGAAGTGTAGTGAAAAGTGAAAGTGAGAAGTGACAAAGTGATAAAAGTCCAGAACCTAAAAGTAAAAAATGTCGAAAATGACAAAAATGGCAAAATTTCTAAATTACAAAAATTTCAAAAACTTCAAAAATTTCAAAAATTTCAAAAATTTCATATAATTTAAAATTTCATAAATATTCCACAATTTCAAAACTTTCCAAAATTTCAAAATAATTAAAATCACAAAATTTAAGAAAAAGTCAATAATAATATAAAATAAAATAACATAACTTCGTTCCAATCGCGTGTTTCACGACACTCGTGTATTTTATTTTTCTCTGACGTTCATTAGTGCATTGTAATGTGCTTACATTGAAGAATAAATATCTTGATCTGATAACCGTATGTAATTACCACCATTATTGCAACCAGTAACGTAACATCAGTGTATTTATCTGTGACAGTGTGGTAAAAACGTATGAAAATTCATTACCTACGGTAACGTAATGAATATCCGCCCCCCGACCGCCGGCGCAATAAGGTTGGTCATGGCGGTGTAATGGCGGTCATTCTAATGTTTTCAATGGATATGAGTGTAGGTAAAGCGGTGTATGCTTCTGTACATAATTAGGCCTTATTACGTAACAGTTACATAAACTACTATTTATCTCTTTTTAGGGTTCCGTAGTCAACTAGGAACCCTTATAGTTTCGCCATGTCTGTCCGCGGTCTAGCTCAGTTACCGTTCGCACTAGAAAGCTAAAATTTGGTGAGGCCTGATAAGAAGGTTCAATATAAACTATATTGAATAAAATCGGTTCAGCCGTTTTTGAATTATTAGTCAAAAACGCATATTGAAAGGAAGTGCCGAATAGTAAAATGACGTAAGCGCCGCCGAATATCCCTTAATAAACCACTTTTTGAACGGATGCTTTGTAACAGGGCGGCATCTACGAAACTCTACACTGAGTATCGCCCGACATGCTCTTGGCCGGTTTTTTTTGCATTGTTATCCCGAAAATCACCCCTTAAAGATTACTAATTCCAATTCAAGAAAATCCCCAGCCAGGTTATACGTAGCCTATAAAAATTCAACGTCTAAAAGGGGGGGGTAGCCCCCTCCAAGTGCACTACAAATATAAAAAAAAACATTTCTGCATTTGTGACCCCCCCCCCCCTTCCCAATTTCAACCGCGCCTGTTCTTACCTTTCATGCTTAGACTGATTTGACGGGAGGATCGATTTGGATGACATTTACCGTGGATATGAACGTATAAATACAAAAGTGGTCCTGTATCGTCCGATATACACCTACTACACTATGTCGTTTAAATCATGCCAAAAAAAAATTATAAAAAAAGTATTAATTTTTGAGGGTAGTTTCATTTAGTGGTAATTGTAAAATATTTTATTAGGACTACTGTCCTCTAACGTATCCATCTGTCAACTTTACTTCAAGTTCGGCCTCCAGGGAAGCGGGAGAGAAATTAGGGGTGAATTAGCCGCTTACTGACACAGACCGAATTCCACGCGGGCGGAGCCGCGGGCACAGCTAGTATACTATATTTCTCATTGATTTATGATACTAGATGTGACATCTAGCACAAATTCTGTGCACCATGTTTGGCGGTTGACAGCTATGACAGAATGTAAGAGTAGTATAGACTTGTAGTGATTTTCACTACAACTTTTGGGACAAAGAATTTCTTAGGGATGTCTTCTCCTGTTACTCAATGATCTTTCTTAGATTCCATGGAACACTGGTGTTACGAAATGCACGGGTCAAATAATTTTAAATTATTTTAGGTATTATTATAAACTGACCCAGCGATTGACTATACTCTCAATTATAAAAACCGGCCAAGAGCGTGTCGGGCCACGCTCAGTGTAGGGTTCCGTAGTTTTCCGTCCGTCACAGTAAGTGTCCCCACTTAAGAGTTAAAATAACACCGCCATGTAGGATATGATATAAGCGTTCCACGTACAGCGACATCTATCGGCAAATTAAGTAAACTATTGCGCGCGAGCTTAAAGTATGGAAGATGATTTTTATGGGATAATTCTTTATTGCGTGAACCGATTTTCACCGTTTTTACTTTATTTGAAAGCACGCCTTTCATTGTGATTTTGTAGAAATTACAGGTACAATAAACACCTGCTTATACGGTTAAATTACGAACTTAATTCAGAAATTATTTTGTATTTTTTTTCAAAAACTATTCAACCTATCAAGTTCAAAATAATTTTCCTAGAAAGTTTTTATAAAGTTCTACTTTTGAGATTTTTTTCATATTTTTAAAACTTGTGGTTCAAAAGTAAGAGGGGGGGGGTCACATTTTTTTTAATTCTGGAGCGATTATTTCCGAAAATATTTACATTATCATAAAATGATTTTAGTAAACCCCTATTCATTTTTAAATACCTATCCAACAATATATCACACGTTAGGGTTGAAATGAAAAAAAAAATCACTCCCCACTTTACGTATAGGGGAGGTACCCTAATAAAAAAATTTTTGCCACTTTTTATTTTACCACTTTGTTGGCGTGGTTGATATACATATTAGTACCAAATTTCAGCTTTCTCGTGCTAACGGTCACTGAGATTATCCGCGGACGGACGGACGGACGGGCAGACATGGCGAAACTATAAGGGTTCCTAGTTGACTACGGAACCCTAAAAAGGACTATAGAGCCTAAAATGTAGTAAGTAAGTAAATATTCTTTTTTGCACCAAAAATACAAGAATAACAATTTTTTTTTTAAATAAACTTAAAATAAGGTAACAACAGGCGGTCTTATCGCTAAAAAACGATCTCTCCCAGACAACCTTTGGGTAGCAGGAAATGAAGAACTAATTTAAGATAACAGGTAGTGCAAAGAATTTAAAGTAAAGAGAGCAAATTACACACCAACACACAAACTCCTATAAATTTCTAAATCACGATTAAAAACTCACTAAAAATACATAAATAAAACATAATTTTAAACAAAAAAGAACCGACTTCACTTAGCATCCACCTTTCCAACACCAAATGCTCGAGCTGCTTGTTCACCGATTATTCGAAGACGGCTGGACCGATTTGGAAAATTCTTTTTTTGTTTGAAAGAGAGTGAGCCATAGCTCACTCATTTAAATATTTTTTTAAGTACAATCAACTACAATGAGATGTATACCCTATTGCACCTTAATACAACGCAGTAAGGTGAAATGTCTTTGTATTCGACTGTACAGTCACCGGCATAAATATGTAACTACTTTTTACCGTCTTACAATATAATAAGATTTAAAATTAGTAACATATTTTTGAAGGCGACTGTACATAGCACAACTCATTGAATTATAATTTTGATAAATTTATATAAGGTATTTTTTTACAGATACATAAGAACGGGTGATTCTTTCCTCACAATCTCTTTTTCGTTTCGCATTGGGAGAAGCACTGTCTCCATGATAGTAAAACAAGTATCAAAAGCTATCTGGGAATGTTTACAACCTTTATATTTACCAACACCCACCAATGACACATGGAAACAATCGGAGCTAGGCTACAGAGAGATTTGGAAGTTCCCAAATTGTGTAGGTAGTGCAGATGGAAAGCATGTCAGGGTAGAATGCCCACGTAATAGTGGATCCAGGTACTTCTGCTACAAAAACTATTTTTCAATAGTTTTATTTGCAGTTGCCGACCCATTTTATAAATTCACTGTGGTAGACGTTGGGAGCTATGGTAGCCACAGCGATAGTGGTATTTTTGAAAATTCTGCATTTTATCGCCAATATTTACAGAATAATGTGTTATTGCCTCCAAAGCCCTTGCCTGGCACTAATGAGCCAGTACCTCATGTCTTGATTGGTGATGAAGGTTTCGCACTACAACCTTACTTAATGCGACCATTTCCTAGATCTCAAACCATCCATGATACAAGGAAACGAAGATATAATTACAGATTATGTCGCGCACGTCGTATTGTTGAAAACACTTTTGGCATATTAGCAGAAAAATGGAGAGTTTTCCACAGACCGATGGAATGCCATGTTGAAAAAGCTATTCATGTTACAAAAGCTGCATGTTGTTTGCATAACTTTGTTAGAATTAAACACGGCGACATGATGGAAACGATAAATGAAAGGACTTTAAATCAAGAGCCGCCCGAAAACAGTGCGTTAGCACCTTTACGTCGCACCAACATAAGGTCACCTAATGCTGCGATTGAAATTAGAAACAAATTTGTTGCTTATTTTAATGAAGAATAAAAGTTTCAATTAATGTGAAATAGTTTTAATAACATTAACCTATATCTTGATAAAATAAAAATAAACGGCTGCCATTACTACAAAAATTATCGCATGAGTGACAAAAATTACAGTAGTGCAGCCGATCATTTTTATATTAATATTACCTTGAACTCCAATGGTTGCACCGATTTTCTCCCAAAGCATGCTTTTGTACATAACATTTTTGTACTCCTTACTTTTTAAATCATAAATGCATGGATGTTGTCTAACCAGTTCAATGAGTTTTTCTTTATTTTCACTGTTCATGTTTCTTTTAATATTTATAATATCAACTCCATCCAAAAAACAACCGACCCTCACAGATTGACAATATTGACAATCCAGAATGTCAACTGTCAATTGTGTGGTGTAGCTACGCCGTGTTCCGAATCACGACCATGAGCGCTGTAGACACGCTCGGTCGGACCGATTCGTTTTCACAATACGATCCGTCAGCACTGTAAAATCTGTGGTGTAGTACTCTAGTGCATAGACAAATAGTAATACTAGTGATGTTTCCCAAAGCCAAAAATAAATGTAGGCCAAATTTCTTGTACCTACTGTACAGTAAAATATTTTCAACAAAAAACAGAAAATTAAAGAAGAGTCTGTTTACTTACCATGAAAGGCGCTGTGAGATTTGACCACGCACCAGGGTCTTTTTTTACCGTTTTGGTTATGCTGACAACACGTAACTGCTGACGTCACTTGATGTTCCATTTTTCCCTTTCGACTCATCACCCGCACTTATACATTCTGAATCAGATTATGAAATCATAACACACGGAATTGCATACAAAATGATTGTTCCCCACACACAATCAGATTTTTTAGATTATTAATTTCCCTGGTTACTGTGTGGTCGGTCATACTCTGAATTCAAATTATGAAATCAGACCGGCCACCTGATTTCAGATTATGAGTCCATACCTACTCTGATTCAGACTGTGTAAGCCGGCCGGCTTACACAGTCCTTGGTTACAAAAAAAAAGGTATTTTATTTAGCACGTAGAAAAAATAATTTTGCACAGATTCCAACTGAGACACCAAATTGTTCCCATAATAAGCTTCTACGTCGTTTTTTTTCATAATCTTTGTGTTTTGCTCATTCGTATTTGCACACAGTTTCTATATTTTTACTTTCATTTGATAATTCATTACAAACTCGTCCCGACCAAGTTGTAAAAAAATACAAGAGAGCTGTGCAGCAGCTGCGCAGCACCGAGCAGTGCGTGTCCCAACCTGTTCGGTTCGCCGTTTCATAGGGAACGCCGGCCAATACAACGTCATCACTGCACGCAACGAAGCGACGTTGCCGCTCCGCTGCGTGTGCGTGTGCACGCAACACGCAGCCGGTTTGTCTCGACGGGCTCTGCGTTGCGTGCAAGTCACGCACACGTGCTGCACACGCAGTCGGTGTGTCATCTACTATGACATTTCATACGATACAACGCGCACGCCACGCACACGCACGCATGCACGCATTTGGTGTGGCTTGCGCTTTAGACCTAACCCCGCTAACCCCGCTATGATACTGCAATAAATAAATAGGTACATAGAAAAGTATTAGTAAACAATAGTAGTTTATGTAACTGTTACGTAATAAGGGTCCTTAAAACATGAGTGTGGTTTTATGAAATGAGCCGCAGGCGAATTTCATAATAAGATCACACGAGTGTTTTAAGGCCTAATTACGTACAGTTGCATACACTGCTTTATCTACACTAATATTATTTATTCTAAATTCCTTATTTGGAAACCATAGAATGGCCGCCATCGCACCGCCACCATGGCCAACTCTCGTGTGCCGGCGGTCGCGCGGGCGCGTGTCAGGCTGTCGGCGTCGACGTCGGGAGGGTGCAGGTGTACATTATGTTATCAAAACTCATAGCACATCAATAATTGAGCATTGAAAAGTTAAAATTACGTTACTGCTACGGATAAAAAGCTTATCATAGTAAAATCGGTCGTGGTAATGCTAGTCATTGCCTACCGTTTTCGAACACGTTTTAGAGAACTTACAATATGAGTGTAGATAAACGTGATTATATCCCTTTAAGGGCATAATCACTATCATATTCTAATTATGAAAAACTAAGATAAAAAATTTTACTCGCGAAAAAAAAAATTGTATGGAGGTTTGGCCGGCTACGACGACGTGTGCTATACAAAAATAGTAGTTTATGTAACTGTTACGTTTTAAGGCCTAATTACGTACAGTTGCATACACTGCTTTATCTACACTCATATTATTTATCCAAAATGCCGTATTCGGAAACCATAGAATGGCCGCCATTGCACGCCATGGCCAACTCGATTGTGTCGGGGAGGCGCGTGTCGGGCTATCGGCGGATGCGCGGGAGGGTGCAGGTGTACATTATGTTATCAAAACTCATAGCACATCAATATTTGATCATGAAAAGTTAAAATTACGTTACTGCCACAGATAAAAGCTTATCATAGTAAAATCGGTCGTGGTAATGCTAGCATTACCTAGCCATTGGCTAGGCATTGCCTACCGTTTTCGAACACGTTTTAGAGAACTTACAATATGAGTGTAGATAAAATTGTTTTCGCGTCCAAAAAAATTTCTCCTACTTTTTTTTACGCGCAATACGATACCATTTATGGCCTTAAACGGATTATCAGTATTTTTGTTACATACTGTATTATGTACTTACAAATAAATGTCCCCCAAACCCAAATTCATACCTGGAACTTCCAGAATCGTACGCAGATTCATAGCGTTTGACGCCCTCATGACGTAACTAAGGCTTGCAATAATTCGGATATCATCCAAATAATATGGATATTTTAGAGTAGTTTCCATATCCAAATTGCAAGCTCTAGACGTAACCGATAATTTTCACCCACCATTCTACTGGCCAGGGCCTTATTCTAACTTTAAAACACGTATAAACACGATCGAACTTCAATACAACTCCAATGCATTAACAACGCAATACAGCTACGGCATAAACATCTAAATCAGAAATATCAGAATTCGCTTGAGAAAATATTCCAACGCAACTCAAATACAACTTCAATATTGGTTCATCGTTTGTTGTGTGTTGGAGAGTTATGTTTGAGATAGGTTGTGTAATAACAAAATATTGTTAATGTATTTTAAAATTAGAATCCGGCACCTGACCTGCACATTTAAATGGCCGCGCTGTTTGCGGGGCGCTCTCCGATATTATATTTATTCCTCCAACAACGACCCACTCCGCTGATTAAAACACTGGTGCGCTTGTTCTATGCATTTACAATAACTGCGAGCAGGACATAATGCACAAAGTGCATGAGGTTATACATTTATGTACTCATTAGCTTCCGTCTGTGTGAATTTGTCTGTATATATTTGCAGTCAGCAACGCGCATGTGAATTCTCTGTAATTGCAGGCGTATCCTATGGACGCCTGCAATAACCTACGGTAACTGCTTACCATCATACGGCCATGTTAGCATCGTCGTGGTAGAAAACAAAATGTACAAAACATGTACAAACTGCCTCACTATAAATTACTGATCGCATTTTGATAGATGAACGGTGACACATGAACGGTGGTGACGCTTGGCAACCTAATCCCATTAATTAACGTAGGCACTACTTTTTACGAAAGCAACTGCCATCTGACTCTGACGTTCCAACCCAGAGGGGAAACTAAGCCTTATTGGGATTAGGTCCAGTTTCCTCACGATATTTTCCTTCACCGAAAAGCGATTGGTAAATATCAAATGATATTTTTCCAAAAAACTCAGGGGTACGAGCCGAAGTTTGAAAGTCGGACGTCTTAATTACCACCAGGCTACCAGCGCTTCTAAATTGTTAGAAAGTGCCAGACGATTAAAACCCAACCATCTTAAGGGAGCAGGGAGACATAGATATATATGAGTTTCAATTAGAATCAGGGTTATATCTCTGTGTATCTGCTAAAAACATATAAAACCGTCGCACTACCTTAGTAACAGTAGCGTGCCCAGAGGTTTGGAATAGGGCAAGCCTAAAGACATGATTTCGTACTAACTATTCAATCTTTATATACTCAAAATGTCATCATCTTTCGAAAAAAATATGCTACAACAGCAATATAAGTTATTTAGAATGAAAACAACTAACAATCTAGCCTAGTGTATTTTGTAAGCAGCCCTACAAAATTTTCGCTTATGCAACTGGTTTATCTGAGACATGCCTACAAATAACACAAGCCGGGTATTAGGTTTAACGACACATTGATTTTGAACAAACTTCAGAGACTTTACCTTGCCTTTGTTGATCATGATCAACACTTGGACGTACCTCAAACAGTCACAAGGAACGGCTTCATCTATTATAAATAAGTAATTTTAACACTTTTACAAGTATTGTCTTCGGTTGCCGCGATAGTTATTCATGAAATAAAACAATTAAAAACGGATTTTATCGCGTGTATTGAGCTTAAATTACATCCCGACGTTTCGAACACTTTACAGCGTTCGTGGTCAACGGGTCGACTCCCTTTTACAAGTTTTACAAAATAATTAAGCACTTTTACTAAGTCGTAACCTCACCTCACCACAATACCATTCAATTCACATTGACTTGCTCAAACAATTAATTTGCATATCAAATTCGACTTTTGTAATATAATACACTTGAAGTTGTCCGTTAACGCTCACTTGCGTCGCGCGATCTTACGGCATGCGGCCAACTTAACACCAAAAAGCTGGTTTTAAATCGCCGTATTTTGCTATAGGTACACCGGGCAAAAATTGTTGCTCGTTGTACAGACACCAATAGGGCGATTTGTATAGGCGAAATGAATGCCCGCTTGTATGCCGCTTGCAAGGCGGCGGCGGTGGTGAGTGCGAGCGGGACAGCAGCATGTGCTACGTTTAGTTTCGTTTGCCTCAGTCGTTTGCGCGGCAGTGGCGACACTTTGTTGCGTGTGGCAAAATTTATAAACAGCTCACTCGAAATAATTAATACGGGTTATTTAGCGCCACGATTAAAATACGTAATTTCGGTGAGGCAACTAGGGCAAGCCCGGCTTTTGGGCTTGTATGGAAGTACCGCCACTGCTTAGTAACAGCATTTACCTTGTAGTATTTAGTATTTATGTACGAGCACATACTGTTGTACCTCAGATGGTTAGCCAAATGCGCCTTAGCATTGCATGTACACGAGAAAATTTGACCGGTCCCGCTGTGACCCGGGTAGCCCAGGGGTTAGGGATCTGCCGGCGAAAGCAGAAGTCGCTAGTTTGCTCCCAGCAGCATCGGAGGCCCCATGGCCTGGAAAAAGTAACCATTCACTTTTTCCTTTGTATATGACCGCTATTTAAGTTTATTACCTACTAGAGTAACTTACGGACAACGCCTCAACCTATGAAGGTACCGTTGAAAGTTGGATCATATTATTAAAATGTCATAGAGCTCAAATAATAAATGATCTTGAAAATTCAACCCCCAAGGAGGTGAAAGGTGGGGGCTTAAAGTTTTAGTTCACAACACCCATATCTACTGGTTAGTATTATTAAGGGCTAAGTAAGCACTCTAACCTTTCTCATTCTAATTCTCTCTATGATACCTTTCGCAAATGGATACAATTTTGAATAATTATTTATATAAGTACAGTCACCGATCGTCCAGTGTCCGTTTTATAGTGCCCGGTTATAGTCCACTCGATCGATGCCCAAATCAAAGTAGAGCGCTTATATTATTCATACAATCTTCACTATTTACTACCTTTGTCACTTTAACTGCTCGGGTTAAACGTATGGGGGCCATTGTTGAGGTTAAAGGGACAAAGTACTAAAGTTGAAATGATAGGTTGGACCAAATTGATACGTAACATTTGTTTTGATTGGCTTTTTTATTGTTTTTTTGTTTTGTACGAGTATGTTGTACGAGTAACGCGTGGATTGTACGGCCACGGACTTTACGAGTAATTGTCGAGCTATTCACGGTTTTTTATACCACGACGGTGGCAAACAAGCATACGGCCCGCCTGATGGTAAGCAGCTACCGTAGCCTATGGACGCCTGTAACGCGAGGGGCCGTATTCTAACTTTACAACACGTTTAGTCATGATCCAACTTCAATACAACTCCAATGCATTAACTACGCAATACAGGTAACGCCAAAACGAATCACAAATATCAGAATTTGCTTGAAAATTACTCCGATGCAACTCCAATACAGCTTCAATATTAAACTGAAGAACAAATAAAATTATTTTTAATAAATATAAGGAGGCCTAGGTCACTTTTTCCTTTGTATATGACATCTATATAAGTTTATAACTTCAATATTGCTTGACTATTTTATATAGGTTGGTGTCATGTTGGAGATAGATTGTATTTATAAGGTACTGATTATGCATTTTAAAATTAGAATGCACCTGGACTCATTTTGGGTCGGTGCGGCATATATTGAGATAGTTTTATATTTTAATAATTGACTTATTAGGTCATATATCAAAAATATGCTACGTATGGGCTTATAATAGTGATACTCAAATAGCATCTGAGCCTTCAAGTTTGTAAAATATTAAATTAAGCCTTCTTCTATGATGTGATAGCTTCTGAACTCCGACAAATTATTAGCAATTATTTCGAGCTACAAAAACTCGAAGCGAACAGCTGAAAAGCTTAACACCCTCCATACTTTAAGCTAACATCGCTTCCTGGAAAACTTCCAAATTCGAAGTTACAAGTCGTCAAGCTCATTCGGGTCAAGCTATAAATTATTCATACCTCGACTGGCTTATAATTAGTGGCCCCAAGTTCCGAGTGACGCCTTACGGGGACCAAATAGGACAGACCCTTTACTTGGTCTATAATAACGTGCGGCTAAAAATATTTACAGTGTAGCATTTTCATGCCTCGACTGCTGGCCCGAAGTTCCGAGTAACGTCTTACGGGAACGAGATAGGACCCTTTACCTGGTCCGTGGTAAAGCCCGGTTAGTAGTCTTTACAGTGTGGCATTTTCACGCCTCGATTGCTGGCCCGAAGATCCGAGTGACGTCTTACGGGACTAGACGTGTGCGCCGCCATAAAAATCCGCGGCGGCGGCGCGCCGGGAATTTTTGGCGGCGTGGCTGCGCCACGCCGGCGTCAAGGTCACTTTTAGCTACGCTCGCAAGGCTCACGTTTCGCATTAAAAAATTGTTAAATATCAAAAACTTTTTAGGAACAAGGAACATAAAACGATTTCTAATGCCGTTTGCTTGAGTCCTGCCTATTTTTCGGAAATCGCGTTTATGTTGATGTTTTTCATAATTGTGATACGAGTACATTAAGATCCTTTTAAAGCCAACTCCATCTAAAGCGTGTACCAAGGCCAGCTACCAAGAAATGTGGCAACCTAGACGGTCTGTCTTGCGGGAGCTCGCCAGAAGGTTGCCTCCCAAGATAAAGGATGTTATAAGGGATGCTTTTGAAGATACAGATACAACATGGAATGGCTTCAAGGCGGTTGTGTCCGAAACAGTGAAAGAAGTCATCCTCACTCCTGGGAGCCAAGCAAGACGGAAACCCTGGATTTCTGATACTACCTGGGAACTTATTGAGCGACAGAGGACTCTCAAAGAACAAGGCCTTAACTCAGATATAACAAGAAAGGAGTATTCCAGGCTACACACTTGCGTGAAAAGGGCATGCAGACGCGATAAGCATAATTCAATCCATGCTTTTTGTGACGAAATTGAAAACCATGCTGCAACTGCCCATTCTAAAGACTTGTTCCAGAATGTCAAACTTCTCACCCGCGACTACAAACCTAGGTGCTGGCAGATAGCGGATTATGAGACCTGGGCAAAGTGTTGGCTAAATGGAGAGACTATTCGGAACAACTCCATCGAGAAGTTCCGGAACATCTTTTAGTGCGGAGTGACGCTATACATCCACTCCAGCCGGACATACTTATTTCCGAAGTGGAAGACGCTATCAGACGTCTGAAAGTTAATGCCGTGGGTACTGATGGTATATGCGCTAGTCTCCTAAAGAATCTAGGTGGCGAAGCGTGGAGAGCTGGCCAGTGGCCGAGAGACTGGACTGAATCCATGGTTATACCTCTCCATAACAAAGGCTCGGCGCTAAAATGTGACAACGATAGAACTTTGTCTATTATATCGCATGCCAGTAAAGTATTTCTTTACATCATGAATTCGCGAATGACAAAGTCCCTGGAGCGGCAAATACCTGCAGAGCAGGCTGGCTCTGTGTCTGGGCGAGGGATACGGGAGCAGATTTTCATCGTGGGCCAGATCATCGAGAGATGTCGTGAATGGAACATCATTTAGCTCACCTTATTGAGAACTTGTACGCCGAAAGTACTGTTAGAGAGAACACCTTGTCAGTCCAGTTCAAGCCGGAAAGAGGAGTAAGACAGGGCTGTATATTGGCTCTTTATTATATACGGCGAATACATCTTACGTAAGGTCACCGAGAACTGGGACGGTGGCATATCAATTGGCGGCAAAACGATCTGCAACCTACGCTATGTTGACGACACAACGCTGTTGGCTTCCAATGAGGAGGAGATGTGTCTTTTGTTCCGGCGTATAGATGCGGAGAGCATCGAATTAGGACTTCACGTCAACCATGCGAAAACCAAGTTAATGTTCGTACACCGGAAACAGTCTCCGACACGAAGCCTATAACTGAAAGACCTAGAATGCGTCAGCGCCTTCACCTACCTCGGCTCACTTATATCTAGCGATGGTAGCTGTGAACGTGAAATCATCCGGAGGATTCAAATAGCGAAGGGTGCTATAACTCGGTTAGATAGGATCTGGAGAGATCGCGGCATACAGAGGCAGACTGTTAGACTTATGCGTTCTCTGGTGTTTCCAATTTTCCTATACGGCTCTGATACTTGGACTATCAAGGCAGATCTGAAAAGCCGTATCGACGCGTTTAAGATGTGGTGTTGGCGACGGCTTTTACGGATACCTTGGACTGCGATGCGCACTAATCAGTCCATACTAGAGGAGCTACGCATAAAACGCCGGTTGTCTACGACGTGCCAGGACCACATACTCACATACTTCGGACACCTGTCTCGACGCTCCTCGGATAGCCTGGACAGGATCATCATGACGGGAAAAGTTGGAGGCACAAGACTAAGTGGCCCTCCCCCTGCAAGATCGTGTGCCATGCGCAAGGAGCCATGCGCTTAGCGAGGGATAGAAGCCTATGGAGGAACCTAGTCTTCAACAGAAGGGCATGATCCTCAGCTCTGAGGGAACGACTAGTGATGATGAAGATCCTTTTTTGACTCGCAGTAGGTCCTAACATACCGTTCAGTATTAATGATCAATCCTGCCACCGAAAACACTTCTGTTCTCAGGATAATTTCGTTGGTGGTACAATTTTGATGGCAGAGAGGTGGTATTATTTCGTTACCAATCTTATTAATTAGGCCATCTACTTCATATTTGTTAGGTGAGCGGTTAATCATACTCATTTATTAATCTACCGAAAGAGAAAGAATTGACCAAACCCTAAATATTTCAATGTGTAGATGTTTTCATGGTTTAATTCGTCAATATACGTTGTAAAATTTTCAACTGACTTTCCTTCATCGGTAATTGTTATTGGCAATTTTTTGCCGAATTCTGAAATTTTGGCCAACGGCGTGGATTTTGAAATCCGCGGCGGCGGCGGCGGCGTGGGTCCCACGGCGCGGCTACGCCACGCCGGCGCGGCGCACACGTCTATACGGGACTCAGATATTTACCAGGTCTGTGTTAAAGCCCGGTTAGTAGTCTGTATAGGGTGGCATTTTCATGCGTCGACTGCTAACCGGAAGTTCCGATAGACGCCTCTTTTATACTGCGACGGTGGCAAACAAGAATACGGCCCGCCTTATGGTAAGTACCGTAACCTAAAGACGCAGACGTCTTGCAGGCAACTCCAGAGGTATCACGAGCACCTTACGGGGACCAGATAGGCCTAGCTGTATACTTGGCCTAAGTTATAGGAATTCACCACTAGAAGTCTACGTAGGGACATCTTTATACCTTGATTGAGTTGTACTATACTTTGACATACTCATCTTAATAAATATTTCGACTGCCTTATAAGTAAATAGTGCCTCCAAGTTCTGCTTGATCTGCGTGACTTCATGAACATTGGACATTCCTTCTCGTTCATGTAGATTCAAAAGATGGTCTGCTCTTAGCAGTGGGATATATATTTATAATATAGATAGCTTCGTAATGGAACAAAAAATGAGCATAAGCTATATAGTAAAACGCAGCGCTTAAAGCGGGCAAACAGGCTGTCATATCCGCACCCATTCCCTTAGTTTATGTATAAAATAGTACCTTCGTATAAATTTAATTGCTTATAGTCAAACAATACTCTATTGTAGTGAGTTCTAATTGAAAGCATCGATTTATTAGATTATTTATTCCGAATCGAAATTGGTCGAATTCTAGCCAATCCGATTTAATTGAAAGTACTAAGTTATTGGTTCATTTGCAAATGGCTATTAGCATTTGATCTTTGAGAACTGATATTATTATTATCATTATACAGAATAGTAATTAATAATATCCAACCTAGGGCTCTTTTGAAATGCTAGTTTTTAAGTTTTTTTCGTAAATGAGAATGCCACTGTGTTTTCATAAACAAAATTGGTATAAATAAATCGTAATTTCGAAAATTTTTAAAAACTACGTCAGACATGCATTTTCACCCTGGGTCGAAACGGAGATGGTATGCTTTTTAACTCGGAGAAAGTGTAAGTTTGGGTTTCCATTTATATAAAAAACGGCTTCTCCGATTCTGTTGCAGTTTTTGGTAATGGACGATGGTTCTTAAATAGGATATATTTCGATAGATGCGTTATAAAATTTTGTCAAGGGTTTCAATAATTTTATGTTACGATTGTCATATATACTTTGTATTTCTTTGATTTAAATATTTTATGACGCTGTCGCGGTGTTTTATCGCATTGGTGCTTTATCACTTGTGTCAGGATAATATCTACCTAGGTATGCTATTTTCACACGGAAAATATATTTACCAGACGAACACACCAACAAAAGCCAGTTATTTATAACGTTCAGTTCCAAATCTAATGCTTTAGAAGCTAGATAATAAATTTTCAATTTTAAAACTTTATATTTTCATGGTTCTCGCCAGACGTGAGAGGTTCCATTATTTAACGCCTAAACACGACACGAGTCACCGCGTAGCCGAGCAGATATTGGCAACGTTTGGCAACGTTGATTTATAGGTTTACGTAACTTTAATAACTGAGCATCTGAGCGTACGGTCCGAGCGTTTTCTGCTTATTTTTAGATTTTTCTCATTAGTTACAAATTACATACATATAATCCATTAAATCCTAATTCAACCATTGACAGGCGTCAGGTACAGTCATCGGCAATAGTAACTTCCTACACGAAGACCGCAAAAATATGTGACACGCTCTTATTTGTAGGGCCATAAGAGCGTGTCACAGATTTTTGCGGTCTCCGTGTAGAAAGATACTATTGCCGGTGACTGTATAGGAGTCGCCATTGACAGACGTTCCCCTCTGCCGAAAACATATGGTCTAAGAGCTTGCCACGTCAGATGTGACACAATAATGAGAGCAATGAAACCTGTCTAGTTAGACTGATTTACTATCCTTATCTATCTTATCTAGCTAGATCCGGGCATCTGGCAGCTTTTAATGGGTGGATGTCAGAGTGACATACCAACAAAGTTTTTAAGTTGGAAAAAAGTAATACCAAAATAGGTAAAAAATGCCAAACTTGTGTAACTTATAGAGGACAAGGCCTATATTTTAACATTAGATTAAAAACCATTGTCTACTATTGCGGAAACATAAACAGTAGGCGACTAACTAAAAATTACTTTTTACATCATTTGGCACTACTTTTCCCCACCAGAACCTTCTGGATATGATATAACCTAATAAATTACATAATTTCCCATAATATGTCATTAAACCCAGAACTCTAGGATTTGTTTTCTTCAAGTTATTTGCATTCTTTGACCTCCACCACTTTACAGCTGCCAGATGTCCGGATCTAGAAATAAGCATAGTATAGCAAACTAACTACATGGGTTTCGTTGCTCTCATTATTGTGTCATATCTGACGTGGCCAGCTCTCCGTCTAATATGACTGGTGGTCATTACATTACGTTTTGTGGAAAAATTTAAAACACGACGTATTACACGACCACGAGAAACAATTTCCAAGCCATCTTAGTGACCCTTATATAATCAATCGTCATTTTCTTGACTTACAAAATAATAATCAAGTTACGATTAGTCAACTAACTTATTTTGAATACAATAGGTTTGGCTCTTCAAGGTTCAGCTTAAAACCTGTAACCGAAAGCCAAGTGCTAAAAATTATTAAAAGTTTGAAGTCAAATGCTGAGGGCTTCGACGGAATTACTTTGGATATGAGAACACTTACCTTGCCTCGTACTCTGCCAGCTATTACATTGATAGTAAACAAATCGATTGCCACCTATGAGTTTCCCAATGCCTGGAAGATTGCCTTGGTGCGCCCTATTCCTAAGGTACCTAATCCTACTATGGTTAAAGACCTCAGACCCATAAGCATATTACCATGTCTCTCTAAAATCCTGGAAAAAGTTATTTGTCAGCAGCTAACAGATTATTTAGAGTCAGGTTTCCGTAAGAACAGAGGGACAGCTACTGCCCTTCTCGATGTTACTGATAATATTTTAGCGGCTAAGGACCGGGGACAAGGTACTGTGTTGACATTACTGGACTTTTCCAAAGCGTTTGACACCATAGATATCTCGCTGTTACTGTCAAAGCTGTCATATTACGGTTTCGAGATGGGCACTATAAGATGGTTTGCAAGTTACCTCAGCAATCGGAGTCAACTGGTTGAAATTCCAGCTAATAGTGGTAAGACAGTCGTGTCAGAAATACTCCCGGTATCTAGAGGCGTGCCACAGGGCTCTATCCTGGGCCCAATATTATTTATATTATACACTAGTGATATCGTTCATGTAATTGAACACTGTAACTACCATATTTATGCTGACGACCTGCAGCTATACGTTCCGTGTACTCCTGGTAACATAGACGCGTCAATCCACAAATTAAACAGTGATCTCGCGCGCATTGCTAGGTGGTCACAAGCAAACGCACTTGCACTAAACCCTGCAAAGTCTAAGTTCATGCTACTGGGCACAAAAAAGCAATTGGATACGCTTTCAAAGAGTAATTTAAAAGTGCAGCTAAATGATAATATTCTTGAACGTGTTGAAGAAGCTAGAAACCTAGGGCTTCTTATGGACGGGGAGTTGAGATTTGAAAGCCATATACTTCACACAGTTCAAAATTGCTTTTACAGGCTAAAATTATTGTATAAAATAAGATGCTTCCTTAGTGTTGAGCTGAGGGTGAGGTTATGCGATGCACTTGTGCTGTCACGGTTTGATTATTGTGACACGGTATACGGTCCACGCCTCCTAGCCCGTACCCGGAGGTTAATACAAAGAGTGCAAAATGCATGTGCGCGTTTCTGCTTTAATATCCCTCCACGCTCGTACGTTACACCCTATTTAAACAAAAATCGCATTATGAAGATGTCCACGCGTCAAAGAGTCCATCTAGCTAGCCTTATGTTTGGCATCGTGCACCGCCAGGAACCATCGTACCTTTACACTAAGCTAACTTGGGCTCATAACTCTAGATCGGCGGAGGTCAGGCCATGTAGATACCTCCAACTTGTCTGTTCCTTTCACAACTCGGCGGCTTTTCGTGGCAGTTTCCGGTATGCTGCCACGAAATGTTGGAATAACCTGCCGCCACCCTTCCGAGCGCTTAAATCATTAAGAAGTTTTAAATTTAATTGTCGTACGTATTTTTTGAATACCCAAATTGAATCTTCTATATAAACTATTCCAACAAAATCAGTCACATTTACAGTGTTGTTATTTTATTACAAACTTATATAGATGTCATATACTTCAGTTATTATTTTATTGTATATTTTTATTTTTTTGTTTTAATTATATTAAAATTAATAAGAGTGTCGTTGGCGTATGTGTCGCCACTATGACCTAGTTTTAAGTTAGGTTAAGTAGGTCCCTACTGAAAACCAGCGCCACGGCTTGCCGCGGCATTACGCTGAGTGGGGATCCTATTTTAACGTCTGATTGTGCCTGTGTTAATGTTTCTAGGTTTAATAATGTTTATATTGCGGCGTTAAAATAAATGGGTTTTCTTTCTTTCTTTCTTCTTTCTTACATCATTTATTGTATGGACTGGCGTTTATCTGGCGTGGCTATTTGTACGCTACATACATTTGACGTTCCCCTCCCCTGCAAAAATCGGTTGACATTTTTTGTACAGAAAATGACAGACATGGCTACTCCGGGTTAAATGCTCCAAGATCCAATCCTTATAGGTAAACCCATTTCTAACTAAAAACCTATTTACTCTGCCGACCATACAAGGCTGTCAACATAAATCGCTTCTACAATTACGGCCCAGTTGTAACAATACGCGACCCGGCCTGAAGGTTGGGACCTTAGACCTCAACCGTAGATCCTAGAGGTCTGAATACCGATCTGTTAAACGGGATCTGGATTTCCAAAGCAGCTTGATTAAAGGCCAGGCCACATTAGGATCGAAAGAGCTTTCGATTCTAATTAGAAATCACTTAAAGAAATAGCCCATTTACGCTTTGGCAGTTGGATATACAGGATGTAACAAAATTGCTGGTGATCCGTTTAAGTGCATAATTGGTATCATATTACAATAAATTTTGTATTAAGCAGAACGTCTGCTAACGATACCAAAATGCTTAGAAAAAATGGAAAAGTAGAAAAAAAGTAGAAAAATCCACTGCCTCAGGCGACACTCGAACTCGCGACTCTGGGATACATGCCCATCGCTCTGACCAACTGAGCTACTGAGACACACCTGATGCCTGCGAATTTCTCCACTATATCCCATATGCGTCTTAGGGGGACGCCTAGCGACATAGAAGTCTTACACTTCTCAACCGGCCATCGGAGTCCCAAGTTATATTGAGAATTCACCGATAACAATGCGCTACCCCATACTACAATTAATTTTGTATTAAGCAGAACGTCTGCTAACGATACCACAATGCTTAGAAAAAATGGAAAAGTAGAAAAATACACTGCCTCAGGCGAGACTCGAATTCGCGACTCTGGGATACATGCCCATCGCTCTGACCAACTAAGCAACGCAGCCATCAGGTGTGTCTCAGTAGCTCGGTTGTTCAGAGCGATGGGCATGTATCCCAGAGTCGCGAGTTCGCTTCTCGCCTGAGGCAGTGGATTTTTCTACTTTTCCATTTTTTCTAAGCATTGTGGTATCATATTCTAATTATGAAAAACTAAGAAAAAAAATTTTACGCGCAAAAAAAAAAAAATTTGTTGGTGGTGGCTGGGACCACGCGCCCCATACAAAAAAAAAATTTTTTTTCGTTCAAAAATTTTTTCTTCTACTTTTTCTTAGTCGAAATACGATACCAATTAAGCCCTTCAACGGATCACCAGTATTTTTGTTACATTCTGTATTAGGTACGATATGTACGTCAAGTGTAAAAATATGGGTGTACTCATCTTACTCAAAAATATGTCCCATGGTATCTTATTCCGTTGTAATAAGTGCGTAGTACCATATTTATGAGACGATTTTTTCGATACGTATTTTTGCACTTGACTGTAGAGTGTGTTGGGTAAAATGTTGAGATGGTGTGTGTAGCTGTAAAGTTACAACTTAATATTAAATTTGTAAAAGCGTAATGTGTTGTGTTCGGGAAGCTACGGCACATCTTTTTGTCCAATATTCCGCAGTGTCTCAAGACGAAAGTCTTTGACCAGTGCGTGTTGCCAGTGATGACATATGGCACTGAAACGTGGTCGCTCACTATGGGCCTCATAAGAAGGCTCAAAGTCACCCAAAGGGCAATGGAGACGGCTATGCTTGGAGTCTCTCTGCGTGATCGCATCAGAAATGAGGTCATCCGCAGCAGAACCAAAGTAACCGATGTAGCCCTCCGAATTGCTAAACTGAAGTGGCAATGGGCGGGGCACATTGCACATAGAACCGATGGCCGTTGGGGCGGAAAGGTTCTTGAGTGGCGACCACGAACCGGAAGGCGCAGCGTCGGTAGACCCCCCACAAGATGGACTGATGACCTGGTAAAGGTCGCGGGAGTCCGCTGGATGCGGGTGGCGCAGGACCGGTCATTGTAGCACTCTTTGGGGGAGGCCTATGTTCAGCAGTGGACGTCTTTCGGGTGATATGATGATGATGATGATGATGAATAGCGTAATTGCGATTGTAGGACACGGCCGCTACAAAGCTAATCAGCTCCCCTTTTGTCTATAGAAACTCTGGCTGAGTATCTACCTGTTCTATTAGTCTATTCCTAATCCCGTGACCGCAAACTATTAGTACTAATTAGGGCACGATTATTGAGCGACATTCCGGCGACATTGTTTGAGTGCCGACTCTCTGTTGGACACATAATTAGGCTATATTGTCAGTGGTGAGCTGTACATGTTTACATTGTTTACCTTTATATTAGGTACTCTTATTACGTGTGACTTTTTCAAGCCAAGGGTACATCATTGTCGGTTGTGAATAGAGTTTGTTTGTTTGTGCCACCATTATATGCTAGTGTGGAAAAAAAATAATTTTCTGTGCGTGTGACAAAATTTAGGTTCAATATCATCGTTCAAGAGTCATCGAATATTTAAAGATGATAAATTTATAATATATCATTAATTTGGATTACATTTGTAATGTTTTACCTTCCTTGCGGTGAAAATTTAGTTTTACACTCTGTAACTGGATGACATAGCCATTGACGTTTTCAACTTCATTACTTATCCCTTTTTAACACATAATATATAACTAGTGAAAAACCGAGGTCGCTTACAATATTAACCATTCATATTTTGTTCCAAATTAGAAGTATCACGTTCACTTTTAATTTGTATCGTTTACAAGTATCATATTTCTATATCCATGTTATTTCCGTGACAGCCGACACGAGTCATATGTCATAGTCAAGCTGTCATGCTATCCCTTCATCAGGGGCAGTAATGACTTTGATTTTCGTCAGGTAGTGACATGGTTTAAGCGGGATAATGAATACGATAACACAACTAGCCATAGGCTTAAACCAGATGCCGTATTTTAATTTTAAAATACATAAATAATGCATTAAAATCACAATTTAACTCATACATAACTCCAACACACAACAAATAATCAACCAATATTGATGATGTATTGGAGTTGCATCGCAATAATTTTCAAGCAAATTCTGATATTTCTGATTCAGACGTTTAGGCGCTAATTGTATTGCGTAGTTAATACGTTGGAGTTGTATTGAAGTTGGCTCGTGTCTAAAAAACGCCCCCAGTTTTCTCCTTGATCCGTGAGACGCGTCAGAACTTCAGTAGCATTTGCAATTAGTACTCGTGCCTATATAGTATTTTTTTTATTAAAAAGGACCATTTACTGGCAGGGCACTTAGGTCGTACTTTGTACAGATTTAATGTTGTAGTGGAGCAGGCAAAGCGTAATGCCGGCCGCCTAATAGTCAATTTTTTTTGTAATATCACAAAGTATGTTTACCTATTTAATGTTTTTGTATTGTTACAGGTAAGTCACATTTTCGGTATTCAGAACTACGGATTTTCGATATCTAGGTAATGAACTAACACTTAATTATTTAGAAAGATTTTTGTGTTTGCTTTTTTTTTTGTGCGTGTTCACCGATTATCCGAAGACTGTTGGACCGATTTCGAAAATTCTTTTTTCTTTGAATGAGTATACTTTCCAGTTATTCCATCAGGTTAGGATCTGATGATGTGATCCTGGATTAATCCAAGGAACTCTTTAAATATCACACCTACAGTGATTTCAGTGTTTTTTACAGTAGCTCGGGCATTTGCTTTTGGAAAGGTGGATGCTAAGTTAAGTCGGTCCTATTTTGTTTGAAAATAAAATAATATTTCGAACATTTTCATCAACAATTAGTGGGATCTAGACGTCTGTAAAGAAAAATGCAAATAGCAATACTTACAAGCATAAAGCATAAGTTGGACAGAACGATCCCCATCTAGCTTCCCTTCAAAACGGCTCATTTTGTATGCCTAATTAATTCCTATCGTATTACCGACCCCCGGAAACTACGTCCACTCCAATTTGTAAATGAATACAAACGATTTTGACCCTAAAGCCGACTGTAATAAAGGCTGACGGGGGTCAGACGTGCCGACTTATTGTTAGAACTTGCCTAGCACCGGTGAGATGGATGTTTGAATTGGCTACTTTCCTAAAAAAAAATATTTAGTCCGTCAGTTAGATTATCAAAAAATTTTGGACACGTATTTTTTATTTTGTCAATCAAACAAAAATTGGTGAAGATATAGCCCGTTAAGGTTCCGCGTGACATCACATTTCAGTACAATTTTTAATATAATGTGACGTCACGCGGAACTTTAACGGGCTATATCTTCACCAATTTTTGTTTGATTGACAAAATAAAAAATACGTGTTCAATATTTTTTGATAATCTAACTGACGGACTAAATAGAATTATATTTTTTTTACCCAGGAAAGTACCCAATTGTGACGCCGAGATTTTTGACAACGAAAAAAAAAATTTGGTAAGTCTCAGTAGCTCAGTTGGTCAGAGCGATGGGCATCTTGAGGCTGTGGATTTTTCAACTTTATTTCTAACATTGTGGTATCGTTAGCAGACGTTCTGTTTAATACAAAATTAAACGTAGAAAAACTGTTTTTCATCTGCGGAAACTGATTTGTTAACCTTTTTGATGCCAACGATGGATATACTCATATCCGTCATAAGATGCCATACCGTTTTACTCTAAACATGATATTGGTTTGACTTATGAATGAATAGTGTGCATTGATATATGCCATGGCGCCGAAAAAAAAAACGGGGTATTTGCCAGGTATGTCATGTCATCATTCTTCCTAGTGCTTCTCCCGGGTTTTGCCATGGAGCCTGGGATCCGCTCGGCAACCTAAACCCAAGAATTATGGGTAAGTACTTGTTTTTGCGAAAGCGTCTGCCATTGCTATCCGATCTTAGGCCTTGTTGAGACTACATAATGTAGGTCCTACATGAAGTCTGCAAAAATATGTTACACGCTCTTATTTGTAGGGCCATAAGAGTGTGTCACATATTTTTGTCGGTGACTGTAACTACGTGCGACTTCTGCACATGCATTATACTATGTCGAGTCTTTTCATCGCCCATACCACAGAGCCTAAAAACAAAAGTTTTTAACCAGTGCGTCTTGCCTGTCTTAACATACGGAGCTGAAACCTGGCCACTCACTGTGCAACGTGTGCGCCAGCTCAAGGTTGCTCAGCGAGCTATGGAAAGAGCTATGCTCGGAGTTTCTCTTAGGGATCGAATCCGGAACCAGATTATTCGTCAGAGAACCAAGGTTACCGACATAGCTCAGTCACAGAAGAGATAATAGTATTTCATACAGAATGGCCACGCTCCGCCCCGTCCCGATTGGATAAAAGATAAAAAGATAAAAGATATTTATTCTTCAATTTAGGCACATTACAATGCACTTATGAACGTCAGAGAGAAAAAGAAAAACTACCACCGGTTCTAACCCTACACCTCTGACCCCAGAAGTATTATTTATGACCGGCAAGAAACTCGGCGGGACTTATTTTTTCATAACAGTAATACATTAATATTATATCTTAAAGATACACAATAATGCGTAGTTCTATAAGAAAACATATCAAAACAGCTTGAGAGATATACAATGTACGTATTGTTTAATTAAAATAAAATAATAATAATAAAATCCAAATCTGATTGCTTCACAAAACGTTTGATATGCTTTCCTGAACTGTGTCCTCTAAATCTTAGATGATTTTGTAGTAGTTTCTGGTTTGGGCCATGCATGTTTGTCCGTCATATAGTCCTCGACCCTGTAATAACCCTTTGACATTAAACTTTTTTTCAAATATTTCTTAAGAGCGGGAAATGATAAATTTAAAGCATCGACGGGTAACTTGTTATAAATGTGAATACCTTGACCAAAAAATTACTTATATGCCTTGCGGATACGACTACTTCTGATAGCAAGCTTGTTTTTATTTCTAGTGTTATAGCTGTGGATGTCAGAAATTTTGTTGAATGTATGTACGAGTATATTCTTTACAACATAAATAATATTGTCATAGATATATGGGGAAGCAACAGTTAAAATATTAATTTCTTTAAATAGTTCTCTAACTGATGCACCTGCCTTTAAGTTATACAGAAAGCGGATGGCTCTTTTTTGTAAAACAAATATAGTCTGTATGTCAGCTGCTTTGCCCCAAACCAGAATACCATATGACATTACACTATGAAAATAACTGTGATAAACTAAGCGAGCTGTGTCAATATTTGTTAATTGTTTAATTCTCCTAACGGCATGAGCGGCCGAGCTTAATCGAAGAGCGAGTTTTCTTATATGAGGACTCCATTGTAGATTTTTGTCCAACGTCGAACCAAGGAACACTGCTTTATCTACTATCTCTAAACATTCACCATTCAGGAGAATCTTAGTGTCCACCGGTGCAACGTTTGGCAAAACAAATCTAATACATTTGGTTTTCTTAGCATTAATTAGCAAATTGTTAATAGTAAACCAGTTCAGTACAGCAGCTAGTGTGTTATTGATTACAGTAAAATCGGTAGATTGCCGGTCAACTTTGAAAATTAAAGATGTATCATCGGCAAACAGAACGATATCACAAAGGTTTTGTACTACACAAGGTAAATCATTTATATAAACCAAAAACAGGAATGGGCCCAAAATAGAACCCTGTGGCACTCCTAATTTTACTAAAGTCCCTTTAGACTGGGTTTTATTTACAACAACTGTTTGTGTTCTGTTGCTAAGATATGAAGACATGAGATTCAAGGCATTTTCTGACAAAGCATAATGTTCTAATTTAAGAATGAGGGTTGTATGATCTACACAATCAAACGCTTTAGAAAGATCACAGAATATACCAATTGCATCGTAATGTTTTTCCCAGGCAATGAAAATATGTTTGATGAGTACCTCACCTGGAATTACCTCACTCCGCGGCGGACGTTTGGTAGGCCGTCAGCTGGTCGGCAGCGCGTCGAAGAAACAACGCAAAATGTCGTCGTACAATGTGTACTGTCATGTTAATGGGTGTTTAGAAAGTATTTACATACAATAAGGAAAGAAGTATTTTTTCGGTCGAACTAACTATTATGCTTTATCGTAAGTCGCACATGAATCCATGACGATATAATACATGATATGACGTATATTTTTGTTGTTCAAAGTAGAAAAGACGTGTCATTGATGAAGTTGATAAAGGATTTTTTTTTATCCTTTATCTATATTATTTACTTATTTACCAAAAATATTATATTATGAAACAAAATGTACGGCGTTGCCACTGTTGCCAGCTCGCGCGCGCGTCTCCGCCGCGAGCCGCGACTTTTGTCAGGTTATAGAACGTAGACAAGAAGTTTACCGCGAAATTAGAAAATCATAATTTCGTTATCTGCATATCGTTCGCTCGTATTATGAGCAAGTGCGACAGAGAAACAGGAAACAAAATTTCCATGTTCGCGGTGGGCACGCAGTGGGGTTCGTTAGCTCTCGTCAAATCGTCCAATTATTGGAGTAGCCAGGCCTATAACCGCTAACGTCTTCTTTCGTTCGATCGTCTATTTGCATGACTCTATTTCGAATAGGCAAGATTGATAGAGACGGAAATGTAATGTGAAATAGATACTTATTTAATTTTATTATAACCTTATTTAAATTACGAAATAATTTATTCAAATATAAATAGTCAACAGCAACACAGAAAAAACAATAAACAAAACTCTTACATTACGACTATTTAATCTACTCAAAAAGTCCCCCACGAGTTGTCCCCGGTGCAAAAGTTCCCATCACGCTAGCCGCGTTACCACGTTGAATGGCTATGGACAACCTGGACTATGGACTATTTAAATTTATCATATTTGATTCTTTTTTACGAATTACGAACAATGGCAAGTGGCTCAACAATCCGGGTTCGTGACTGTACATAACCGTTGTCATTTTACGCTTTTAATCCACATGCGAAACAGTACCGACAAGGACACAAATATCTCAACTCGCTGTAGAGTGAGTGAGACGTTACGACATCGACAGCGGAAACTAGAAAAATAATTGAATGACAGCCCTGAGAGTATACGCACACATTGAAGCGTGTACAGACGTGCCGTGCACACATAGGCGCTCAAAACAGCTTTGTAGTATGGCGTGTCCGCTCTGTGGCTCAGTGCATAAGCAAGCTGAAGTGGCAGTGGGCAGGCCATACTTGCCGAAGAACCGATGGCCGTTGGGGAAAGCTGGTTCTTGAGTGGAGACCGTATGACAGCACACGCAGTGCTTGGCGCCCTGCAGCAAGGTGGAGCGACGATATCCGTAAGGTGGCGGGTACAGATTGGAAGAGGAGAGCTGAAGATCGAGCTCAGTGGCGTGCCATGGGAGAGGCCTATGTCCAGCAGTGGACCTATACAGGCTGATGATGATGATGATTATACTAGGGGTATATTCTTGATTCGTGTCGATGTTCCTCAAATAGTGGATGCCTAGAAAGCAGCGGTATAGACAACCCTGACCGTTGTGCCTTCAGGTCTTATTCTGAGCAGGAATATGGGCATGCGGGGCATGCCAATATATGCGGTGCTGTGTTGCAGGTGCCTTGGATAGAGTGACCTCGTAGAAGTACCCTATTAAGGAGTCCACAAGACCGGGTCAAGCGGCGTACACGAAGAGAGGCCTATGCTTAGCAGTGGGCGATAAAGGGTTGATGATGAAGCAGTCTATTGAAAAGTCAAATTTCAAGGTTTCTGTATTAACATCATTTTAGCATGAAGTGACAGAGGCAGAAATAAACTAATTTTTAAGTTAGTCTGGTTCATCTGAGCGTTTGGCTCTGTATGCGATTTGAATAACGCCCCAGAATTCACAGGAGTTATTTACGATAGGCTTTACGTTTCACATAAGTTACGATCTCGCATTTTTTGGTAATCGTTGTGACAAATTTATATGTGACAGTATCCAGTAGCGTTTTCTTAGAAGTAATTTTCTAGTACAGCTTTTTTTTACTGCCCTGGTAAATAAAGGTACGGTCACGTCTGAAAAAATGTTGACAAAAAGACTTTACGCCTTGGTAATAGAGTCGTGGCAGCATATTTTTGTCAGATTAAATGTACCGATAGCCGATGGGGCTGAAAGGTTCTTGAGTGGCGACCGCGTACCGGAAGACGCAGTATGGGAAGGCCCCAGACTAGGTGGACCGAGGATCTGGTTAGAGTCGCGTGAAAAAGCTGGTTAAGGGCCGCGAATGACCGTTCGTTCTGGGGGAGCCTATTGTCTAGCAGTTGGGGTCCTTGGGCTGAAATGATGATGATGATGATGATGAAATGTATCCATATTTTCAGACGTGACTGTACATATATGTATTGTCACACAAAGTAGTGGATATCACAGCCCTTAATATACTCGTAATTGCTCAAAACAACAAGAATGCTGCTATAGATAAACCGACACCGAAAATCAATTAGTTGATTGTATGGTCATAAGTTCTGAGACACTTTTTAGTACGACAGTCAGGACTTGAACGACCTCAAAACTGCATCGTACCACTCAGCCACCAATGCTTCAAATAACTACAAACGAGATCATATTACTCTTCTCCCTAAAATTTACGCTGAGTGGTGCCTCGAAGCATGGAATTTTATTTCACCACCGTAGGGTCATCCCGGTTTTATGTAGCCGTAAATGTGAAAAGTTTAGGCTGTTCCCTTTCAAAAGTTGCGTAATAAAGACGTAATTTAAACGCATAGCATTACAACACTAGCCCCCCCGTGGTTTCGTCGGAATGTTCGCTGAGACATTATCCGTGTTTGTTTTAAACCATTATCGTTCTAATAAGTAATATATGATGTGGAGGCATCGTGTGTGATGCAATAACAACGGGAGCCCTGCTGGACTTTGACAAAATATCTCACTTTGAACCGCCGGTTGCTCATGATGAAAATTTTATCCCGCTTTAGGGTAAAATTCCAGCGGTCTTTAAAGTGCTTACTTACTTTATATTTCTCTCAGATCAGAGAAAAATAATTAGTGTTGCTAAAGAATATTTTTTAATTGAGTGAAGTAATCTGATAGCTCCTGGCGTACAAAACGGTATGCAAATGTATGTAAAGAGCTGTCAAATTTTTCACTCAATTAAAAATTCTACTTTAGGCGAGCGCTGTTGGCATAGCGGTAATAAATTATTAAATAGAAATAATGAAAATACTTTACCCAACACCCAACAGCATCTTCGCGGTCTCCTAGCCTAGTGATCCTGCCTACGAAGCAGGAGGTCCCGGGTTCGAATCCTGGTCAGGGCATTTATTTGTGTGTTTATCACGGTTCCTAAGTTATGGATGTTTTCTTTTATCTTTTTATTTATTATATCTATATCGTCGTCTAGTACCCACAACACAAGCTTTATTGAGTTTACTGTGGGACTAGGTTGATTTGTGTAAGATTGCCCCATTCATACTTATTTATCTTGTTGGTAATATGAAGAACTTGGCTGATTAGCGATTATACACTTTGTAAATCGGGTACATTTATTGTGAGCTCACTCTATGGACATTTTGAAGCCCTTTCACTATCAAACTCATCACCGAGCCAATCACGCAATGGTTCCAACACCCGGATGCAGGAGATAATGACACCTACGCAGGCAACGGAGTATCATTGACTCGTCATCATTCACCCTTTCTATGGGTAAAGTTAAGCAATGCCTGCCTCGTAGACGATCTGACATGCGGCGTTTGATAGCCTGCTTGTGACGTATACAGAGTGATACAAAAATCCGACCGACCCTCCGTACAAAACCAATTTTTTTTTTCTTAATTTTTTTTTCTTATTTTTTCGTAATAATAATACGATACCAATTATGGCTTTAAACTGATCACCAGCTTATTTGTTACACCCTGTATTGGCTTTCTTTGTGTCGTTACAATTTTCACGTGTTACTTGCATTGATTGAGCTGGCATATGTATGTGGGAACTCTATGAAAATAAATAATTTTACCGACTTCACTTAGCCTCCACCTTTCCAAAAGCAGATGCTCGAGCTGCTGTAAAAAATACTCAAATCACTATATATAAGGCTATTATAAGTAGTTGAAGAGTTCCCTAGATTTCTCCAGGATCCCATCATCAGATCCTGACCTGACTACAATGGGACCAACTGTGAAGTATATAAACTCTCTTACAAACAAAAAAATAATTCCAAATCGGGCCAGCCGTCTTCGAGTTGAGCATACATCTACTGTTAAAAATGGTACGTCTAGCTTCCTCCTTATATTTTGATTATAATTATAAAAATAGATTATTAGAAAAATCTAAATAGTTACAGTTAATATAAAAAAGCCGCGACACTCAAAACCAAATACTTATAGTTTAGCCTATACAGTTACGCTTGAAAAGTATAAATCCATAATAAATACATATAGAATAAAAACATATAGTCGAAAATAAATTGAATCCATTTTCCCGTTTAGGCAATAAAGCATTCGAAAAATGCATAATTTTTCAATGTAGCCATTTCAAAATTGGGTTAAAATGTTATAGGTTAAAATATTTTAACGATATCTTCAAATTTACGGGCAAATGTTAGTTATATTTAGTAGGAACTTACCACAAATTATATTTATCTACACTCATACTGTAAGTACTCTAAAATGCGTTCAAAAACCGTAGACAATGACAAGCATTACAACAAACGATTTAACTATGATAAGTTTCTTATCTGCGGCAGTAACGTAATTTTAACTATGCATGCTCAAATATTGTTAAGCAATGAGTTTCAAATTTGGAACATCGAATTTGATAACATAATGTTACCGCCATGGCCAACTCGATTGGTCCCGCGCGACCGCCGGCACAATCGAGTAGGCCATGACGGTACAATGGCGGTCATTCTATGGTTTCCGAACAATTAATTTAATGTATATAATATGAGTGTAGATAAAGCAGTGTATGCAACTGTACGTAATTAGGCCTTAAAACACTCGTGTGATCTTATTATGAAATTCGCCTGCGGCACATTTCATAAAACCACACTCATGTTTTAAGGACCCTTCTTACGTAACAGTTACATAAACTACTATTATTTTCCATTTACCACACTTGAATAACGCTTAATTAACCGCGAAAATAATTACATGATTCTGGAAATCTGAACCGGCTCCCTGAACAGTAATGAAGGCGGAGGGTAAGAAATTACTTGTCTAAATTTTATTCAAGGTTATCGTGAACCCTAGAGAGAAAGGTTGAATATCCTTCCAAAGATTTAATGAAAAGTTTTACATCTTATGTTTTTAAATTTGAAATAATACACTTTTGTTTAAAATTGGTCATAGAGATAAACAGTAATGATTCTCTCTGTATTTGCTTGAAGTGTGAGAGACCCTGGCCAAACTATACAGGATGTAATAAATATACTGGTGATGCGTTTAAAGGCATAATTGGTATCGTACTGTGACTAAGAAAATATAGGAAAAAAAAATTGTTTTTAGGGTTCCGTAACTCGAAAGGAAAAAACGGAACCCTTATAGGATCACTTCGTTGTCCGTCCGTCTGTCAAGACCCTTTTTCTCAGGAACGCGTGGAGGTATCAAGCTGAAATTTATATCAAATTCTCAGGCCTACTGTCCCTTGAGCTGTGAAAAAATCAAACTTCTAAGCCAACGCAATCAAAAGATACAGCCGTTTATGCCGCAAATTTTCGCAAATTTTCGAAACTCGCAAGGGAATCAAAACCTACAGGGTACTACAGGGGGGATACTATCGGTGAACTCAGAATCTTGAAACTAAGTATGAAGCAACGTCTTATAGCACAGATAAAGGAAAAATTGCGAAAACCGTAAATTTTTAGTTACATCATATAATAAAAATATTTTTAATAATTTGAAAGTTACTACCCCTATATACCTACAGGTTTGTACGGAACCGACTTCGGTGCGCGAGTCCGACTCGCACTTGGCCGGTTTTTTTTTGTATGGGGCACCATCCGGCCAACTGTTTTTTTTTAAATTAAATTTTTTCATAATTATGCCCATAAACCGATCACCAGCATTTTTCTTACACTCTGTATAACTCCATAATGTCCCTGGCAGGCTAAGAAATAAATAACTCCTTTTATTAAATTTTTTGTCTGAATTATACTTACCTTATGTTACTTGTAGTTTATATAAGTACTAGCCTTTTCCCGCGGCTTCGCCCGTGTACTATAAGTACTAAAAAGGATACGATACCCATGTTGGTTTTCAGACTTTGTGACCACATTTGCCCCTTTTAGGGGTTGAATTTTCAAAAAACCTGAAACACGTGTTTACTCATTTATCGTTAGGAATACTCCTGTGAAGTTTCGAATAAAATAGTCTAACAAATCTTGATTTGCCATACAAACTTTGGACCCCCATTTTACCCCCTTAGAGAGTGAATTTTGAAAAATACTTTCTTAGTGCACCCCTAGACCTTATAAGGAACCTACGTGCCAAATTTGGAATCTCTAGAACCAGCGGTTTGGGCTGTGCGTTGATATGTCAGTCAGTCAGTCAGTCAATCAGTCAGGTCAGTCAGTTTCTTCTTTTATATATTTAGATAAATATAAATATTATGGGACAATCTTACACAAATCAACCTAGTCCCACAGTAAGCTATTGAGCTTAAAGCCTTAATTTTCTTGGTTGGTTTGCTTGGTTGTGTTGTGGGTACTAGGCGACGATATATATATGTAATAGAAAACATCCATAACTCAGGAACAACTATCCGTGATAAACACACGAATAAATGCCCTGACCAGGATTCGATCCCGGGCCCTCCTGCTTCATAGGCAGTCAGTAGTGACTGACTAGGCTAGGAGGCCGTTAAGTATATGTATATAGAATGATTCAAACCCAGAAGATATTAATACACATTGTCAATTTAACTGCTGAGATGGGACCCTAAATGGTCTGAATGATCTCGGGCTCGCTTCTTCATCCATATCCCATAAATTGACGCAGGAGCTAGTTTTTACGAGACGAGAGCGACTGAATTTCCAACTCAAAGGCAAAACTCGTTAATCATTTATCACATTTATTGCGTGAAAACAATTAAGCCAGCTGTGAACTGCGTAATTACGAGTCTTATGAATAGTGGCGTGTCTGCCATTAAATATATTTAATCTATTCTCAAAGGCTCAAAGCTTTAATGATAACTATTACGTCTTTATTTTTATCCCCTTGTTTAATTAATCAACTCTTTTAACCGCGCGTCGGGCTTATAAATGAATAGAACTGACCCTCCGACTCCATCCATCTTGGTCGCAGCAGGCCTGCATTTGTCAACAATCTGCCCAGTGCCACTGCCACAACCAAAACGTCGTATAAACTTGTATTTGGAGCCTCTATATGACCTTTTTGCTTCCTGAGTCGACTATTTGTCCACTGCATGCAACGCCTACGCCTGCGACTCTATCCATCACCTATATGACCTCCGAAACTTACGAGGCATTCTGAATGTATCACATGCATTACCGTTTTTGTGCGAGCGTCTTTTATTTGGTTTTCAATTGACACTTCAATGGATGCTAAGAGAAGTGAGTATTTTTTGTTTAATGAGTGTTTTGGTGGGGGTAGGTGTTGTACGTGCTTCCACGGTGCCCTGTTGACAGTATCGGCCTGTTTTGATGTATGACTGTTGCCGTTATATGACTTAGACGCTTGTGTTGGAACTTGGAACAAATAAAAACTTGTCGGGCCTCGACATTTCTGCATTTTTGTTAACGCAGCATTTTGTGGGTATGAATTATTTAGTTGACTAGCACTTAGGTAGCGTCAGTATACCCAGCTGTTGGACTGTTCCTTTTTTTTCATACGGCAGTATTTTTAAGGTAAATAAGTAAAAACAGTCCGATTTTTACAAGAAATATACTCATGGTTAATGAGAATTTCGTATAGACATTTCCATAAAAGGAGATCCATTTTCATTATTTTTACTGTAAGAAACCCTTAAAAATGAATTTCAAAGGCTTCACATTACCTGTAAAAATAAATAAGGTAGATATTTTACTTAAATTAAGTAAGTAAGTAGGAAGGTGAATTTAGGTACAGTCACCGGCAATAGTATCTTTCTACACGATGGCCGCAAAAATATGCGACACGCTCTTATGTCCCTACAAGTAAGAGCGTGTCACATATTTTTGCGGTCTTCGTGTAGGCAGATACTTTTGCCGCGCGGTGACTGTACAACGAAAAATTAAACTTCAGCAAAATATGCGAAATGATTCGCCAAGTGCTATCATGCAAGCCAGTGAGCATTGTTTTAACTCCAGATAATAACCAAAACCATCGTAATTAAGATTCTAAAATGTATTATTATTTTACGATTTTCCGTACTGTCAAAAAATAATGTCTTATCGCGCCCCTGTCATTAAACATACAACCCCGCTTGACAAATTCGTCTGTAGCTGTATGTCAGCTGTCGGGCGGTGTGACTGCCGTAGTTAATCTGTCGCAAATTGAGTTACACGACAGTACAACAGAAGGTTCTGGAAGCTTTTATAGAGGGTCACGGGAAAAGTATTGGGAAGTGGACAAAAACGCAAGGAGGGTTTCTGCGATCGAGATTATCACTAGATGGTAGCACCGTGACGAAAGGTATTTTTGACAGCAGCTGTCAAAATCCACCGATCAAAATATAAATCACTAGCTTCTGCCCGCGGCTTCGCTCGCGTTAAATTCGGGGTAACACGGTTCCCCTTTGGCCTCCGTAATGCTCCATACAAACTTCCACCCCCCATTTTAGGGAAGTGGGGGGTTAGAAAGAGACAAAAAGTAGCCTATGTCACTCTCCATCCCTTCAACTATCTCCACTTAAAAAAATCACGTCAACTCGTCGCCCCGTTTTGCCGTGAAAGACGGATAAACAAACAAACACACACACTTTCCCATTTATAATATTAGTATAGATTAAACGGATACCCGTTTGAGCTCAAGATGGTGACAGCGTGTTTAGAATAGTCTTTTAATATTGATATTAATTTTGTAATATTGATAGCTTATTGTGCGGTGACCTAACGAACAAGTGTGCTAATGAAAAATTAGTCCCAAAACGCGAGTAACCTCCCTTTAGTTGAACAAACGGTTATCCGGGGTCCCGGCCACCCACGTGTTTGTAGGGAGACTATCACCTTACAATCAGCAAGGCCGCAACCGAACAACGTTGCTTTTATTTATTACTAAAGATTAATACAGTCAAAAGTATACACCTCGACATTGGCAGAATTCACCTCGCCAAAATCGGCGACGAGTAAAAGCCATATAAAAAAAAATCATTAAACATGATTGGTGGATTATGACAGCTGGACCTCTCGCCACGGTGCTGCGCGGAAACTCTCATTGGGTTAAAAATATTGTAGAAAACGATGAAAACTGCAGCACGAATCGGTAAGTATGCTTCAACATTTGTTATGCTTTTTAATGTCATTGCTCGTTTAACGTTTTTTAATGACGATGGTTTTCAGAATCAAAACTTGTTTACGTAGATTTTGGTAACAAATATCATCCAAAACGAATCAAGATTTCAAAGGAAGTAAGTAGGGTCATTTGCCAAAAACTGACCAGTTATTGGCCAAATCTTAAAATTGCACTATAAAGCAATAATCTTGATAAAATCTATAGATTCAAACTTCATTACATGGACAAGAACTACTTAAAATCAAAGGTACATCTGAAATATACATTCAAATAGTACAGTGAATAATTCTACTACCTAAAGGTTGTCTAGGAGAAATCGCTTTTCAGCGATAAGACCGCCTGTTGTTTACCTCTAATTTGACTTCATGCATTTTCTGTACTGGTTTTCTTTTTGAGGTGTTTAATAAAGAGTATTTGTATTGTATTGTATTGTAATGACGATGAACGCTGTGGCCAGTAACTAAATAAATAGGGCCAGTTACTGGCGATTTACCCTAAGTATTTAAAGATTATCTTTACTATAAGACTGGCTTGACTTCAGTAGCATGTAGTAATCAACACTCTTAGCAACCAAACCCTCCTGTATGAACCTCCCCTTGTTTACGCTCTCGCTTGCGCTTATGGCTCGTGTCCGTACGTAGACACACAGATTACGTCCACTAGAGACTGCGTAAATAAATGTAGAAAATTTTTATCTTTTTTCTTTGCACCTTTTTCCTTCTTCATCTCATACCATTTTTTAAATATTTTTTGGCAACGAATTAGCAATGCAACAAAAGTACCTGCAACGTGAGATCTAACCTTTACCTACTTAAAAGCACGATGTAACGTTCGTGCTTTTAAGATATATATAAAAATAAACAAAATGTTTATTTCGTGACGAAGCGAACCGAGTGGAGCCGAATAATTTAAATAACTATTTACTAAAATAAAATAAGCGTAAGTACCGAATATACGTAAAAGGTGCAAACAAAATTAAGTTATACTAATAATAAGCTGACCGTCAAATGTAAATAAAAAATGTTTTGTGAATTGTGCTTAAGTAACATGCCATATTTTCCGCGAACTTTGTGTGTATCTTAAGTTTGAGAGCGTTTTTTGCGCTATAGGCACGAAAATTTAAGACGTCTCTATCGGAAAAAAGATATATATAAAAAGAGGGACACAGTCTAAGAAATTTTTGTGCTCCAAGCTTGATAGCTTTACTAGATGGCACTGTACGGCCCCATACATTATGCGATAAATCTGAAGTGCCATCTGAACCAGAGTTACCGCATAATGTATGGGGCCGTACAGCGCCATCTAGTAATGCTATCAAACTTGGAGCAGAAACATTTCTTCTGTGTTCCTCTATTTATACATTCTCTTTGCTATCGATTCTAATCTTAAAGAATTCAACCCGGAGGGAGTAGCCATGTCTGTCATTTTCTATACAAAAAATGTCTGCCGATTTGTGCGGGGGAGGGGAACGTCAAATGTATGGCTATTCGTACGTAACGTACAAATAGCTACGTCGGATAAACGTCAGTCCATACATGTGTATGACCACTGGTCATATGTTTTCGGCAGAGGGGAACGCCTGTCAATGGCGACTCCGTCGGTTGAATTCTTTAAGGTTCTAATCATCGCATAATTGCATATGTATGTGCATGCAGGATCTAGTGATATCAGTCGCTGCAGAGGTCGTGACCGCGTAGGCCCGTATTCACTAATCAGATTAACTGAGGGCACTTCCCTCTACAGTACGGCGGCTAATAGCCGACTGTATTTATTTACCATTGTCCACTGACTATTCGTGATCTTTATTGCAACGAGATAAGGTTGAATTATGGTCGGTCCCGTATGTTGATGCGTGCGCTGACTAGGCAGTTTATATCACGACTAGTGTTCGCCCGTAACTTCGACTGCGTCTACGTATACGCTTATGTCCTTAAAAGGAACACCAGTATTTTCGTTACACCTTTTATGTTAACTTTTAGGTTTAAGCCCCTTTTTCACCCCTTTAGGCTGCTTTTCCACCAGAGGGAGCGAGCCAGGGTGAGCGAGGATTCGTTGCGAGGAATGTGTTTTACTTTTGTGCGTTGTCTGTCTCTGGTTAACGTGACAGTTTTATTTAGTTACCTTAATTTTCTTTCCATGTAAGTACATAACAGGGATGTTACAGAGCTCCGGTTCCGGTCCCGTTAAGTCGGAACTTCCGATTGGTTTTAATTATCCGCTTCGGTTCCGGTTCTGTTACTTTCAAAACAGAAGTTATATCGGACGTCAAAGCAACGCAGCGGGGGGAAATGAGCGGCGTACACCAAAAACCAACAGGTTTATAGACCTACCCTTAACATCTCGTCCACCTATCACTCGGGCTCCGATTCTGATTCCGCATGAATGCAATGATTGAACACAACAGAGGCTGCAAGAATATGTGGCACGCTATTTCGGCTTTACAAATAAGTATAAAGGAGGTACGTCAATAAAAGTACTGCTCGAGTCGTTCTTGCGGTACTATTGTGGGGCCATTTTTTTGGGCTGATTGTGTATCCCTAGTATTATATGATCTGTGCTTGTGTCGGATACTTTTGCGTCCTTTATTGTGTATATTGCATGTGACGTAGTGAAAAACAAATCCACCTACATCTAGACACACGGCAGTGTGTCCGCCAAGTTCGAGCAAAAAAAAGCGACACACCGGCCGTGGGTTATATTACACGAACCATTTCGGGCCAATTTCGACCACCCTATAACTCAAAACATATTTTATCTACGCATATGAAATTTCGAGTGTCTGTTGACATCCCCTTAATTGTCTAGAATACAAAATTTCATTATTCTACCTATAGCAGTTCTTGAGATATTGACGTCAGAAAATCGCTATTTTTACTATACACTCACTCACTGACTCATCAAAAACCTAGACCACTTCCAATGGTCGTACTGACTTGAAATTTGGCATGGAGATAGGTCTTAAGGTCAAAGTAAAGGGAAAAATCTGAAAACGGCCAAGTGTGAGTCAGTTTTAAAAATAGCGAAGGTGTAACTTTGTTCTACTATGAAGTCATAATGAACTAAATGGGTCTATCTTCCAATGGTCGTACCGACCTGAAATTTGGCTCGAAGGTTTGTCTTTAGGTCGAAATAAAGTAAAAATCTGAAAACGGCCAAGTGTGAGTCAGTTTCGAAAACAACGAATGTGTAATTTTGTTCTACTATAAGTAGATATGGAGTGGAAATGAGATAAGACTTATTTAAATTTAGGTACATACCAATTTAAGACAATACATGTCTGTCTTAAAGACAAGAACAATAAAATTGTTCACCACTCTGTGTGTGTCTGTTGCGGGAACCGAACCCACGATTTACGAAGTGCAAAGCAGGTCACTAGGTACACTAGGTGCGCTAAATCAGTCAAAAAAAAATGAAAAGACTATTTTTTCTCGCATAGTCTAAATAATTTCTAATTTTACAACTAATAAAATCGCAGATTCAAGAACATGGAAATCATATATACTCTAAGATGGAATTATATATACTACTGCCCATCTCACCCTCCGATACGCCACGGGATGAGATGGGATGGTGCACTTCTAGGGCTACATAATAGGCCACCAATTATAATACCTACTGGTAGGTAGGTATTACCAAGTTATTAATTATCTATGTAGGTAGCGTACTTACAAACAGAATAAAGTACGTTATTGAAGTATGTAATTATATGTAAGTAGGTACATTTTATAGGTGTAGGGAGCCAGTTTATTTGTAAAAATCACCTATAAATAAATAGTAAAATAGAATTAGCCGCTTAGTATAAAGGGTTATAGTATAAAGTACATACCTAAGTGGAATGAGACATTTCCTAAAGCAAAAGTGATAAAAAAAAATAAAGAACCTACACCTAACAAAAATAAATGAAATCCCATCAAAAAAATAAATGTGAAAGGCTGCCAAGTTCGATACTATGGGAATGCTTCGCCTATAAAAGAAGTGAGATCTGAATAAGTACCAGGTTCCATAAAAATACCTCAAATCATAAATAGTTATAGGAATGCACACTTGATTTCCAGCAGTTTTTAAGGTACATTTTGAATAAGTATCACGTTACATAGAAATACCTAAAATTATAATAGTCAGAGAAACGCACACCGGTTTTTTTAGCAGTTTCCTGATAACATTTATTATTTTCAGTACTTTTTAATGATGTAACTTGGCAAGTTTTAATAGAAAATTATATACTTGACACATTGCAGTCCAAAGGTGTCGATTCATTGCATTGAAAAGGTGTGTGGTGTGTGAAAACTTGCCAAGTAACATCATTAAAAAGTACTGAAAATAATAAATGTTATCAGGAAACTGCTAAAAAAACAGGTGTGCGTTTCTCTGACTATTATAATTTTAGGTATTTCTATGTAACGTGATACATATTCAAAATGTACCTTAAAAACTGCTGGAAATCAAGTGTGTATTCCTATAACTATTTATGATTTGAGGTATTTTTATGGAACTTGGTACTTATTCAGATCTCACTTCTTTTATAGGCGAAGCATTCCCATAGTATCGAACTTGGCAGCCTTTCACATTTATGTTTTTGATGGGATTTTTTTTACAACATCCAGCTCGCACGGTTCGTTTAGTTCCAAATTCAATTTGGTCCGAACAATCCGCGACTAACTTCGTTTCCGAAACAAAACTGTGTCGCTTTTTCATTGAAGCCGGGAAAAACTCGCGTTGTATGAGTTCAGCAGATACACGTCGAATACTGTTAACAAGTATTGGAGAGGTATTCGAGCTTTAATGGGACATTGTGCAACGTGGAGTAAAATAATTGCGAAGTTTGCAATTTTTCACAATGCGAACGAGAGTCTAATAGCGGGAACAAGGACCTTTATGTCTCTAATTTGCAATATACGTGTCCTGCGAATTATTTACACGCATTATTTATCCCCATAGCAAGGCAAAATAGTAGTTTATGTAACTGTTACGTAATAAGGCCTAATTACGTACAGTTGCATACACTGCTTTATCTACACTCATATTATATATCCTAAATGAAGTGTTCGGAAACCATAGAATGACCGCTATTGCACCGCCATGGCCAACTCGATTGTGCCGGCGGTCGCGCGGGCGCGTGCCGTTGGTCGGGAAGGAGGACAGGATTTACATTATGTTATCAAATTCGATGTTCGGAATTTTAAACTCATAACGTATCAATATAATATATGAGCATGTAAAGTTAAAATTATGTTACTGCCACAGATAAAAAGCTTATCATAGTAAAATCGGTTGTGGTAATGCTAGCCATTGCCTACCGTTTTTGAACACGTTTTAGAGGACTTACAATGTGAGTGTAGATAAATATGTTAACATGGGTAACAATAATTCCATGACTTCTTTGGAAACAAGTAATTACTGTAATCTTTAGAAATTGGAAGCACTTTACTTTTTTGGTGCTTTATCACTACGCAAATACCGATAGGATAGGAACTATAAGTTCTTTTTCTCAATACGACGACGTTAGCAAACAAGCATACGGTCCGCCTGGTGGTAAGCAGCTACCATAGCCTATGGACGTCTGCTACACCAGAGGTGTCACAAGCGCGTTGCCGACCCTGTACAAAAAGGACGATTTACTGTGATGACGGCTAAAGGAACAATAGGGTCTCTCGTCGTCAACACACTGGGTCCACACCTTGAGCTCTTTGGCAACCTTACTCACCAGCAGGAACACACTACAACAAAACATCTTTTTTACATTGCATCATACTTTAATAATTATTAAAAATTATAGCTGAGTCTTACCTGAAACATATTCTATTGGACATAGCCGTCACAAGCAAACGGTATAATGTATTTCCTCGGCACGTAATAGCGCTCGACAGAGGGTAAGCCGCATGTTCCCAATGCTTGTCGAGTTCTGTAGGTAATCAAAGAGGGCCTAGCCAAATAATAAATGAATGAAATTCGTATATTTTCAGGCAGCTAGCTGCCCATAGACCTTAAGACTAGCATACCTACATAATTAAATTCAATTCAATAAGCCTTTATTTAACAATCTTATTAAGGGGCTGACAACAGCTAAATTCCCTCCCTACCTTTTTCAGTGCGAGCGAAAGAGAAACACTGTGTTGCGATTAGTATGGGAGCTCATTGCAAATTTTGCAAAATGATGAATAAATAAAACATAATATAAAACAACGAAGTTTTTAGTATTAGTGTGGTGGAATTTAGTCCTTAGTTACAGACGTATAAGTCAAGAAACTAAAGACATACAACTGTTTAAAGCTCAGTTTATGATGTAACTTTGGAATTGTTTTCTATCGAGCCGATTTCTTCCAATCGTGTATCGGAATTAACGAAGTTCTTCCAAATATAACGAATATTAACATAATATATTTTTTTACTTTCTCAAAACAAGTAGTTATAGCTAAAAAACTGTTTAAGTAAAGTCAATTTGAAGGTCGTCGGGTGTTGTCAGCCTCTTAACTAGTTTTACGAAAAATAATATTAAAACATCTTGTTTTCTAATTCTAACTTAACACTTAAAATTTATTTTACTCTTTCAGACATCGGAGTCAAGATTGTCTTGCTTTCCAGCATAGTTATAGTTTCACCATAGTTCCCCATCATGAACTTTCCTCCGCCATGTGTAACATGTGTAACCAGCAACAGTTTTGAAGTCATCTTCCCATCTTCGTAGAGGTCTGTGTGGCTTCCTGCCTCCTTCCCTTGGATACCAATCAGTCACTTCTTTGGCCCATTTGTCTTCCTTGCATCTAAGTATGTGTCCTGCCCACTTCCATTTAGTTTTTTTTATAGTATATGCAACATCTATAGCACGTGTTCTTCTACGTATGGTTTTTAAGTTGACACGATCTATTCTCCTTATGTTCAGCATACTTCTACCTACATAATATTCGTACATAACTATAACTATTATTTTGGTGACTCTGTATTATACTACTACTGTATTAGTTCAATAGTTAGTTTCGGTGTTCAATTGGCTACTTTCCTAAAAAAAAATATTTAGTCCGTCAGTTAGATTATCAAAAAATATTGGACACGTATTTTTTATTTTTTCAATCAAACAAAAATTGGTGAAGATATAGCCCGTTAAAGTTCCGCGTGACGTCACATTTTAGTACAATTTTTAGTATAATGTGACGTCACGCGGAACTTTAACGGGTTATATCTTCACCAATTTTTGTTTGATTGACAAAATAAAAAATACGTGTCCAATATTTTTTGATAATCTAACTGACGGACTAAATATAATTATATTTTTTTTACCCAGGAAAGTAGCCAATTGTGCATTATACATCGACAACGGTTGGGAATAATTTTAATCGATTTTCGAAATAAAAATAATCGATAGGAGTGAGTATCGATTATTGTTCAAATGATAATTAATTTTTCTTTCAAAATCGACTTTTGGCGACTTTTTCTTTGACAGAAAATCGATTTTCTAATCCTTTTCGTCGGCAGAGAATAAAATTGTAGTTTTTCATATCGAACTGTAGGCTGATTCGAAGTTTGTAATACAAACTTGTTTTGTTATTGTTATGATAACACTTCAACACGACAACGACAGTCCAGTACCTCTACCACAAGTCAGACAAATAAGCCCAATTCGGGATTCGATCACGAATTTGTAAATTATTTGTATGGAGAATTTGTGCAGAGCCTCTAGCGGTCACTTATAGAACTAAAAATTACTGTCATACCGTGAGTTAAATTATCCTTTACGCAATTCGCTTACGAAAGCTCGATGGTTTTTTTCGTTTGTGTAGATTTCAATACTTTACAATGTGACGTGACGTGACAAACGTCACATCCTTCACACCAACCGAAACAGATTGTAGGTAAGCCAAAAAGGTTTTACTTCCTAAGTACACTTTATCTGAAGGTTTAGAACTGTAGGAAAATTGTATGAGTAGTGAACAATAATAAGCATAGAAATCGTACTAGCTCTGAAAAATTACCCTACTTTTTGTGGGTGTTTAATACGCTTGCTAGGCCGTTAACCAGGAATAATTTCCGTTTGTCATCGTGTCCCAAGCGGTAAATTTTAATTCGTTAAGGGCGGTCAATAATCAAGCTTCGTGATGGTCAGCTGCCGTTCCTTGAGTGGGTTGAGGAACGGCAGCCATTTTCTCACATGAAATACATATAAAATAAAATGACCATCGCGTCCCAGTTGAAACAGGTGATAGTTTATATGCTATTACAAATAAAATAAAAATCATCAGCCGTCTGTATACCACTGAAAAGACCCTAAACTAGTCACATGAATATATGGTATTTAGGGTATCAGCAGACGGTCTTTCTACCTCAATACAGCCGGCTGACGATTTTCCTGATAATAAGAGCATCAAATACTGACAGCTGCCCTACACGAGTCATCATTTACTTCGTCCTTAACCACTTCAAAAATTATCATCGCCTGGGACGCCTTGCGATTGGTCATGAAATTTGTTCCTGGCTTACGGTTCATGCCATCGGAGCCGGGAAATACAAGCTATGACAGTAAGCCTTTACCTTATTTAAACGCGCGTGACTTTGAACGCATAAAATGTTATCAACCGACTTCAAGAGTTCGAAGGAGGAGGTTCTCAATTCGTCAGGATCTTTATTTTCGCTATTTTTTCATAATGTTCACCGATAGCAACTTTTTTTTAAACAGGGAAATTACGTATTTCGTCATACATATTCAAAGCTAGGAAAAGGGGTGAAAACTGTCAGTACTTCATCCATACATCCATATACTTATTTCGTCGTAGGATATAGGATTACCTAAGAAAACCAAATTGATGAAATTTCAAATGTACAAATAACACTACTAGTTTAAAACGTCCTAAAACTACGTCCATATGTAATAGGTGATTCTTAATTTATTTGGTTATTTTGTCAACATGACAGTTCGACTTTTAGTGATCATAGTGGATCATAGGTTTATTTCTTATTATTTAGGTCTATTGTATAATCACAAAAGGATAAGTACCCTTTCAGGATGTTGTTGATTCTCTAAAGTATAGGCAGTGCGCTACTGTTACACATCCTACCTGCGTCGACACCGACACGTTGGCCAAGTCCTTTAATTTATTTACCAGCGAACAAGCCGGAGCGGCGCCCGACATCCGAAATCACTACAAGACTATTAAATATAGTTGTCGTACGTCTAACTATTGTTGGTGTCGAGGCAATCGATCCGTGGAGCAAGGGGCACGGAGCCTCACGACCTAACAAACGCACAAGGGAAGCTAAAGATGCTCCAGCAAGCTGCCGGTTTTCATACATAACACAACGCAGGATTGCGGCTTTGCCGCTTCTTGCATAATTATGGTTTTATTTCTATTTGTAAGTTACACGTACGAGTAATTGTTAGTAGTACTTATAAGTTTCTAGATTGTGACAATGTTACTTTAAAAGGCTATTTCGCAATAAATAAATCTTTAATATAATTATGTACATTATAATTTCAAAGTGCCCTGTATAAATCTGGATGTCTTTTAATTAAGCACTATTTTATAGTACTTGGATGCAATAATTCGAAGATCCCGGCCTGTAACGCAGTTGTTACTTCTTGAATATAAAATAATACACCTTCCTGGGATAAATAGTTTGCCTTGCTGGTGATAAGTTAGCTGTTACAGCAATCAATCAGAAATGAATGATGCACAAGAACCTGTAAAAGATGTTTCAATATTATTTGTTATTTTTCACAGTTTCATTGTAATTATTATGATTGAAAATGAAAGTGTTTATAACTATCATATCAAATTTCAACTACTTACCATTCATTTTAGGTCAGAGGTATTTTTGTGTCGATTTAAAATCAGATTAATTGACTATTAATACATAAATCTCACAAATATTCAGCAGTTCTTGGGTCTAGATTTCTTTTTTAAAATTATTCTTATTGAAGTGTTGATGTGGATATTTCTATTTCTCATATCGGCTTGAAATTTACCGTTTCGTTTTCCAGTTCCAGTTATCATACTATGCAGTCTTATTAACAAATTATGCTTAATATAAGGCTTTGTTGATATTATTTCGTCAACTAATAATATATAAATATAACACAATAAATACGAATCGTTTTCACTTTCACCATGTTTTGACATCTCACCTTATAATTTGATAGTGAAAGAGTCTTCTACAGTCGATACGGTATTTTTCGGTGACGTAAGTCAAATTAATGTCTTATGGTAACGTTTTAATAAAACCTATCGATAACAAACTGTACTAGGGGGTTAGCCAAGATGACAATCGTTTGCAGAAAACGAATCGAAACGCTATATGTCTCTCTATCGCAGTAATGAAGAGTGAGCGAGAGCATGTAGCGATTCGTTTCGTTTTCTGCAAACGATTGTCATCTTGGCTACAGGGCCTGACCTTCAGTGCGTTAACATGACAGATCACATTCGACGTGCCGCATACATCCGTCTCGTTCTACCTATGAGACGGATGTATGCAGCGCACTCAACGTAATCCGACATGAAATGTCAGCATAGATCGTTTGTATGTGTTGCTGTCGAAACTGAAGGAAAACGATTCGAAGCCCGATTATTCGTTAACGCCTATAGAAAAATATTCAGAATTTTCTACATGACTCGTGGTAGAGGTACAGTTCACATTTCAAATTTCGAATCGACCTTGCTTGGCTTGCTTGAGCCGTTATCGATCCTACATTCGGAATGTCACGAAAGCTAACGTCGTCGGTCAATTCGAGACACTTGTCAATAATTTAATACTCCGGGTCCTCGGGATAATTCAATCAGGCCCTTCATGGACATAGTTGACCGCTGATGAACGATGAATGTCATCCAATAGGACGTCTTTATAAATTGGAATAAAATTACCGTGTATATATTATTTTTATTTAAATTTATACGAACGGTGAAATGAATTGCAGAAGGCATTCTCTTCCACATAGTCCTTGAGCCAATCAGAGATTAACAGTAATACTCGTAATTATTTTTGCATGTTTTTAAAGTGGGGCATTCCACTCATACTATAGATTGTTATTAAATCAAATACAAACATTGAAAACATTGAAATAATAATCAACCCAGCAGGACTTACGGCTGCTGTAAAGCCGAAGTAGATCAAAATAAATGCAAAAAGATGATTGATGGCATTGAAAATTTCGTCAACTTAGTAAGTTGACCCATAGCTTAATTGGTAAAGCGATCGAGCCCCGGCAAGGCGTATCGATGCAGGTTAAAGTCCTGCTGGGTTGATTATTATTTCAATGTTTTCAATGTTTGTATTTGATTTAATAACAATCTATAGTAATACTCGTACCTACTTAGGTAAGAGAAGTAGTACAATATGCATGTATTTATGGAAAACATCAAAATTATTTAAATGCATGAGGTATGAGTTATAAGTGTAATAACTGTGTACTTATGTATATGTACTATCGGGTTCAGAATTGCATGGCCAATTTATGAATGAATTCATTGATAAATTGACCATGCAATTTTGAACCTGATGGTACATATATGGAAATTCATTTAGGTATGCTTTCACAACGTACATGGCATAAATACTGATAAAATAACCATTAATCTTAACTATCAATATAAGGCATTGTTTTTTTTCATAGACCTAACTCACCAAAAATCTTATATATAATAAATGGATTATGAGTTGTGTTTGTTAAATTTTATCTTAGAATGCAATAAACAGTTTAATAAAAAAAAAAAATAAAAAAAAAAATATATATATATATAATTACAATACTAAAAGTAAATAATTTAAACCTAAATAAATCTAAAATTGAACACGGAACTAAAAATGAAGGTATAAAAACTAAAAACCTAATCGAAAAGCCCACCCCGTGTCGCCCCAGGCGCAAAGGTACCCATCACGCTCGCTGCGTTGCCGCGTTGAACCGCGATGGATAGCCGCTGCACAAGGAACGAACCAGAGCGGGCGTCAAGGCCCCTAACTCTCAGGCGGCGTCCCACTTCCCTGAGAAACAATTTTGCCTCCTCGCACCATACACCCGATGTTTCGACGGCAAGTGCAACAAAGATGTAATTATTGAGCGCCGAATACTTGTGCCTTTTGTGCATGGCAGCCAGCTCAGCGGCTGCGCCAGCCATCCGCATTGTGTGGGCTAGGTGCGAGGCGGCAAAGGTGCTTACGCATGTTGCGTCCCACAGCAGGCACTTCCCTTTTTCCCACGGCACCAGTGTCAAACCGTCTGGCCTTTTGCCATCTGTCCGGCTGAGGCCAGGCGGTTCTAGCGTGGAGGGGATGTTCGCTGACACTAGCGCCCTACGGATGATATCATTTAGGGCGTGGTGCCGTGGGAACCTCCCCGCGCATCGGCAACAGCTCAGTGCGTGATGGCCGTTGCTCTCCACCATGGAACCGCAGATGCATAAGTGGGGTTGACACACATCGCAGCCCAGACGGAGAGCAACAGCCACCCGCAGTGAGTCATTGTCTAGTAAAGTGCCTATACTGGGACACGGGAGAGCGTATAACCAGGCACCGCTGTCAGGTCTTGCAGCTGCGTTTAGTCGCGCCCTGTTCACATCGACAGCATTTGCCAGCAGGTAATCAAAACATCGCTTTATGCCTACGTTGTCCCAAGAGCTTTGATAAAACGGTTTTTCGGGTAAGGGCGCAGTCGGGTTGAAAGCTTTCCAGGCCAACTGGGCGTCAGAGGCGTAGGGTATAGAAAGCTTGTCTCCATCAAATGATAAAATTTTAGAGACAAGTTCCGAAACCCCAGCCGCCGACGACAAGAAGGCTGGTAGACTAACATCCCTGGCGCGACGCAGACCCAGGCCACCGCTCCGAATGGGTAGAGATGCCTGGTCCCATTGTTCTGAGTTCAGGGAAACGTTTAGAATGCATTCAGCTGTCTCCTTCAGTGTACGGTCGAAGGAGTTAATGTGTTCGGGGTGTAGCCAGGCCGGTACGGTTCGGAGAAAATATGTAACTTTAGGAACAGCAAAGCAGGATCGTAGTAGAGTAAGCGCAATGTGTGCTGAGAGGTTTTGAAGCCTTTCCTTGGCGAGAAGAAGAAGCTCTACTCTTACCTTAAAGGCTTCGGGGATTGCTTCGGGAAAGATAGGAGAACCAAGGAGGTTTAAATTTTGAAGGGATAGCTCTTTGAGTCCAGGGAGAAAGGCACTGAATGAGGAAAATGATGTTCGGGAGTTTTCGCTGCAAGGAAAGAACTCGCATTTATTGGAATTAATTTCGAGTCCAAGTTGCTTTAGGAGTGGAAGAAGCGTGAGTAGGTCTTGTTTGACTTCTTCTGGCTTGCCCCCGAGAGTGCCATCGTCGAGGTACCATACGTTCAATGGAGATTCAGGAACTGTAATGGCTTTGTGGATGGCAAGGCTAAAGATTAGGGGGCCAAGCGGATCTCCCTGCTGCGCGCCGACCTGAGATAGTATGAGGGATTGGTTGTAAAAAAGCTTTGTAGGGGTTGAATAAGCCTGGTACAAAAAAGGGTAGAGTTTAGGCACTTTTTCCACGACTTCAGTTAATAGGGTATCGCGTTCCAGTGAGTTGAATGCATTTTTAATATCGAGCTTAACTACCACGCAGTCTGCGTTACTCGGGTCGATCGCAAAAGCTCTGGTAGCGTGGATGGCAGCCTCGCAACCTAGTTTGGTGCCAAACCCAAGTTGGCAAGGCTGCAAATACGACGCCATTTCTTCCCGCACAGCAAGGCAACCGAGCTTGGCAGTCAGGCGGCGATAAACACTTCCAATTGCAATTGGCCTTAAACCGCCATCTTTTTTGGAGAGAGCGCATAAGGAAGCACCATAGATGTATGGGCAAACTGCTGGATTCACTTGGCCGCTAAGGAGGAAGTTACTTAATTTCGTTAAGCACTCAAGCAGCCGGGGCCCGTTGTCACCGGCAGAGCCAGAAGTAAGCTCTTTCAGGTGTGATGGGCGGATACCATCCAGTCCTGCGGCAGAGCTGTTATTAAATGAGCCTAGGGCCGCAGCAACTTCATCTGGCTTGACAGATAGAGCAGGGCTAGATCTGTCCGGCTCAGGCGGTAGATTCAGCGGTCTAGATGGGGTCGGGTGCTTTGACAATAAACTAGCTAGAGTTTCGGGATTGGAAGGCGCCACACTGTCGTTCGACATAAGCAGACGAACTGCCCCCCTAAGATCACCCTCAAAAACTTTAGATTCAATTGTTCTAAGAACTGAGGGCGGTCTTAAGGCCGCTGTATCGGCTTGGACAAAGAGAGAGTCAATCACACTAAAAGATTCGATGTTTGTTTCACTTTTGTTGTCAGGTTACCCGAGCCGGTTGTTTCTGGTGCTTTTAATGCGGAATACGCAAATGATAGCAAACCGAACCAATCTGTAGTGCCATTGTTATTAACACATTTATCGACGATGCTGCAAAGTTTGCCTGCCGCTAGGTTGCGAGCTCCTTTAGGTATGTGGCGTAGGATTCGTACCGATTGCTTCAAGGTGGCAAGGTCATCCAAGTCTAAATTGCAGTTGGCGTTTGGGGGAGCTTGTTGTGGCTGCTGTTGCTGTACGGTAAGTGTTTGACCAGAGGCTATCGTTCGAGGCACAGCTTTATGTTTGCGTCCTATATGTACCTTTAGCCCGTGAGAATTGAAAGTGCGCGAGGAGTCAGGGCAGTGGGGACACTTCGACTGGGTTAAGGCTTGCATGTAAAAACAGTATCAAGAAAGCAATAAAATTAAAGAAAAACACAACACCTTATGCTAATACAACTTAGGGTATGGTTATATGTATAAGCTAAAATTAAACTATGTAGATACAAAACTTATTATTAGCACGATTGTCCTTGCGCGAGCCTGAGGGGTAAGGTAGGTGCCAAATCCGTAGGTATGATCGTATGCTTCAGTAGATTAAGACATTAACATTGCACGCACTTTGAAGTCAATTGTTGAATCTAATTTAGGCGAAAACATGTAGAAATATCAATATTTGTATGTAAATATTATTATTTTCTTTGAGATGACAACGTCAAATGTCAAGGCGGCTAGAGGCGCGCCCCAGTTGGGCTGCGCGGGCCTGTGCTGCGGTCTCCGCAGAGACGACGTTCCGATGCGGCTTGTCTATTGCGACAGTAGAAAGTAAATCAAGAAGAGTAGGTGTACATTTGATAATTTTCAAAAATTTACACGCAAGAGCAAAATTTCATGCTTGTTTATCCGTTGCTAAGCAAACGTTTAAGTTCGTTTGAACATTAAATAAATATATGCATATTCTCATTACATCAATCCAAATCGTTAGTTTTAACGCGCATAAAATGTCTATGTGGTTATTTGTAGGTACTGGTTGAACCAGGTGAATTTTCAATGTCGATCGGATTCGTTGCGTGTTTTTTGACCTCTTATACTCGTATTCCAAACGTACTGTAAGCAACCTCGGAAATAAACGTTTATATATATATATATATATATATATGTCATATATATATATATATATATATATAACAAATAGAATTACTCCTTCTTACCTTGTGTCATGTAAGGGAAAAGGTACTGACACTTAGCATAGTAATGCGGCAAGCCATGCACATCGATAGAAAACACAATACTTTTTGATTTGATTATACTTTTTTAATACAGAAACCTATTGTTAACGTCACTGTTGCATTTTTAATATTTCAGATTCATATGTAAACTTATAACCTAATTGACTAATTAGAATTACTATCATTATGAAAATACTTCTTTCATCTCTGAAGCAAACGCGCAAGCGACTTCAAATACCAGACCATAGGTCAAACAGGACCGTAAGTATTAAGAATTCTCACCGAATATCTCATACAAACACATTTCCAGCGTCCGAACTCCTTCGGCTTCTTATATAGCCGGTGTGCAATAATATCCGTACAGGGGAACGGAGGTTGAAGGTATGTATGAGGAAATAAACAGTATCTTGACTTAATTTACCTTTAAACCTACCTCTTACTGCCGAGGTCACTAGAAAAATGGAATTACCTACTTTTTAAAGTTCGAGTATTCTTAGCATAGTAAGAGTTTGCTTAATCTAGTGTACCGTCTCTAAAAGTCGATCAATCAAACATTTTTGGGTAATTTTCAGAAGATTGGTAAGTAGTGGTGGGTAGGAAGCCAATTTATCGAACAATTGGCTACTTTCCTAAAAAAAAATATTTAGTCCGTCAGTTAGATTATCAAAAAATATTGGACACGTATTTTTTATTTTTTCAATCAAACAAAAATTGGTGAAGATATAGCCCGTTAAAGTTCCGCGTGACGTCACATTTTAGTACAATTTTTAGTATAATGTGACGTCACGCGGAACTTTAACGGGCTATATCTTCACCAATTTTTGTTTGATTGACAAAATAAAAAATACGTGTCCAATATTTTTTGATAATCTAACTGACGGACTAAATAGAATTATATTTTTTTTACCCAGGAAAGTAGCCAATTATAATTATGGATATATATTCAATAAAAATTGTATGAGTGGAACTGTCAGAAGCCAGTTAGTTAAGATTGAACTGGAGCGGTTTTTCTATACTGTAATGTTTTTGTTTGTAATATTGAATATGTTCTAATTTATGGAAATAAAATCCATTAACTTGTAGGCATTGTATTATTTTAAAATTTTCCAATTTGGAAAAACGATTTGGATTGTTGTAATGAGAATATGCATATATTCTCATTACATCAATCCAAATCGTTAGTTTTAACGCGCATAAAATGTCTATGTGGTTATTTGTAGGTACTGGTTGAACCAGGTGAATTTTCAATGTCGATCGGATTCGTTGCGTGTTTTTTGACCTCTTATACTCGTATTCCAAACGTACTGTAAGCAACCTCGGAAATAACCAACACGAAGAGTAGTTTGAACACGTATATTTAAATAATTACAAATCCAAATTATACTATAACCAGGTGGCTTTGGTTCTCTTAAACGATACTAGGTAGGTACGTCCGTTCGGTAGCATTGCCAGGCAGAGAGTGCCCCTGGGCGCCGACTTCCCCCACTACCGTTTTACCGCCGTCAGCCATGACGCCACCGGAATGGTCAATACAGCTACTTTAATGTTAAAAGTATTTCCAAAATTAATAAAACCTTACAGTACGAAGTCAAAATACTGCCCATGATGATTACACTGTCCAAGGGGACTGATTTAGTTTGCTCAGGCCGGGACATTATCGATTGAGTCCACAGCTGAGGTTTTTATACTTATCTCGCTCCGTGTTATTAGATGGCCTTTCGGAGGTGTTTGTGAAGGTGTTGATGTAAAGCCTGAACACGGCGTGGGAGGAAAATAATTACTGGTTTTAATAGGATATTGGGTTTTTATTTGAGTTTACTTGGGTCGTTCTGCTGTCGTTTTGACTAGAATTTTATGTATTGTAGCGCCTCGACAAAGGTATCATTGTTATAGCAGCATGTAGCCAAAATGACAATCATTCATAAAATGTGTCAGAATGACCGATGTGAACGAAAAATCACGTGCCCATTTTACATGAGGTAGCTAATATTTATTATATTATTATGTCATTTTTTTATATACCATGACGGTGGCAAACAAGCATACGACCCACCTGATGGTAAGCAGATACCGTAGCCTTTGGACGCCTGCAACTCCAGAATGTGTCACATGCACGTTGCCGACCCTTTACAAGGAGGATTCACCGTGTTGACGGCTAAAGGAACAAGAGGGTCTTTGTACCTACCTGTCTTTTCTGATCACCAATAGTGTTCCAGACATTTGGAAATCGTCTGCGGCACTAAGCCAAGAAGCGGCCCTTTGGACAATTTAATGCAATAAAAGGGGTACACAGATATTACAGTATTTATATTATTATTTTACATGAAACCTTATTGTTTACCTATATAAACTTTTTTTATGTATTGAACTCTGGTACAACGAAATAGACAATTACATCATCTCGACCCTTAGATTAAACTAGCGATTCAAATTCAAATACGAATTATTTATTGACAGACAATAAGGTTATCACACATTGTTGTTTTATTATGTATAATAAAATACAATCAAAATAAATGTCAAGTAAAATTTTATCTAAATAAATATAAATACACTAAATATGAATAAACAAAGAAATAAAAACTAACCTATTGGCGGCCGCATGTGAACAGTGATGCAGTGGTTCACATAGGGGCAATCCAGCCGGTCCAAGATCAAGGCCAGGTGCTGGATTCTAATTAAAAAAAATATTAACAATACAATAATAACACAACCTATCTCAAACATAACTCCAACACACAACAAACAATCAACCAATATTGAAGTTGTATTGGAGTTGCGTTGGAATATTTCTCAAGCAAATTCTGATATTTCTGATTTAGATGTTTATGCCGTAGCTGTATTGCGTTGTTAATGCATTGGAGTTGTATTGAAGTTGGATCGTGTCTATAGTATATACTCTATACGTGTTTTAAAGTTAGAATACCGCCCCAGGACGCTGGGGCGGCTGGCATGCACTCTGCAGAGCATCGCCACAATAAACACAAATATGAACCTATAAAACTCATACATCCTTCCGTCCATATTAGTTCATTGAATGATGAAACAAACGAACGCATGCGAACTAGGCCACTGGCGTCAAATAGCAATTAGCCAATTGGTTGGCAGGATGCGATCGTCTGGACCACCTACGTACCAATCAAGTGTACGCATTGTGTGCTTGCGGACGCAATTCGTCAATGCATTTGTCCTGCTAGCCTAAGATGCTTGGATTTTTATCGTGTCACCATAGCGGTCACGTTCTAACAAGTATGTAAGTGCGAAAGTGACGCATGAAATGATAGGCGATAAAATGGCAAACATGTTATCCGTTCTGAGCGACAAACGCTCACGCGTGCGGCGGGTTTGCTTCCTTGAAGTGAAGGGCTTGAAGTGATTTCAGCATGGTTCTGATAACGTTGTGGTTACCTATGCAGTTGCTCAGGTCAATGTGCCTTCAAAGACCACTTCCAATCGAGTCTTGTGGCACTATAACATAATCGGTTGGAAGAAATAGATGCCTATTCAGTGCTATATAGTGACCGTCTCAGCCCTAAATCAAATTTTATCGATACAACTCAAGTTCGAACTAATAAAGGTACCGAGGGATTTACAACAGTATTCGATTAGGATTTATCACAGGGATCCCTCGGTATGGTTATTGTAATTCAATCATACGGGCGGATCAGGGTCTTTAATTGATATCGAATGTCATGGGACTTGATTATACCATAAGTTAGGACGTTACCGGACGTTTATAGATTTACCTCCTTTCAATCGTAAAACTTGAAATACCTCCTGGAGTTGGAATGTTTTTTGTCTATTTCTAACAGTGGCAGACCAGGATAAGTATTTTTTTTTGTAACTTTGGTGTGTTATTAACATTACTAGCTTTTCCCCGCGAATTCGTACGCGCCTAAAGAAAAAGTGATGGCAAAAAAACATTTTTTCCCTTACGAATGATTATCATGATTAAAACTATCCCACGTCCAGGGCTTAGCTATCTCCATACATAGTTTCTGACCCAAGGTTATCGACATAGCTCAGCGAATAAGCAAGCTGAAGTGGCAGTGGGCAGGCCACATATGCCGAAGAACCGATGGCCGTTGGGGAAAGCTGGTTCTTCAGTGGAGACCGTATGTCAGCACACGCAGTGCTTAGCGTCCTACAGCAAGGTGGGGCGACGATATCCGTAAGGTGGCGGGTACAGATTGGAAAAGCAGAGCTAATTGTCGAGCTCAGTAGCGTGCGATGGGAGAAGCCTATGTCCAGCAGTGGACTGATACAGGCTTATGATGATAATACATAGTTTCATCTAAATCGGTTCAGCCGTTTAAACGTGAAAAGGCAACAAAGAGTCAGACTAATTAGTTACTTCTACAATTAAAACGAATATGAAAGTGGATTAATTTATTGTAACAAAAAAAAAAAGTTAATGCTAATATTCTGTTAATTTACAAAGGTTTCCGCTTCCCAAAGGTTGTCTGGAAGAGATCGCTCTTTAGCGATAAGACCGCCGATTGTTTTGCCTCTGCCTTTTTGTTTGTGACTTGTGTATACTTTGTGTCTATTATTTGAGGTGTGCAAGAAAGAGTATTTATGTTATGTTATGTTATTCTATGAGCAACAAAAGTCCCATTAAATCGAGATATAACAGCCCTGTTATCAACCTATCCATTATTTCTTAATACAACCATAACTGGTCACTCACGGCAATGTCATCACCGGACACGTGACATCACCACACGCGAAACAATCATTTTAGTATTGAGTACTTCCGGCCCCTCTAGTGACCTATCACTTTGAGAAAGTACCTATGTATAACTTTGAGAATCGATTGTTTATTAAGGAAGTGCTTTTGATATTTAAAAATCTTGATCTGATATTGATTTGGGAGCGCTGGTGGCATGGCGGTAAAACGTCAGACTTTCAATGTGAAGGTCTCAGGTTCAAACCCCGGCTTGTACCACTGAGTTTTTCGGAACTTATGTACTATTTACCAGTCACTTTTCGTTAAGGAAAACATTGTGAGGAAACCGGATCTTAAGGGGCTGACAACAGCTAAATTCCCTCCCTATCTTATTCAGCGCGAGTGAAAGAAACACTGTGTTATGATTAGTATGGGAGCTCATTGCAAATTTTACAAAACAATGAATTAAAAAAAAACGACGCATATATTGAGAAATATGAGGCAACGAAGTTTTTAGTATTAGTGTGGTGGAATTTTGTCCTTAGTTACACACGTATAAGTCAAGAAACTAAAGACATACAGACTAAAGACAGACAACTGTTTAAAGCTAATTTTAAGATGTAACTTTGGAATTATTTTCTATCGAGCCGATTTCGTCCAATCGTTTATCGGACGCAACGAAGTTCTTCCAAATATAACGAATATTAACATACATTTTTTTTACTTTCTCAAAACAAGTAGTTATAGCTGAAACACTGTTTGAGTAAAGTCAATTTGAAGGTCATCGGGTGTTGTCAGCCTCTTAATCCCAACAAGGCCTAGTTTCCCGTCTGGGTTGAAAGGTCAAATGAAAGTCGCTTTCGTAAAAACTAGTACCTACGCCAATTCCTGGGATTTGGTTGCCGAGCGGTCCCCGAGGCTCAATAGAGCAAAAAGCTGGGACAAACACTAGGAGAAAAAAGAAGATCTGATATTGATTTGATATCGCTTGCAGTGCTTTTGTTAGTCTATCTAAAATAAATATCTAATCAACAATAGTTCATATATTGCTCCTTTATTGTTACGTCTACCCTTGTTAGTGGCCATTTAGTAACTGCTCCATGAGAAAACTCTGAAACTTACGATTCTCGTTCTCATTGGGGCATTTTTTATCACACCTAGTTTTACTTTGTGCCAAGAAAGCCTAGATTCAAAGAAATCAAAGGTTTTGTACATACCTACTGCTTATTGTTTTTCTCTAGTCTCCACTACCCAAGGTTGTCTAGAAGAACTCGCTCCTTAGCGATAAGATCGCCTGTTGTTACTTCTATAAAGAGTATTTATTAATATTACCTAATTACCCATCGATAAGATATAATTGTTCTTTTAATATTGCAATGAATACAAGTAAATAATGTCCCTAAACACTACTGTATTTAAAATTCATTTATTTACGTTACACGTTCGTCTTCAGGTCATCAACCTACGTATATGTAGTTTTTGTACCAATAGGGATGATGACACATGTTGAATTATACAATAAAATTTAGTTCATAGGATGCAAAACTATCAATATCTAAATATATAAAAGAAGAAACTGACTGACTGACTGACTGACTGACTGACTGACTGACTGACTGACATATCAACGCACAGCCCAAACCACTGGTTCTAGAGATTCCAAATTTGGCACGTAGGTTCCTTATAAGGTCTAGGGGTGCACTAAGAAAGGATTTTTCAAAATTTACCCTCTAAGGGGGTAAAATGGGGGTCCAAAGTTTGTATGGCGAATCAAGATTTGTTAGACTATATATTCGAAACTTCACAGGAGCATTCCTAACGATAAATGAGTAAACACGTGTTTCAGGTTTTTTGAAAATTCAACCCCTAAAAGGGACAAATGTGGTCACAAAGTCTGAAAATCAATATGGGTATCGTATCCTTTTTGAGTACTTATAGTACGCGGGCGAAGCCGCGGGAAAAGGCTAGTATCCAAATAAAGTGAAAATTAATAAAAAAAACTATGGAAATGGTTCAAAGATATCAGACAAAAAAAAATAAAGTACGAAAAAAAAAGATACAGATTTTTTACATTTTACTGTAAAATAAATTGTATGGCAATCATATAGATAAAAGCATCATTTCACTGTAAAAATAACAATTTCATAAGTTTTCCATACTTTAAACAGGGCGACTATTTGATCGTGAGATCGTGACGTCACTTTTGTCCGCTGTTTGTCCGTCATTTTGTTAGGAGCGTTTTGAAAAATAAATGCAAATCTCAGACTTTAATGGACTGTTTCACAATCTCCAGTTAAAGCATATCTGTCAGATAAATGTTTGCTGTCCTTTTCTTTTATATGACTGGAGAAAAGGATAGCAATAATTTTAACTGGCAGATAAGTTTATCTGGAGATTGTGAAACAGGCCCTTAGTCTCATTTCTGACTTTTGTGTTGCTTTAACGCAATTGACCCTATATAGACATTTGATCCTCACAACAAAACGAATCGATTGATACCATACATGAAAAAAAAAATCATTATGCCTATTGGTTGTGACAGCGAGACGGACAGACAGACAGTAATCCTGTAGGGCTTCCGTTTTTTTCCTTGAGTAACGGAACCCAAAAACCATCTAGCCATTAAATGGGGATGAAGCAGATTTTACGAATCCACCCAATGTTTCCTTACACAAATATTAGCGCCCACTTATAGCCATGTCGCGCGCGTGACATCGCCACACGCGATCCAGACATTGCGAAATCGAGCCCTTCCGCCCCTGCGACAATACTAAAAGCATCGATTGTCATTACGTGTACCTAGGTACGAGTAGGGCAGTTTTTATTATATGCCTGGTTTACATTGCGCTAGTAGGCAAGTTACTAAATTACTATTTAACGAGGGAAGTAAAATGTTGGTCGAGTGAAAATATACTTTACAAAGAGATCCGTTTTTATTGACATTAGTATATAGTAACTGTATGCTCCGCTCCTAATTTAATAGGAGGTAACTGCATATCTACTTACAGGATTAAGTTTTTAGGTTGAAGAAGTGTTCACCTTGGGCCGTATTTTAACTTTAAAATATGTATAAACACGATCCAACTTCGATACAACTGCAGTACAGTTACGGCATAACCACCTGAATCAGAACTATCAGAATTTGCTTGAAAAATATTCTAACGCAACTCCAATACAACTTCAATATTGGTTGATACTTGATTGTTGGGTGTTGGAGTTATGTTTGAGATAGGTTGTGTTGTTATTGTATTGTTAATGTATTTTAAAATTAGAATCCGGCACCTTGTATGTACCATTTCTCAAGTTTCTTCAGTAAGCAATGAATAGGCGATTGTCAATGGTGTATGTAAAGTGGAATAGCATTTATTTAGCAAATTCCTCAGTGTCATAATTATCTTACTCGACGCACCTATTTGATAATGTATATGAAAGCTTTACATTGCAAGGGTAAAACATAATACGTTAGAACTTTGACACAATGTCAGGGCAGCTGCAATAAGTTGCAGCATGAACTTTATCGCACGTTAAAGGCATCAAGCTAAGCGGCTTGAGACTTAACTACTAACACTACTTACTTGAATGGCCAGTACTAAACACACTCTGTTTGTCGGAGCTTACCCAGTCTGTGGCCGGCTTAATAAGAGTTCCTTTGGCGATTAAGGAAAATTATTGTTATAAATCGTTTAAATCGTACTTTATTCTGATTCTAATTGGTAGTTACATGCGGCGTTAGTGGTTTCGGGTTCGTGTTATGCGCAAGTTTAACTTGAAAAGGATTTTTTTTGTAATAAAACATACACTTTGAAAATGCATGATTCATTTAAGAACTAGGTAATGTACAAGACTCAGTTCAGTGGGTTAAAAACTGGCCAAGAGCATGTCGGGCTATACTCAGTGTAGAGTTCCGTAGTTGCCGGCCTGTTACATATGAGTGCCGGCGTGTAATTTATTAAGGGATATTTTGCGGCATACACCCCTCCTTTTACTATGCGTTTTTGAGCTATAAGTGCTATAACTGTAAAACGGCTCAACCGATTTTATTCAGTAGGTACACCCAATTTTCATTGAAAATACTTATTAGGCCTGACTTTCATGAATTTTTCCAAAATTTTTGGACCCATGGTAAAAAGTGTGCCCCCCACACTTTTACCACTTTGTCGGCGTGATTAAAACACATACCTACTTATACCAAATTTCAGTTTTCTAGTACTAACCGTCACTAAGCAAAGCCGCGGACGGACAGACGCGCATGGCGAAATTATATTAAGCCTACTAAAAACACCATTAACTAAGAAAAAATATTATTGGTGCGGAATAATATCCGCTAAGCTAATCAGACCTAAGTCATAGATGTTAGAATTCGCTTGCAATACTCATGATGTCGTGTGCGTTTGTGGAACATAGAACTTGATTATAAATGTAGGCTCATTAGATTAAGTTTTCCTAAGACAGATGTGATATCATTCTGGGCCGAATGAATGGCAAAAATGCTCGCGGTGGGGAACGCTGCAAATAGGTCGGCGGGCGGCAGCCTGAACCATGCAGTCCACATGGCCTATGACCGCACTTTATGGAAAAGTGCTCGCGGTGGGGAACGCTGCAAATAGGTCGGCGGGCGGCAGCCTAAACCATGCAGTCCACATGGCCTATGACCGCACTTTCTGGAAAAGTGCTCGCGGTGGGGAATGCTGCAAATAGGTCGGCGGGCGGCAGCCTGAACCATGCAGTCCACATGGCCTATGACCGCACTTTATGGAAAAGTGCTCGCTGTGGGGAACGCTGCAAATAGGTCGGCGGGCGGCAGCCTGAACCATGCAGTCCACATGGCCTATGACCGCACTTTATGGAAAAGTGCTCGCGGTGGGGAACGCTGCAAATAGGTCGGCGGGCGGCAGCCTGAACCATGCAGTCCACATGGCCTATGACCGCACTTTATGGAAAAGTGCTCGCGATGGGGAACGCTGCAAATAGGTCGGCGGGCGGCAGCCTGAACCATGCAGTCCACATGGCCTATGACCGCACTTTATGGAAAAGTGCTTGCGGTGGGGAACGCTGCAAATAGGTCGGTGGGCGGCAGCCTGAACCATGCAGTCCACATGGCCTATGACCGCACTTTATGGAAACAAGCTACATGTGGCCGCGATTCTCAACAATGAGGGAACGAGAGCGAAGAGAAGAGTAACAATATTTAAATATGAGTCTATTATGTTCGATTGCCTTCGGTACGTGAGTGCAATTTATGAAGCCACAGAATTTCCAACAATAGAACAATAGGTAATTTTAGGATAAACTCATAAGAGTCCGGTAAAGATTTTATTCGATTACGATAAAATTTTCGATTCTATATAACAGTAACTAATAAGACTACTATTAGTTTGTACGGTCAGCTGCGGAGAAAAATCCCACGCTGCATACAAAGTTTGTATGCAAGGGAGGGGGGGGGGGGGGGGGGGGGTCTTTTTTTCTGCAGCTGACTGTACACTGCATAAGTGGAACACTTTTTTGATTGTATGCTTCTTTTTTAAATAATTCACAACTAACAGATGTTTCGCGATTTTTGCTTGGAGAGGTGAAAAGAGTAACATTTTTATTGATTAAAATGATATTAACCTAGTATGTAAAATATATGAATACGTTGGAAAATGAGTCGTATAATAGTCGAATAAGTGGAACAGTTTTTTTTTTTCATTTTGATACATATTTTTTAAGCAAGAATATCTTTACCTAAAGTAAATTTTTCCGAAGTTTAGGTGGCATTTTTGGGAATGTATTGAAGTATTTCATAAAAATTAAAATGTAGGAATGAACTTGGCCTTATGCTTTAATCAGAAATTATAAAACATATTGGAGGGCATAAAGAATAATATTAAAAATTCAAGCGACAAGTTTGCATGAATCAACGTCCCTTCGAGCAACACGGGCTTCCGACATCGGAAGGGAGAAGCCTAAGCCTAAGATATCTTACCGTACAGGTCTTTCTGCCAATTTTTGCGGGGGGAAACGTGCATACATATGTAATTTTCATACACTTACATACCAAACCCAACTTGTAATGACGGCACAAATACATAGAAAATGACGCACTACACAGACAAATCTTGCACACTTTATTTTATGTACGGACGAGTGACAATTCGCACACTAGCACATTTTCTCCGAAGTATTGTATGGCGTTTTGAGTGACGGTGCCAGTGTCGACACAGCAATATCGAATTATTATCGATAAGTTAGGTTAATTAAAGGAGAAAGGAACAAAGGTAATCAATTGAAACATATTCAAGTATAAAATATAGTATTTAATATCCTAATGAATAAATAATCAACAATAATAAAAGTAGTTTCTCAATTGTTCAGTGCAAGTGTTGCCTATGCACTTAAATAAGAATTTTGAATATAGTATGACAAACCAAAATGTGCAGTAATAGTAGAAGTTATCCCTTTTCTAGTGGTGAGAATACCAGCGTAAGAAAGGGTATGATTCCCTCTGTCTATGCTCGAAGTGAGAAAATATCTGGTCATACTATAATATGAACTAGTTATTCCTATATAAGTGTATAGGACGTCACTCGTAATCATAATTTTACGTCACTCCGGGAGGTAAGTGAGATTTACCGCTCGCGCGTGCAGCGGCATATCTCACTTCACACCCAGAAGAAGACGTAAAATTATGTACGCACCACGGACGGTAGTAAAAAAGGCCTCAAATCGCTTGTTTATGGCCCACACCTTCGGTTCGGGCTACAAGTGCTCGTGATCTGAGTCGTTCTTTATTTTAACGCCCTGGGTACGTAATGTACTTTGTTTTCAGATCGTTTGTATATGTAGTTTTAGCTTAAGTAACCCGGTATATAATATGAATGATATTAAAGACTTAGTAGCACTTAATACAATTGAAACTTGAATTTATTTATTGTTATAATGATTTATTAACGGAATGTACCTTTCACATAAAACCATAAGAACAATTTGTCTAACATATAGACCAAAGAGGTTTTAGCATGTATATGCTAACGCTATCGACACATGTTATTATGTAGAGGTAACATCACTATCGGCAACGATAAGTCGGATTTGTCGTTCGACCGATCCGATATTTGTACTGGAGCACGGGAAATCTGTTGCTAAACGAATCCAACAATGATGTGAAACTAAAATATATTAGAATTTGGTATTTAAATGTAATTAAACGTAATAATATGTGAAAAAAATACTTACAAGTGAAATGTAACACCATCTTTTAGTAAATTTGATGTCCCCGACCTCTTCTTACAACAAAATAATTAGGCATTTTTCTGTAGCAGCTTTCACTCGCGACTGGACTCGATCTAGTTAGAAATCCGGGCGCAACTAGTTTTATTACCCGTGCAAGCCCATTTGGGCTTGTACTTCGGCAGAGGGGAAACAGCGCGAATCCGGCTCCCATCCCTGTGTTGCTCTATGCAACGTCCTCACTAAACAAGCTCTGCAAGAATTGAGTTTCAGGTTTAAGATACTTTATTCTCAAAAAGAAGATATACAAACTTCACTTATATGGGATTACTACATGGGAGTTTCGGGTATTAGATAATAATAAATGTGTACCAAAAATTTTTTTTGAATAACGTGACTTCATCTCTTTCATATCTTCATATCTTATCAAATACGATTCACGTGCGTTATTTAATTATTAGCGATTTTCATTTTTAAATCGTTACCGGACTCTTAATTCTAAATATCACTGAAACCGTCTCAAGTCAAACTTGGGACAAGCATTTCATTCTGTTAAAGTTGGATATATTGATATAGTAGTTTATTTGGTTACGGCAAGCGGTGAGGACAAAATATATCGAGCCTGGGACCCCGAGCTCCCAGTTCGGTTAGAAATATCGGTCCCCTAAGACCGCACGTGTAGAAATGTGAATATATAAATGGTTAATGTACAGGGATGTATACTGAGTTTAAGCTATCCGTATTCCAACTATTATTATAAAGCGAAAGTAACTTTGTCTAATTGTCTTTTAGTCATCTCATTACGCTTGAACCGCTGAGTAGACGTTGCTTTAAACCATCGAATTAGGTACCTATAAAGAGGAAGGATATAGAATAGTTCTTGGCCGCGATTCGAAAAATAAACACACACTGGACAGACACAGCTCCAACCCAACTGAACCCAACTCAACTCAACGCTATAACGACATTGACATATTTTGCTATTCGAACAGATTTTCATTCAACATTGGTCTCACATTGGTCTCACATTGGTCACACATTGTACCAATGTTGTACCAATGTTGTACCAATGTGAGATCAATGTGTGACCAATGTGAGACCAATGTTGAATGAAAATCTGTTCGAATGGCAAATGTCAATGTCGTTATAGCGTTGAGTTGGGTTGGAGCTATGTATGTCCAGTGTGTGTGTTTATTTTTCGAATCGCGCCCCTTACCTTGGAAGTAATCCTTTATGTAAGCACATATTATGTGCTCTAATTGAATGTTGTAGCTCTTATAATTGAAATCAACCTTTTAGGGGATGACATGGGGGGAGGGTTGTATGTGCTGGAACACCTCGAACTGAGTGTAATTACATTTTTATTTAGTAGGTATTTGCTTAATACATATGTTAGTATAAGGGTGCGGTGTGTTAAATCGAATATATATATTTATTTTATTTTATTCAGATATCATTTTACAGCATTACAGCTAGCCAATGCGCTGTAAAATTAAATGTGTTGAAATAAAGCTATACAAATAAAGTTATGTTTGTTACAAATATGGATATTATAATATAATATTCGGAATGCTTGCTGGCTGACTGAACTGTTTATTACCAATCTATTTTCTAATCCTTATAAAACCATAGATAATTATATGCGTGAAAACTCGCTTAACTTACAATATTAATAGCTTAACTATGTAATTACACTAATTACTTATCTTTTGGGTTTTTAGATGAAAAAAATCACTGACTTAATCGACCTGACAAACGTAGTTTTCTCTCGTACGGATGGCGTTTGTGTATAAACTGGTTGTGTGAAACACGCTTAAGTTTAAATGTAGAATAAAAACGCATCCTATTTAGACGTGTTATGGCAACACTGTTCTCGCTCTCTATTCCGTCACGCTAGCAAGAATATTCATCGCATCCAATGTAAGCTTTCTTTAAAATATAATAATAAATAGTAAAAGTGCAGTAAATCATTTTTATACAAACAAATTCTCCATAGTAACTTATACACTGGTGCCTACAACAAACCTATAAGGAAAAGTAACAAATACTATGAATAAAAGGTTTGTTATCACGCAGTCCTTCCTGTATTTTATCCCAAATAGTTTGTTTGAGAATAGCATTTCCTTCCCCTTTTTTCCAAATGCGGAGATATCACTATCTCTTAACGCCAGAACCCATCATTATCTTGTATGTGCCGAATGTTTGCTTCTTTGTACTGCAAACAGACACCATAAGTGATATGTTGTTTGTATCAGGGTGTACTCAGGGGCTTGTTTACCTACTTACGTAGTGACCTCCATTTACATATATTTATTTGGTGCAAGAATACAAAACGTTTTCTACAAACTTATCAGCACTTGACCTTCCACCTTAGTTGGAGTAGGGAATGCAATGGCCGATGAAATATCATAATCGGTTATGATATCGGTTATGAGTGTTATGACCGATAAATAACCGATAATAGGTTATAACCGGTTTTGGTTATTTTTGTTAAAATTTGATAAAATAACCGACAAAACGTCAAAAAAATCAATTAGATAATTGCATAATGTAAGGAGAGCTAGAATGGGTCTTTAATACGAAAGAAAGTGGATAATTTGTGGTTCAAGAATTACTTAGGTGGTCACTGCAAATCGGTCGCCAAAATAGAGTAATAGGAGAGAAACCTAAAATTATTATAAAATAGAGTGAATAAATCATAGTTCCAGACGAAAAACTATGATTTTTACATTTTATGATACAATATTAGGTAAAAATAGAATTGAATAAATAACCGGACCGGGTTATTCGAATTTTCAATAACCGGTTATTTAATCTAGACAAATAACCGGTTATAACCGATTATTTCGGATTCGGTTATAACCGGTTTGCATTCCCTAGTTGGAAGGTCCGATAACACTTTCGTAAACACTAATGCGTACACCAATTTATGGTGTGAGTTTACAAAGTAGGCCCTAAGCTTCATTAAGCCGTGGCAAAAAACCGGGATAAATGCTAGTAAGATGACCTACTCACATACCAACACTCTGTCTGATATCACTTTAATAACAAATTTTCACAGTATTTGACCCGTTTTCTTTTCATTTAAGTGTAACGACACATTTATTTCGAATACATATTGTCATCTAGAGCTTCACCTGTCTTAATTATTTGACTGTAGAGGTATTTTCGTTTTGTAAAACCATTATCTCCTATATAAAATTAATACATAAAAAACTTAAGTTGGCCTAAAGAGGAAAAAAACTGCACTTCTCCTAACCCCTATCCGAACATCTTAACATCATACACCGTGGCCCACTTCTGAATAATATATCTGATTTAAAACCACTTACCAAATTCTGCCGCTTCTACAAGCGTAGCAACTAAATTTATAAACACATTTAACTTTGAGTCTTATTGCTTTATAATAAAGTTTAAAATCGGATTGAGTTAGAAAATGTAGTTACACCATTTTTGATTGCAATTTTCGTCTCGAGCCGTGTGCGAGACGGCGTGCATTATTTAACGCGTGGCAGGTCGCGTTGCTAATGTCTCATTCACTCTCCATGTGACTCACCTTGTATATTTCAGTGCAAGACAAGAGAGAACTTGTTTAGCGTGTACCTTTTTAGTATTTATGCAATCTTTCGCTAGACTGGAGAAAATTTTTTTGCTATTACTACGGTACACGGCTGATACAATCGATAGAAATCATCGCTGAACAATAGCAGTTGCCGCAAAAAGCTAATAAACAGATTGTGGGGTGTGGAATGTTTCCGGGGTACTTCAATGTTTTGGCAGTATCCCAGCGTTCATAGAGCTCGGTTCCTATCAGCTTGCCTAATTTGAAGCAGGTCGTCAGTTGACACCAAACAGAAAGTAATTTATGAAACATATTTTGTTTGTAAGAGTAGGTAAACATGATAGTCTGACAAACGAATTACACGAATCAGTAGCATAGCAGTAGATAACAATTATTAAATTTAAACTTTCGTGAGACATAATATCAGAATACAATATAACGGTTACACTCACGACACGACACGGGCGACAGGAGCTGCGCGGCGAGCGGGACGCAGGCCAGTCGGCAACGCGTCGTGCAACAGAGCGCTACGGGCCGGTTCAAAATAGCACTCTTAGTGCTTGAAGATGGACACCTAAGCTCTCCGAAACATGTCGCGCGAAGTGACTAAAGTGACGTGAGCGTAACCGTTATATTGTATTGTTGTATTAGATTACAAATTTTATACGAAATAATTTTGTATAGTGATAGTGTAAGTATCTGGATATCGCTCTTTAATTCCTTGCTAAGTGTATTTTCAGAGCGACTCTAATGTATGGTTACCTATCATAATGTCGAAATTCGTTACTCCGAATATTATTAGCCCGAAAACGTTTCCCTTTTTTCCACTTCGCGTAATTATTGTTTGCCCGAAATTACATTTCCCATATTATTATGTCCCCTATTTTTATTTCGTCGCAATTTCATTTCGCTTATGATTCGAATCGCCACTTATTGAAATCCCGAAGTTTCATTTGCCAACTAATTTATTTGGCGTAAAGTTTTACTTCCGAAATATTACTTTTCCGCTTCGCTAAGCGATACGCAAGGGACATCGTATTCAAAAATGAAGTAAAATGTTTACTTGCATTAAGTTTCCTGCCTGATACAGAAATTCCTCTGTACTTTTACAAGCTGTTAGAAACGTTACAAGGTCGCAGTTCTAACCTAACCTAACCCACTTTTCTAGCGCCAGTTTGTCTCCGCGGGGTCGCAATTCTAACCTAACCTAACCCACTGTTCTAGTGCCAGTTTGTTTCCGCGGGGTCGCAGTTCTAACCTAACCTAACCCACTTTTCTAGCGCCAGTTTGTTTCCGCGGGGTCGCAGTTCTAACCTAACCTAACCCACTTTTCTAGCGCCAGTTTGTCTCCGCGGGGTCGCAATTCTAACCTAACCTAACCCACTTTTCTAGTGCCAGTTTGTTTCCGCGGGGTCGCAGTTCTAACCTAACCTAACCCACTTTTCTAGCGCCAGTTTGTTTCCGCGGGGTCGCAGTTCTAACCTAACCTAACCCACTTTTCTAGTGCCAGTTTGTTTCCGCGGGGTCGCAGTTCTAACCTAACCTAACCCACTTTTCTAGCGCCAGTTTGTTTCCGCGGGGTCGCAGTTCTAACCTAACCTAACCCACTTTTCGTGCCAGTTTTTTTCCGCGGAGTCGCAGTTGTAACCTACTTAACCCACTGTTCTAGCACGAGAGTCGCAAAAACCAAATCATAACACAAAAAAGCGACAAGCAACAAATTTCCAAATGCCGGGAATAATTAATAAAATCTGTTGCAATTTTTTTTATGGCATTCGGTGTAATGATATTAGGGGAAATGAAATTTAGGTGTAACGTAGCATCGGAATTATGAAAAGGGGGGTAACAAATCAGTTGTCAAACAATAAAGTTGGCAAACGTTCTTCGGGCTATTGAGTTTCGGGAAAACGTTAATTCGGGGAAACAAACCAGCGGCGTTTCGTAAGTATGGTAAACAAAGCAGATGGATTTTAAAAATTCGGGGAACTGTTTTCGGACAAGTGAAAATCGGACAAGTCAGTTTCGGAAGATCGATAGGTTACCCTAATGTATACAGGTGTCACAAAAATAATGGGGCCTGATTCTAACTTTAAAACACGTACAAACACGATCCAACTTCAATACAACTCCAATGCATTAACAACGCAATACAGCTACGGCATAAACATTTGAATCAGAAATATCAGAATTTGCTTGAGAAATATTCCAACGCAACTCCAATACAACTTCAATATTGGTTGATTGTTTGTTGTGTGTTGGAGTTATGTTTGAGATAGGTTGTGTTGTTATTATATTGTTAATGTATTTTAAAATTAGAATCAGGCGCCCGGTGATCCGTTAAAGGGCATAATTGGTATCTGCCACTGAGAAAAAGAGGAACAAATTTTTTGGACGCAATTTTTTTTTTGTATGGGACACGTGATCCCAGCCAGCCAACCCTCCATACAAAACTATTTTTTTTCCTAGTTTTTCATAATTAGAATACGATACCAATTATGCCCTTTGAAGGATTATCAGCATTTTTGTTACACCTTGTATAAGAAATAATGTAGTCATACGATTAAATAACACTAGTGTAAGAAGAAGACAGTATGGTTATCTCTTTTTTTTTTTCAATGAATTTAGTCTTTTCAAATTTAGTCATTCTTCTTTCACTTAAACCGCGCAACGAAATTGATAAAACATATTGTAACGAACATGATCTCTTAGGTTTTATGTTGCTTGGTAATTTGAACCAATTGTGTCGCCATAATAAAGAACGGCTGAAAGGATTTGCATGATATTTTGCACATATATGTAGATGATATTCTAGAAAACTTAGGGCATAGGTTTTTATTTATTGATTAATCATTTTAATCAAATACAACCTGACCTGACAATGTCTATTGCAAAATCGCTTTTCCATAATAGGCCAAGCAAATACGATCTATAAAAAGTGTTTTGAGGAATTAATTCCCAGCAGGCTGGAAATCGCTTTAATACCTTCATGTGGTCCTAAATGCATGTGATCCGAGTTTGCCCAATCCCACGAGGTGTGCATAACTTTTTAGCGAAATTTGTGTTCTTTGTCAGTTTTTTTCTTGTAGCTCGAAAACGATGCATCCGACGGAAAATGTCATTCATTTCAATATTAAAGAGGGTTAAATTTTGCGTCGACTGAACAACTTATCTTTTAGTTCGGTTCAGCGGTACAGCAGAAATCAAAAGTTATAAACCGGGAAAATGTCTCATTTAATTGAAAAACTCATATTTTGACTTCCATACCACATAACTTTGAAACAGATGGATCCTGTTGAAAAACCTATAGAATAAAAGTTGTAGAGAATATAATTCCACGTTATGTCGACATCTCAATTCTTAAAAACAGTGATTTTGAAAGACTAAATTTGGCATGAATTCAAAATCAGTTTTTTATAAATTCTTCTGAGTTGCATATTTTCTATAAAATATGATGTGTGAGCCCTACATTTAATGCATCGTTACAACTAAGAATATTTCAGTGCAAATTTCTGAAACGTACCCAATCAGAAAACTATTTATACACCGCGTTTTATTTATTTCTAAATTCCAAGGGTACATTCCTGTGCTTAACTTAAGTATATTTCTTAAAGACGCCCTAATTTGCTCCAGTCTTGTGGTAATCGATATTTCTTTTTTGTCTTTGCGATTGTGTAAACCTACATTTAATTATTCTTTTAGTCTGAGAACCCGCTATAAAATCATGTAACTGTGTGTTAAGTCACTACAATATGGTTCCTTTGTATCTCGGATTGTTAATGTTCGAAATTTCATTGACATGTCATAATGTTCAATTGTTTGGTTGAGTTAATATACCTTATTTACATTAGGGGATTGGGGAATCAATCAATAACTGCTGAACCTATTTAGATGAAACTTAGTATAGAGATAGAAATCCACTCCCCTTTTTACCTCTTAACTGACTTCTAAGATAAAAACTATTTTATTTCCTTTTCCAGAACTTAAACTATCTCCATACCAAATTTTATCTATGAACTTAAATCAGTTCAGTGGATATTGATTCCCCATACAAATAACTTTTGCCCCCTTTTCACACGCTTCAGGAATATTTTCTGGGATAAAAACTCCCCAGAACTCAAACTATTTTCATAGGTACCAAAGTTCATCTAAATCGGTTTAACTATATTAATAACTCTTCATACTAACTTATTACCCACTTTTCAGCCCCTTAAGAGTTGGTATTTTGGGATGAAAGTTTATTATGTACTTTTTACGGACTCAAACTATCGCAATCTCTATACAAAGTTTCATCTAAGTAGGTAGGTTCAGCAGTTGATTGATTCCTCAATCGGTCCCTAAACCAAACAATTAAAAACTAGACATGTCAATGTAATTCCATTTCAAACATTAACAGCCAAAGATACACAGGAAACATATTGTATTGACTTAACCCACAGGTGCATCATTTTGTAGCGGGTGCTCAGAGTAAAAAAATAATTTAATGTAGGTTTACACAATTAGAAAGACATAAATGAAATATCAATTACCTCAGAACTGGAGCGAATTATGACACTGGTGTCTTTGAGAAATAAACTTAAGTTAAGCTCAGAATTATGCCTTGAAATTACCGGAAATAAAAATAAACACGGTGTATAAATAGTTTTCTGATTGGGTACGTTTTAGAAATTTGCACTTAAATGTTCTTAGTTGTAACAATGCATTAAATGTAGGCCTCACACATAATATTTATGGAAAATATGCAACTTAGAAGGATTTAGAAAAAAAACGATTTTAAATTCATGCCAAATTTAGCCTTTCAAAGTAACTGAATTTGAAAATTGAGATGTCTATATATCGTGAAATTGTATTCTCTTCAACTTTTATTCTATAGGTTTTTCAACAGGAGTCATCTGTTTCAAAGATATGTGGTATGGAAGTCAAATATTAGTTTTTCAAATAAATGAGACATTTTCAGGATTTATAATTTTTGATTTTGGCTGAACCGAATTGGCTGAACTGGATTAAAAGTTAACATGCTCATTCGACGCAGAATTTAACCATCTTTAATATTGATATACATGATATTTTCCTTCGGGCGTACCGTTTTCGAGCTAGAAGCAAATTACTGACAAAGAGCAAAAATTTTGCTAAAAAGTTATGCACACCTCCTGGGATTGGGCAAACTCAGATCACATGCATTTAGGACCACGTGAAGGTATTAAAACGATTTCATGCCTCCTGGGAATTAATTCTTCAAAAAAATCTAATTTTCTTAGCCTATAAATCAAGTACCGCATTCTAATTTTAGAATACATTAACAACACAATCTCTTTCTAACATACATCCACCACACAACAATTAATCAACCAATATTAAAGTTGTATTCCAGTTGCATCGGAATAATTTTCAAGCAAATTCTGATATTTCTGATTCGGACGTTTAGGCGTTTGCTGTATTGCGTAGTAGCATTGGAGTTGTATCGGAGTTGGATTGTGTCTTAACGTGTTTTTGTGCCCCAGGCAAACACATAAGCGCCAAACTTTGGCGAAGTATTTCTTTAAAACTAAAATTAGTTTAACCTCAAAACGTAAACTTTGAGTTAAAATTTTGCACTACATTTTGGTATATAAATTTTCACGGGCTACATTTTGTTTGACCCAGTTAAAACCTTGTACAGTGGCACTAAAATATTCATTTTATTTCACTGGTTTAATGTACATGTTAACGTATAAAGATTGTCGTAAAAACATTCTACTTTGTAGCCTGAATAAATTGTATGCTGTAAACTAGACTGGAATTTACAAATCCTTTGCAGCTAAACCTCTACAAGGCTGGCCTCTTGTCATTCATCATAATATGAGCCAAAGTTAACTGCCGTCAAAGGGGATGGCTACTGGCTGCACAGTGTAAAGTGAGATACAAAATTGCATGAACAATTTATGAATGAATTCATTCATAATGCGTCCATGCAATTTTGAATCTGGATGTACAATTTGGATTTGCATACCCAATTTACGAATGAACTCATTGATAAATTGGGTAATTATGAACCCGATGGTACAATACAAGGCTAATTTGAAATAGTAGTTTTCGATACAAGTGCGAGAAGTATCTCATGTGGTACGAGCACCGAGGATACTTGACCCGAGCCGGTAGGCGAGGGTCAAGACTCGGGACGAGTGAAAATGACACTTCCGCACGTGTGTCGAACAACGTTTTTTAATACAATTGCGAAAAAACTACAATGAAATAAAATTACATTTATATTCTTAAGAGCAGTGTACGAAAGACAGCTTCATTCAATCGCGCGTTGTTCAAGTAATACTATTGGGTCTCGCATAATACTCCTTTATGCCCAATCGCGCGTTGTTCAGGTGGGTCATTTAGAAGCGGGTCTCGCATAATACTCATTTATTTAAAGATTGGGTCTCGCATAATATTCCTTCATGCCCAATCGCGCGTTTTTCAGGTGAGTCGTTTAGAAGCACTGGGTCTTTTTGAGCAATTGTATTAAAAAAGCTTTTTATACGCCAAAGTTCTTATTTTTAGCTTCAGTCTTCTAGTAATACGTAGTAGTCTTCTAGTAGTAAGAGTTTATCTGGTTCTAACCGTTTACTAAAAGAAATCGTCTAAATTATAAATAATACTGCTTTAATTTTACATGTTTTTGCTTTGGTATGGTGTGAAAGTTATACCATAAATGAATTCGGCATCCCTGATTTATACCTATAGGAAAACGATACCAAACTTGCTCTAGTAGGTTAACTGATGTAGATATCAAGATAAAGTTGAGAACCTCTCTCCCCTAAACATTTACATCAAAAATCTTGGTGGGTCCACTTCTCAAATCCATCCTTGGATCCTAAGGAATAATCACGCCGAAGGAAATCTCTTGTTCACGAAAAGCCGTATCTTTACTGCTACAACTGCCACTATATGAAATCTATTAGAGTACAATCCTAATGTCACCCCGTTCTTCCGTAATAAATAAAAACCTCTCAACGCAGGGACTTTTTTCTTACGATCTTCACCATTGCACTTGGTTCCTTCTCACAAAACCCTTATAATGATTTGTACAGTCAGCAGCAAAAGTAGCTTAGCGCGGGAGGTATTCCAAATGACATTACCAAGTTACCAGAGACCACCAGTCCTGATATTACTTAGTCAACGGTCCCGGGTTCAGTTACGCTAGCACCAAGTTTACAGTCGAGTATGTAGCCTTGTGAATAAATAGTGATGCATGCATGCAGCGTCCCTGGCCTCGCGAGATTGCTGCAATTTTGCTGCAGCTTCCGCTTATGCTTAAAATATTCTGTAGGTACAATCAGAAACTCAGCAGAGCGGGTTAAGCGTGCAAAATGATCTTGGCAAGACTGTATTGTTGATAGAATGAGAGTTAACGTTATTTTGGAAAAAATCATTTTTGTTGTTGTTGTCTATGTTTAAAGAAAAGTAGTACCTAACATATTACTATAAAATATAACGGTTACACTCACGTCACTTTAGTTACTTGCTTACTTTTTGTTACTGTGCTTGAAGATGGAGACTCAAGCTCTCCGAAACATGTCGCGCGAAGTGACTAAAGTGACGTGAGTGTAACCGTTATATTTTATAGTGATAAAGTTTGAATTTAATGACCTAACACATTATATTGTAGTTATTTTGTCACTTTAGGAAAAGGTTTTCCCAGCGGGCTGCAGTATGAGGTTCTTCAAAAAAGGAGTGTATAGGTTCTTAAAGGGTAGGCAACGCGTATGTGAATCCTCTGGGGTTGCAGGCGTCCATAGGCTACGGTAACTGCTTACCATCAGGCGGGCCGTATGCTAGTTTGCCACCGTCGTGGTATAAAAAAAAGGTTACTTATTCGTGCGGTTTTAGAGGGCGTATTTTTTTATACTCCGGCGCTGTTCCATAGCCTAATAGACGTTTTGCTGTACTATGTGTGACGCATACACATAAGGTTCTCTGTGGTGACGCACGTTTAAAAGATTAAGTTTGTATGACTATTCGTAATTCGCATCTTAAAAATGCTAAAAAGTAGTTTATAATGTCTAACCCTTATACAAGGTGTAACAAAAATGCTGGTGATATATTTAGGGGCATAATTGGTATCATATTCTAATTATTAAAAGCTAAGTAAAACAATTTTTTACGCTAAAAAGAAATATGGCTTTAAATCGAGGGTCGGCCGGCTGAAATGACGTGCCCCATAAAAAAATTGCGTTAAAAAAATTTCTTCTACTTTTTCTTAGTAGCAATACGTCAATTATGCCCTTAAACGTATCACCACAGAATAACTAATAATACTACCGTACAGAAAATTCACTCCTTCACAAAAGTCAGATTTAGATATAAAATTATACCTATAGTCGCCGCCTGCAAGCAAAGTTGAAACTTATAACCGCGCACGAACCGTGAATCTTCTTTGCGCGCCGCAGTTTTATGACCGAGCTGTCGGGGTTGTCACTTGACAAGTTTTTGTACCTACTTTTTTTTAATACCACGACGGTGGCAAACAAGCTTACGGCCCGCCTGGTGGTAAGCAGCTACCGTAACCTATGGACGCCTGCAAGTCCAAAGGAGTCACATGCGCGTTGCCGACCCTTTACAAAAAGGTGGATTCACTGTGTTGACGGCTAAAGGAACAAGAAAGTCGCTCATCGTCAACACACTGCGTCGTCTTTGAGCTCTTTAGCAACCTTACTCACCAGCAGGAACACAACACTATGAGTTTAGCTATGAGTAAGACTGATTTATTAAAAGATAAATATGTAGGAATTACAAACGTTGATTCAATAAACATATTTTTTTTATCCGGAGATAGCATGTCTGATTCTTACGGAAATAGGTATGCCATACAAAATCGAGGTTTAGGTTTCAAAGCCATTGTGCATTTTCAATTTTGCGCGAGCGCCACGTGACACGACTATCGTGCGAACCGAGCGGCAGCCCACAGCTATACGCCTGCCCGAAAGGCGCGCCGGCCAAATGTACCTAAACTGCGTAGTGACACCCCCTGGTATCACCACTATTTTTATTACGGCCTGTAGATTCGCACTTCGCAAGTTCGAAATTTTTCCATCTTTCTATCAATTATAAAATTTTAATTTCGCTTGCAGACGTTTCTGCTTTGTACAAAAAATATTTTTTACATTCTCTTTACATTAAAAGCACCTGCCGAAATTAGTACAGAATATTGTAGTAGTAGTAAAACTATTTATTGTAAGTACAACAAAAGAAAAACTTAAGCGGAAAAATACACAATAATTGTACAAAGGCGAAGTTATCCCCGAAGGGATCTCTTCTAATTAGGAACATGCATGATTTTTTTGGAAGACGTCATTCGATTCTATTTCCCTGTAGATTCAAATGTCTATAATAAACCTACTATCTATGATAGCCCTGAAACGTCAAAAATGTGAAAATACGTTAGGCGTCTGTGCCGCGCGCCAAAACGCCCCATACTAAGTTGCAGAAAACTGTTTGGAAGGAACAAGTTTTTGGAAGATTTTTGTAATTTAAGGCACGAAGAAATGCGTTTAGCTATATAGTTGTCATACTTTTTTTTTCTTGTTAGAACATAAGTAATCGAACTGAGGTTTCGAAAATACATTTGAGGCATAAAAAAATGCCTAAAATTTTACGTTTTTAAACCGCAATATCTTTAAAAGACTCTTAAAAATTATTACGGATTTCCACTTATTTATATTAATTTGGTGTTGTTGAACGTGTTTATTGAACAAAATCAATTAAATATTTTTCACGCATGATCTCCATTGTAAGTGTGTTATTGTTTTAGAATACATAGTATACACTGTAACTGAGTCACCCCACTAACAAAACCCTAAATTATTCTGAGTTGTAGATGCCAATTAGCATGAAAATTTAAACTACGCAGACTACAAAGCTAAATTAACAACAACATCCAACTATTGAATACTGGGCGGATAGTTGCAACCATTCCGAGACTTGCATGCCACGGCATGCAGCTTGTATAATGCAACTTGCGGAGAGCTTGTCGATGGGGATCCGTGACAAAAGACGGCAGACCCCAGAATTGTGAAGTAGTTTAATATAAGTAATTATACTCGACAAGTGTGTGGATATTGAAGATGTACAGTCGGCGGCACAAGTTAGTTCAACGATTCAATACAACTCCAATACATTAACGACGCACGGACGCAATACAACTAGCGACTTAAGAGGCTGACAACACCCGATGACCTTCAAATTGACTTTACTCAAACAGTGTTTTAGCTATAACTCCTTGTTTTGAGAAAGTAAAAAAAATATATGTTATTATTCGTTATATTTGGAAGAACTTCGTTGATTCCGATACACGATTGGACGAAATAGGCTCGATAGAAAATAATTCCAAAGTTACATCTTAAAATTTGCTTTAAACAGTCGTATGTCTTTAGTTTCTTGACTTATACGTCTGTAACTAATGACAAAATTCCACCGCACTAATACTAAAAACTTCGTTGTTTTATATTTCTCAATTAATACGTAGTTTTTTTTTAATTCATCACTTTGCAAAATTTGCAATGAGCTCCCATACTAATCGTAACACAGTGTTTCTCTTTCACTCGCGCTGAAAAAGATAGGGAGGGAATTTAGCTGTTGTCAGCCCCTTAACGACTAAATCAGAAATATCAGAATTTGCTTGAAAATTATTCCGATGCAACTCCAATACAACTTCAATATTGGTTGATTATTTGTTGTACGTTGGAGTTATGTTTGAGATATATTGTGTAGTTAATTTATTGTTTATGTATTTTAAAATTAGAATACGACACATGGCCTTATGTTTAAGGTTGCACCTACACTACACTCGCGGCACTGCTATACGATTCCACCTAGTCTCTGAGAAAAATCGTGCGATTGTCGTCGTGCGATTTCTGGTAAAAATTCGCCCATTTTTCCTTTTATTGTCTTAAGCGTATCACTAATAATGGAAACTAACGTAGTCTTGTTTTAATTCTTTCCCTGATATGGCTGGAAAAAAAAAGATACATGGGCGAAATCTACAGATATTTTTCTAATCCAAAAAATACGAGGTATAGTTGTCCGTTCGGTTGTATAGAATGCAAAACGCTAGCGGATATTTTTCTACCGAACGTCTCTCTGTCACGCGCGATTTCGCGTCGATTTCACCACCGAAAGCATAAGGCATTAGAGAATATAGGGAGGAGCGTATTAATTTGAGCAGGTGCTCTAAAATACGGCCTCACACTGACAGCTAATAGTAGTTTATGTAACTGTTACGTAATAAGGCCTAATTACGTACAGTTGCATACACTGCTTTATCTACACTCATATTATTTATCCTAAATGCCGTATTCGGAAACCATAGAATGGCCGCCATTGCACCGCCATGGCCAACTCGATTGTGCCGGCGGTCGCGCGGGCGCGTGCAGGTGTACATTATGTTATCAAAACTCATAACACATCAATATTTGATCATGTAAAGTTAAAATTACGTTACTGCCACAGATAAAAAGCTGATCATAGTAAAATCGGTTGTGGTAATGCTAGCCATGGCCTACCGTTTTAGAGAACTTACAATGTGAGTGTAGATAAAACAAGTTTAAGTTTTAATTTTAGAATTGTACTAACATAGTAATAAGTTAACTTTGTTTTGTTTTTAATATACTAACTATGGATGATTGTTGTCTGCAATACACTTATAAATAAATAAAACACAACCATATCGTCAGGGGGTTTCACTATGTCTCTCTCCATTGTACCCGTTTTCCCGATGCGCTTACCGCATATGAGTGCTAATGAGGGAAGGATTGGCACATCGCTTATCACCTTATGGGTGCGTTCGAGAATATGTGACGTTTTCACGTCATAGGTACATCATTGTCAGTTGTTAATAGAGTTTATTTATAATTATTTTTTTATGGCAGTCAAAGTCTTATTGACAACCAACAATGATGTGCACCTTTGATTGAAAACGTTACATATTATCAGTGTTTATGATATGACTTGTTTCAAACCTGCACGGATATATGAAGCACGTTGAAAACCCTATTTTTTTTAAGCGCATGACACCTATATTACAGCTAACGTTTTCATCTGTCTAGCTAAATGTTAAATTCATGAAGGAGAATCTTCCTCATTATCTTCTCGTCTTGAATTTTATCTTGAATTATCGTGTTGGAATCAAAATAAATGCGTTTGAAGAGAAATGTGCTAGATGTCACTATTCAAGCACTTCACGGTAAAAGCTGGCCTAATCTTATCCTTATAATTGCCACATACACCAATTAGTTACGTCATTAGTGAATGTAATGCAACTGTACGTAAACGTACGCTGCCTACGATGAAACCTATAAACCTAGGTACTGAACTACTAACAACTATAATATACCTATACGTCATTCGCGTGGATGCAGCCTGGGGGTTGTCTGGTAATTAAGCTCGTCGGAACTGGATTACAGACGGGATGTTGTAGTAGGATAAACACTGCTTTGGGTTTCATTTGCAAGTAATAGTGTGATTAATTACGTAGGGTATGTTTTCAGCTTGGCAAATGATTAGTAAAGGCGTCGAGGCATAATAAATTAAAGAACTTGAACGCTTTGGTTAATGAGTGCATAATTGCATATTTATTCATTTATTTAATCTTTATTGCACATAAGGAAACTTAACGTACAAAAGGCGGACTTAATGCCATAAGGCATTCTCTACTACTAAGTCAACCTTTAGGGCAAAACAGAAAAGATTGCAGGCGGTGCATCTAATGAAATTAATAACGTAAAGTAATTCTATTACCCTATACAATAATATGTTAGAATATACATAAACAGTAATATTCCCAAACATCTTCCAATCTCTGGTTAAACTGTATCTAAATCGCAATCGGTAGTAACCTAGTGAAACTGCCTACGAAGTTGTAGGTCCCTGGTTCGAATCCTGGTTGGACAAGCGTTGGATATTTTTCTCCGCCGAATTGTCTATCGGATTTCACTATTAAGACGTCACTGTCATTGTAATTTTATCTTCTTCCTAGCGTTTGTCCTAACTTTTTGCTCTATTGAACCTGGGGTCCGCTCGGCAACCTAATCCCAGGAATTAGCGTAGGCACTAGTTTTTACGAAAGCGACTGCCATCTGACCTTTCAACCCAGAGGGGAAACCAGGCCTTGTTGGGATTAGATCCGGTTTCCTCACGATGTTTTCCTTCACCGAAAAGCGACTGGTAATCAAATGATATTTCATACAACTCAGTGGTACGAGCCGGGGTTTGAACTCGCGACCCGGATTGAAAGTCTGACGTTTTACCGCCAGGCCACCAGCGCTTTTTTCATTGTAATTTTATAATAAAAAATTGTCTTTGTAATTTTACAAGAATTTTATACAGAGCTTTATGTCAGCTTAATCTGAAATCAGAAAGAAATACCTTTTTTTATTTCAGCCACTGAGGGAGAGAGGTTTTTTACACTTATTATATTTCCTCGCAGTAGTCGAGAAAATCACTATGTAACGCCTCGGCCGAAAACACTAAAGATTGACTCACATATTCGAGGGCCTTCTCTAACTGGTCGTTCCTCAAACTCGCTTGTCCATCTTTACGGTTTTCCAGCCTCTCCAACAATGTACTAATATTTATTTATCATATTTCAGCAATAAAATAAAGCAAAGTAATATTATACAAATAACCTCAACAGAAAATTGGTGTTACAAATACAAATCTACGCAATAAACTGGTCTGGCTTCAAAACCAACGCAAGGTCAGCAATCTAATGCCTTGTACAAGTAATTTTAGTCTCTATCGCAACGCATTAAGATACACTAATGGTCACTTAGGATAACCCCCGTTATAGATCGATGTAAGTCAAAATTATACAACGTGTTACTTCCAAGAATAAAAACCTGAAAACTGTTGTTATTGAGAATCGAGAGTGGAATCGATTGCAGTACTTATATCTTAACATGGTTCTTTTTCGTTAATTTCCAAATTTTTTACGTGTCGAGTAAAAAGTTTCTAATTTATTGAGAGGTTAGGAGATAGAGGTTTAATATTTAATAATGGCTGGCAGCTTTGACAAATTTGTTTTTCATTGTCAAGTATTACATCTTATGTCATCATGACGTGTAGAGATGTGACAACAACGCAACAAATGTAGTGTTAACAATTGAAAAGAATTGCAAGGAAAAATAAACATACGAATATCTTTCGAAATAATTAACCGATTGAAAAATAAATACTCTAGATTAATTAGCAATAATAAAAATCATTTGGGGTGTCTGGGGTTTTAGTGGCTCAAGTTACACGTTGTATACAAGTATTATACGCTATTTCGGAATTGAGGCAGTGGTGACATCTACGGGTCGGGGCGCCCTTGTGCCCTGGGACCTACGTACAATAATAATACCTTTAGTACTTGGACATTTCTTAGACTGCTGAAATTTGTAAGTGCTCAATTGCGTTATTCATGAAATTACGATTGAACGCCGTTATTTTTGGTTTTCGTAAATGATAAATTTTAGCTAACTTAATAAAATGAATATTGCAGGAATAAAATGTTACGGGGCTTTGTTATTATACTGTTTTTTTATCATTTTATCAACCAAAGTGAATTAAAACAAAATACAAATAATATACGGGTTAATTTTTCAGCCTTTAATCCACTAGGTAACTATACCATAAAATATAGTCTACTATGTGGTCTACACTAAGCACCCCTGGAGTTACAGGCGTCGATAGGCTACGATGACCGCTTACCATCTGTCGGGCTGATTTTTGTTTGCCACCGACTGATATAAAGAAACAATCACGGGGCATGGCCAAGGTCTAAACAAAACCTCCTGTTTTATATAAATAACTAGCGACCCGCCCCGGCTTCGCACGGGATAAAAAAAAGGTTATTGTTGGTTATCCCTAACAGCTTTAAACCTTTTTAAGGTGTACAATACTGTAGTACATTATTTTGATCTATCCCGTAGGGTTCAGCCAGCGTGAAAAAAGCGTTTATTTACGGCATCACATTACAAACTTCTAAAATTATCAGTGTTTCTCTACTATATTATGCATATAAACCTTCCTCTTGAATCACTCTATCTAATTATAAAAACCGCATCAAAATCCGTTGCGTAGTTTTATAGATCTAAGCATACATAGGGACAGACAGCGGAAAGCGACTTTGTTTTTTACTATGTTGATATACAATACATATCTTTGGCAAGTTTTGTCGAAATTGGTTCATACCTTCCTTAATCTGAACAAATTGCAACCGACTTTAAGTATTCAGTCTCATCCCGTTCTCTAATGCCGGAGTTAAATTTAAATGCGAAAGGATAACGGTAATTAAGGATCTCAAAGGAGCGTTTGCCTAACTAATTGAAGGTTGTGTTTCTCTACTGAATTTAAGAAAGGCTTCCTCCATTGCATTGCTACGCATTTCGATCCACTCTGTATACTTTTTAATCTACTACCAATTTGAACTTTAATTCAAAGGCGTAGAATTAGTTTTTAGGTGGCAAATTGAGGGTAGATAAGAGTTTTTAAAGGTTATAAGTTGCCTGATTCTCATCGACTAATTGCAGGGAATGAATTGTAAGTTGGAAAGTTAAGAGGCTCGGAATTTTTAATTTTGTGCGCATGGAATTTTCGCCGGGGAATCTGTTTTTCGTTCGGTTTTAGGGCGCTTTGTGGATGGATAGGGAATGAAAAATGCCTACCCCTTTTAATAGTCCAAGGTTCATTCTTTTACTGCTATATAAACGCTTATCTTACTTTATATCATTTGGGGCCCATATGGATATAGACTTTGACCCGAAGGGATATTTCCATGTACACGCAGCAACTATAGCTATATTTGAATACAACTTACTTACTGGATGTGAGGTGAAATGAAAAAAAACCGGCCAAATGCGAGTCGGACTCGCGTTTGGCCGGTTTTTTATATTTTTGATTAAATATATATTTTTGGTATTTGTTGTTATAGCGGCCGCAGAAATACATAATCTGTGAAAATTTCAACTGTCTAACTATCACGGTTCATAAGATACAGCCTGGTGACAGACAGACCGAACCCTATTTATGCATTTTTAATCAAAATTCCATGCAAACAAAAATAGTGACATTAAGAAAATCTAATGTTATCTATTTATAAATAAACTAGCCATTTCCCGCGGCTTCGCCCGCGTACTATAAGAACCCAAAAAGGATACGATACCCATGTTGATTTTCAGACTTTGTGACCAAATTTGCCACTTTTAGGGGTTGAATTTTCAAAAAACCTGAAACACGTGTTTACTCATTTATCGTTAGGAATACCTGTGAAGTTTTGAATAAAATAATCTAACAAATCTTGATTCGCCATACAAACTTTGGACCCCCCCATTTTACCCCCTTAGGGGGTGAATTTTGATAAATCCTTTGTTAGTGCACCCCTAGACCTTATAAGGAACCTACGTGCCAAATTTGGAATCTCTAGAACCAGCGGTTTGGGCTGTGCGTTGATATGTCAGTCAGTCAGTCAGTCAGTCAGTCAGTCAATCAGTCAGTCAGTCAGTCAGTCAGTCAGTCAGTTTCTTCTTTTATATATTTAGATAAATAAATATTATAGGACAATCTTACACAATTCGACCTAGGCCCACAGTAAGCTCATTAAAGGCTTGTGTTATGGGTACAAGACAACGATATATATAATAGATAAATATGACTAAATACTTAAATACATAGAAAACACCCATAACTCAGGAACAAATATCTGTGATGAACACACAAATAAATGCCCTGACCAGGATTCGAACCCGGGACCTCCTGCTTCGTAGGCAGGGTCACAACCGAATGGGCTAGGAGGCCGTTAACGTTTTATTTTTTCATAGAACGCCTTTTGAAGCCGAAAGAATAGAAGTAAATTAAATACTTACAAAATAAGATTATTTAATTGGCACATACATCAAAACAGAAGCCGACTTTCGGTTTTCCACTTCGAGTCTATGCGCAGATTTTAGCTACAAATAACCCAATTTAAAGGCAGTTTTACAAACCTTTTTAAATTCTATCCACGTTTCATGCTCATCTTATCTAATTTAAATGCACAGGTGAAAGTAGCATCGCAGATGTTCAAGTGTACTCTTCACTTTAACATCGGAGATCGCAAATATTAAAAGTTAATAAGACTGAAATGGGAGCCTTTCTTTTGCTCGGGGCGAGGTTTGCACTGCTCTCTTTGAGCCCATGTTGCCAGAGTTGACCATGGATTACATTAATCTAGAACAGATACGCAACTTTCGAACATACAAGGATATCCATTTTAAAAGATTTCACTGAGCGAGAAGCGCGACGTTCTCCATTCCATACTCAGAAAATACGTCATACTGCAAAAATTAATACGATGCTTATTATAGTTGTTGATATTATAGTCTCACATATGTTGCTTCATCAACCGACTTTAAGATGTTGAAGGAGGAGGTTAACAATTCGCCGGGATCTTTGTTTTTTTTTATGTATGTTCACCGATTATTCGAAGGTGGCTGTACCGATTTGGAAAATTGTTTTTTTGTTTGAAAGAGTTATACTTCACAGTTGGTCCCTTGTAACGAGGTCAGGATCTGATGATGGGATCCTTGAGAAATCGAGGGAACTCTTCAACTATTATAGGCACATCTATAGTGATTTGAGTATTTTTTACAGCAGCTCGAGCATTTGCTTTGGGAAAGGTGGTGGCTAAGAGAAGTCGATTATTTTTAGGGTTCCGTAGTCAACTAGGAACCCTTATAGTTTCACCATGTCTGCCCGTCCGTCCGTCCGTCCGCAGATAATCTCAGTGACCGTTAGCACTAGAAAGCTGAAATTTGGTACTAATATGTATATTAATCACGCCGACAAAGTGGTAAAATAAAAAGTGGAAAAAAATGTTTTATTAGGGTACCTCCCCTATACGTAAAGTGGGGAGTGATTTTTTTTTTCATTTCAACCCTAACGTGTGATATATTGTTGGATAGGTATTTAAAAATGAATAGGGGTTTACTAAAATCATTTTTTGATAATGTGAATATTTTCGGAAATAGTCGCTCCAGAACTAAAAAAAATGTCCCCCCCCCCTCCTAACTTTTGAATCATAAGTTTTAAAAATATGAAAAAAATTTCAAAAGTAGAACTTTATAAAAACTTTCTAGGAAAATTATTTTGAACTTGATAGGTTGAATAGTTTTTGAAAAAAAATACAAAATAATTTCTGAACTAAGTTTGTAATTTAACCGTATAAGCAGGTGTTTATTGTACCTGTAATTTCTATGACGTGCTTTCAAATAAAATAAAAACGGTGAAAATCGGTTCACGCAACAAAGAATTATCCCATAAAAATCATCTTCCATACTTTAAGCTCGCGCGCAGTAGTTTACTTAATTTGCCGGTAGATGTCGCTGTACGTGGAACGCTCATATCATATCCTACATGGCGGTGTTATTTTAACTCTTAAGTGGGGACACTTAGTGTGACGGACGGAAAACTACGGAACCCTACACTGAGCGTGGCCCGACACGCTCTTGGCCGGTTTTTTGTTTAAAATTATTCAATACACTACTCCTGTGCAATATTTAAGTGTTAGCGTAGTATCACGCTACGGAGTGCTACACTTGCTACAGCGACCGCGTAGCGCTGCCGCGCGCTAATTTTTGTTTTTAATTTGTTAACTTGTGCCGTATTCTAATTTTAAAATATATTTAAAAACACAACCTCTATAACTCAAACACACTACAAATAATAAACCAATATTGAAGTTATATTGGAGTTGCATGGGAATCATTTTCAAGCAATTTCTGATATTTCTGATTCAGACGTTTTGTATTGAGTTGTATTAAAGTTGGATCGTGTCTAAACGTGTTTTAAAGTTAGAATACGGCTTTTATCTTATCCATTCTTATAGTTAACTAGCCTTTTCCCGCGGCTTCGCCCGCGTACTATAAGTACTCAAAAAGAATACGATACCCATGTTGATTTTCAGACTTTGTCACCACATTTGCCCCTTTTAGGGGTTGAATTTTCAAAAAACCTGAAACACGTGTTTACTCATTTATCGTTAGGAATACTCCTGTGAAGTTTAGAATAAAATAGTCTAACAAATCTTGATTCGCCATACTAATTTTGGACCCCCATTTTACCCCTTCAGGGGGTGAATTTTGAAAAATACTTTCTTAGTGCACCCCTAGACCTTATAAGGAACCTACATGCCAAATTTGGAATCTCTAGAACCAGCGGTTTGGGCTGTGCGTTGATATGTCAGTCAGGCAGTCAGTCAGTCAGTCAGTCAGTTTATTCTTTTATATATAGTTAATAAAATAGACCACCACCAGGTGTGCATGTATTCATAAGCTTTTATTACAAACATTTTGTGTAGAAATGTCTGGCTTATTGTAAAAGCTATGGAGTTCTTATTTTTTTGTAGTAATAATTCGAGAACGTGCTATTTCGAGATTAGCTTATCTGTAATATCTACTGTGTTACGTAATCCATGATCCAACTCCCCACTAATGTTGCTAGATAAAATGCGTTTGCTTTACTTAAGGGGATTTTTTTAAGTGGTGCAATTTACTTTGCAAGCGTCTGCAGAGAAGATAAACTTGCGTGGTCCTGATTGCAAGAAGCTTGGAAAGATGTTTAGAAAAAAATGGAATATCTAAAAAGTTAAGGTTGAACGTTAACTTTGTGTGTTGGCTGTCTTGGTATAAAAAAGGTTCAAGATAGTTAGTTAATGGTAGTTAAGATGAACATTGGTATGTGGTTATATTTGATTGAAACTGAAAACCTAAGTCGTTTTTTTATCAAGTTTATTTGTGTAAGATTGTCAAGTGACGACGGTGGAAAACAAGCATACGGCTCGCCTGATAGTAAGCATTTACCGTAGCATATGGACGCCTGCAACCCCAGAGGATTCACATGCGTGTTTCCTACCCTTTAAGAACCTCATATTGTAACCCGCTGGAAAAACCTCGACAGGGAGTTCATTCCACAAACGCAGCGTCCGTGGGAGGAAATTCCTCTTAAACCGTACAATGCGACAATGCGCGACCCATTAGGCTCCAGGGTGTCAGTTACAGTAGAAAGTAAAAAACTATAAGTACTCATTCCTTTTTCAGTATTTACTACCGTATTTTTTATTTTATCGTATGGCTACATGTCACTGGATATAGATAGGCATTTCTTCCGGGGTAGTGGTAGTGGGAAAGCAGATGATAAAGAACATCCAGTGAGTGCTGCGAGGTCCAGATGGGACAGTGCAGCCGTACTACCGTATTAAAAAGACAGCGTGATTTTCTCTATCTGGCACTCTAAGTGAAAAAATCTATGGCTAAACTATACCTTTAAAATAAGAAAAACTTTCAAAAATAAATAAACGCACTGTCGTCATTAAAAAGAATCTCAAACTGTTCTCTTCGAGAGTTGCCGAGCAAACAGAATCACGAATTCATGAAATGTTAATAATTTTTATAGAGGGCGGCCCCGGCTATATTCCCATTTCATAGGTACTGAGAATTCGCCTCTGACCAGTCTGGGTTAGTGTGCCAGACCAATACATACTTATTTTTTTTGGTTTTCCTTAAAACCTTATGTTCAGAATTATCAAGTTTTGGTATAGGTCTGTCTGTATTTTTTATTGTTATGTGCGTGACACGACGATTTCATTTTCCAGTCAGCATCAAAAATATGTAAACATTTCGGCACTTATGTCTGTGGGATAAGACTCAAATTCGTATACATATTATTGATGCTGACTGTACAAAAAGTATCCCACTTTTTCATTTCCCATAAACTGTTTGTTTGGGTAAAAAAAGGTTCCCCGAGCAAACAAGGAAACAGAAAACAATGTGTAGTAAAAAGTATTTTTGTACAGAAAATTTCATGCAATCAGAATTTTTTACTAAATACTTTGAGAGGCGAGTGTTCGCAAGGGATAAAAATATCAACCCTGATACTGATAGAGCCTCAAATTATTTATTTAGGGAGATGAGGGGGCGCTTAAGTAGATAGACTGTAATTTAAATCTTAATAACCCACAATTATTTATTTGGAGAAGGAAAAAATGCATAGGTTTCTGTACAAAAATGTTCGCAATATTTCACTGTCGCTTATTAATTTTAGTGCTCAAGGAGATTAATAAGGATACACTTCATTTAAATTTTTTCCATTAAGTTGTTGGGTTTGAGTGGAAGGAAATTATACTCGTATTAAGATCGTTTAAGGCGGTTTACGTTTTATGATGTTATTTATTAGAATGTAATATTTATTTCAGAAAGTTTAATAACGGTAGTACACCCTCAAATTGATATTTTTAGGTTGAGAGAGGCGAATGATAGAATGAGGAATAAACAAATTACACACACAAGTAAAAAAACCGGCCAATTGCGAGTCGGACTCGCGCACCGAGGGTTTCGTACAAACTTGTAGGTATATAGGGGTAGTAACTTTAAAGTTATTAAAAATATTTTTGATGTAACTAAAAATTTACGGTTTTCGCAATTTTTCCTTTATCTGTGCTATAAGACGTTGCTTCGTACCAAATTTCAAGATTCTGAGGTCACGGGAAGTACCTTGTAGGTTTTGATTCCCTTGCGAGTTTCGAAAATTTGCGGCATAAACTGCTGTATCTTTTGATTGCGTTGGCTTAGAAGTTTGATTTTTTCACAGCTCTAAGGTACAGTAGGCCTGAGTATTTTATAAATTTCACCTTGATACCTCCACGCGTTCCTGAGAAAAAGGGTCTTGACAGACGGACGGACGGACGGACGGACAGACAACAAAGTGATCCTATAAGGGTTCTGTTTTTTCCTTTCGAGATACGGAAACCTAAAAAGTAGATAAGAATAGTAGTATACACGACTGTCATTGTGTGCATTCTTGTAACACAAAATTTCCACTAAACTTTTGGTAGAAATGTATATTTATAAAAAAAAACCTACTTTTAATTTGCACCGCACCGCACCATGTCTGCATAAAAACAATTAACTTGCATTAAGAAAATAAACTTTGGACTATGCCAAAGCAACATTTGCAATGACGTAATTTGGAGACTTAATGCTTTTTCTTTATTAAAAGCTTAATCTGGTTTCCTGGGGTACAATAAGGACACTATTCAATTTCAGAACCTCATATCTTCCTTCACCAGTGTATTGAAATCCCAACGTTATAACAAGTATGACAAGGTACATTTTCAGTTGTTAAGGATGGCGTAAATGAGGTAGTGGAAGTAAGGGGAATGTTTGTCAAATAAATAGTTGAGGCTACGAGTGAGGTTGTATTTGTTGAGTGCATTCTGGCCCCTGAGCGGGGTTAATCGTTTCTCGGGGATTTTTACTCCGTAGTTAATGTTACTTGTAGTGTACCTATAATAGTCTTAGTATTGCTGACTCCACAACCTCAAGGTACACAGGTTGATAGATAGAGTGAATAATGTCGTGAAGTCGGCACATCACGGAAGCCTTGAACACTGGATAATTCAGGTCCTTCTTTTGATATACTTAAGTTAAAGAAGATAAGAGTGTGTAGTAGAATGTGGATTGTCGGAAGCTCAAAGACTTGCTGTTTTTAGATGATAGTTTTATGTTGAGCGCTTATATCATTTTCACGCTACTGTTCGGAAATGTGACAAAAGATGGTCAAAATCCAAGCTGGAAAGTAAGCATTTGCTGTAGCACCTGAACCACCACTACAGCAACGTTATTGTAGCGATGAAATGTCATTAGTTGGAAAGTAAATTGTCCAGTTATGTCATTGCATTCATTAAAAACATTAAGAGGTCTTTTTTTGGCACAACTTTATGTTTCAAAAATAAAATAAGGTTGTTTATCGGGCCAACTACCTGTAGTCGGTGGTGTACACTTATTTATACGGAAAATGATGATGATGGAATTTCCATTTGCAGAGCTAATCCTTTAGGCTCTAAGATTAATTTAAGAAGGGGAGCCAATCAAATTTTTGGTGCAAATTTTTGACGAAGTGGAGGGTGCCCCCCATAATTAATTAAAAATAAAATAGGGCTATATAGTCAAGTTTGATATCATTTTAGTGTAAAGCAAGGATGCCGAATTCATTTTTGGTATTTTATTTATACCTTTCCATATGAGAAAACTAAGAAAACATAAAAAATATGAAATCAACGTTTGATATTTTTTTAAATAAATGCCTATATATTTTTTATTTATGGTCGTAACATGAAAAATATATTTTCATGATAAAGCCCTGTTATTACCCTTTATAAAAAGTATATCAATCCTATATTGGTTATAATATCTTTAAAGAAAAAAATAATAATAATAGGCCTGTTATCAACCACAATCTAATTATGTAGGAAAAATGATGTGGTTTGAGCTCTAATGCTTGCCTAATTATATCTTTCACAACTAATTGGACATCAACCATTTCAAACGCTATTATTTACCTTGCCTTTGTATGCTTGTTATAATCCATAAGTGAAATAAAGAGTTCGTTTAGAAGATACCGGAACTGGTTACCAATAAAGGGGTATTAGATCGAGTAAGTATTTGGTAGGGTAGTTTTTAAAAACTATCAATTTAGTAAGCACATCATTGAGTTACCCTAAGGTAAGCGCTTGGCGGGTACGGATTGGAGGAGGAGAGCAGAAGATCTAGCACAGTGGCAAGCCATGGGAGAGGCCTATGTCCAGCAGTGGACTGATACTGGTTGCTGTTGCTGCTGCTGATAATAATAATGTAGCGCTTACCGAAATGAAAATCCAAAATGACGTTTACCTATCAAGCTAATTTCATCTCTATTGCTAACATATTAGACAGGGACATAACATTGAATATAGGGTAACCATATAATTTTGTATCCAAATAATAGCGTTATCAAATAGAGGGGTTCTCCAGCCCTGTTATCTAGTGACGTTTTCAAGTGAAAGGTACATCCTTGCGGGTTATCAATAAGGGCCCGTTCATTTTTTAGAGAGAAAACTTAAGAGGTAGGTATACATCTTCAACTGAGGACAGTCAGTTGGCGAATAGTGCGCTCTAAAATAAAAATAACAATTCGGTGTTATACCTACTTAGACAATGCACAAACTTATTTGAAAATTTGTTAATTTATTATAACTAATATTTACATTACTAAATGCAAGTCTGCATATCTACAGCTACATGCTTCATCCCACATCTCCATAATTTTGTGGTTGAAATTATATCCTCGTTCTGTTGACAAATTGATCCGATATCTGGTGCACACCTTAAGTTCTGATGACAATTACAATTTAATAGATTCAGTATTATTGTAAATCCAAGATAGCTGCCGATACGCGGCATTCTGTAGCGGCAGCTATCTTGGATTTACAATGATACTGAATCTATTAAATTGTAATTGTCATCAGAACTTAAGGTGTGCACCAGATATCGGATCAATTTGTCAACAGAACGAGGATATAATTTCAACCACAAAATTATGGAGATGTGGGATGAAGCATGTAGCTGTAGATATGCAGACTTGCATTTAGTTATGTAAATATTAGTTATAATAAATTAACAAATTTTCAAATAAGTTTGTGTATTGTCTAAGTAGGTATAACACCGAATTGTTATTTTTATTTTAGAGCGCACTATTCGCCAACTGACTGTCCTCAGTTGAAGATGTATACCTACCTCTTAAGTTTTCTCTCTAAAAAATGAACGGGCCCTTATTGATAACCCGCAAGGATGTACCTTTCACTTGAAAACGTCACTAGATAACAGGGCTGGAGAACCCCTCTATTTGATAACGCTATTATTTGGATACAAAATTATATGGTTACCCTATATTCAATGTTATGTCCCTGTCTAATATGTTAGCAATAGAGATGAAATTAGCTTGATAGGTAAACGTCATTTTGGATTTTCATTTCGGTAAGCGCTACATTATTATTATCAGCAGCAGCAACAGCAACCAGTATCAGTCCACTGCTGGACATAGGCCTCTCCCATGGCTTGCCACTGTGCTAGATCTTCTGCTCTCCTCCTCCAATCCGTACCCGCCAAGCGCTTACCTTAGGGTAACTCAATGATGTGCTTACTAAATTGATAGTTTTTAAAAACTACCCTACCAAATACTTACTCGATACCACAAACGGCTAAAAAAGTAAAAACGCCTTAAGGGTGAATAAATGGTTTTGACGTTTCCTTTTTTTTAACCAGTAGTCGGTGGTGCACACGACAACAAAGGGCATCATACGGATTTTAGTGATGATGGGATCACCTTTTGCATAGTGAGACTTTAGGACCCATAGGCCATTCTAGGAAGCAGAGCCACCTAAATTTATGGTGCGGTGGGGGTAAAAAGGGGGGGTTAAAATTTTCGCGACACATAGATTGAAAACTGTAAGTCTTAGCAACATACTTTAAAGGCAAGAATTGTAGAGAATTTTATGAAGAATATTTCCTTTATTGAAAGTTTTGTGGTAACTTCAACCGTTTTTGCAAAAAATATATGAATGTTCCTACTTTTGTGGGAAGTGGGGAAAACAATTGTTATATTTGTAACACATTATAGAGCAGAGTTATCCAATAAAGATTTGGCTTGAAAGTCTCGTATCCAGGCCATAAATAAAATAAGTAAAATAATTATTTTCTATTTTGACTAAATACTATTAAAATATTATTATTGGTATGGTATTTACCGTGTATATTTGAGTTAGGCAAACACCCCGTTTCTAATAGTAGTTAAATTAGTATGTTAAAAATCGTATATTAAACGGTTTCATTGAAAATAATGATAATAATGATGCTGGTAATGTACTCAAGGCTAAAACATTTATTCGCGACAACAACAACATGCAAACAACCGCACCGCTTACTTTATGATCCGCAATGCACTGTGTTATACTAATAAATCCCTTTCATTTTATACTTGATTTAGAGGCATTTCATAACAAACCTCTAAATCAAGTATAAAATGAAAGGGATTTATTAGTATAACACAGTGAATTGCGGATCAAAAAGTAAGCGGTGCGGTTGTTTGCATGTTGTTGTTGTCGCGAATAAATGTTTTAGCCTTGAGTACATTACCAGCATCATTATTATCATTATTTTCAATGAAACCGTTTAATATACGATTTTTAACATACTAATTTAACTACTATTAGAAACGGGGTGTTTGCCTAACTCAAATATACACGGTAAATACCATACCAATAATAATATTTTAATAGTATTTAGTCAAAATAGAAAATAATTATTTTACTTATTTTATTTATGGCCTGGATACGAGACTTTCAAGCCAAATCTTTATTGGATAACTCTGCTCTATAATGTGTTACAAATATAACAATTGTTTTCCCCACTTCCCACAAAAGTAGGAACATTCATATATTTTTTGCAAAAACGGTTGAAGTTACCACAAAACTTTCAATAAAGGAAATATTCTTCATAAAATTCTCTACAATTCTTGCCTTTAAAGTATGTTGCTAAGACTTACAGTTTTCAATCTATGTGTCGCGAAAATTTTAACCCCCCCTTTTTACCCCCACCGCACCATAAATTTAGGTGGCTCTGCTTCCTAGAATGGCCTATGGGTCCTAAAGTCTCACTATGCAAAAGGTGATCCCATCATCACTAAAATCCGTATGATGCCCTTTGTTGTCGTGTGCACCACCGACTACTGGTTAAAAAAAAAGAAACGTCAAAACCATTTATTCACCCTTAAGGCGTTTTTACTTTTTTAGCCGTTTGTGGTTTTCTATCAAAAACGCCTCTAAGTAATGAGTGGGTTTGAAGCAAACAACAGAAAAACGCTTCTTGAAAGTGAAAAAAAAAGTGAAAAGGCGGGAATGGAATACTGAATTGGATATTCTATTAAAGCATTTATATTATTAGTTATGACAAATGTTTTTTTTATTTCCTCACAGTAGTCGTGAAAAGCACTATGTAATATCTCAGCCTAAAGCGCTATAGTTGGACTCGTATCTTCGAGGGCCTCCCCTGGCGGGTCGGCCCTCGAACTAACTCGATCCACCTATAGCTTACTTTCGAGCCTCTACAACATGTACTATGCTTTGACATATGTTAACCTCAGGTCAATGAAAACCTAGTCTTCGGTAGGACAGGACGACAAATGAATAATTGTAATCTTTATAAACTTACATAGATGTCATATAGAAAGGAAAAAGCCCCCGGTGCCCAGGGCTGGGATCGAACCAGCGTCTTCTGCATTCGCGGCAGAAAATATTTATTAAAAAAATAATTTGATTTGTTCTCCAGTTTAATTTACTCTTTTATTATTCCTGTCAATATAACTAACCATCGTTCAAAACTAACTAAATGTTTCCTTTGTCCGCAGTCTTAGAAAGCGGCGACGAGCCGGCCGCGTGCGGCCAGCACCGCACGCTGGTGCTGGCCAACCACCAGAGCACGGGCGACGTGCCGCTGCTGATGGGCGCATGGAACCCGCGCGCGGGCGTCCTGTCCAACCTCATGTGGATCATGGATCGCATCTTCAAGTTCACCAACTTTGGCATCGTCAGCGTGCTGCATGAGGACTTCTTTATACAAGCGGTGAGTGAAAATTAGTTTAATTGTTAATTAATCATCAATCAATCACAAATTAATCATGATTAAAATATGAGTCAATTGTCAATGAATTAATCAGTTAATTGATTGATGATTAATTATTCATAAATCAATCATGAATTATTCATGAAATAATTATCCCACCAAAAACATAATTGTAAAAAAGGAGAGCCAAGTTCAATACAAAAATTATGCTTGGCTGTGGGCTTCGCCGCAAAAAGAATGGAGATCTAAATGAGTGCCAAGTTCTATGCAAAATCCAAATATGTATTTATAGGAACAAAATAACATATATAATAACATATATATATATATATATATATATATATACCGTAAAACGGGGTGAGTAAGTTTCGCGGGGAGAGTTGGGTTATGAGTGGGGAGAGAAGGTTTGAGAGGGGGGTGAGAAGGGATTTTAAGGCTACTGCTACAAAAATAATGTATTCCAACTTAAAATGGGGCTATAGTTATACGCATAATAAAAAAAAATCGATCCTTCAATCTTCCATAATCACCTTTGTATGAAAAACCCTCTCACCCCAAATACGAGGCACTACGGGGGAGGTGGGTTTTCCTCTTTATCGTCAAAGTTATGAAATGGAACTACCCAAAATAAAATACAAACTAAAATACAAACGTCCGAACCACTTATTATATACACCATTCAGTTTTCACATGTAAAAATAAAATTTTATCGAGGTTTGAAAGTCAAATTTCACCCAACTCACCCCATTTTACGGTATATATTTTAATTCTGATAAAAACTGGCCAAGTCAAATCTAACCTACTTTAAGACCTCACATTTTTAAATAACAGCAATTGTTATAGGTATCGAATAAAGCAAAGAAATAGAGTTTAATACTTGTTCATAATGTTATTTTGTTCCTATAAATACATATTTGGATTTTGCATAGAACTTGGCACTCATTTAGATCTCCATTCTTTTTGCGGCGAAGCCCACAGCCAAGCATAATTTTTGTATTGAACTTGGCTCTCCTTTTTTACATTTATGTTTTTGGTGGGATATCATTACTTTTTGTAAAGAAAACTAGGCAGGTATTGAGATTTAATGTCTTTTCTTGCGTTTCCGCTGCATGGTTTTCTTTTTTATGCTATTGTCTACATTCTCCCGCGCGCCGCCGACGACACACCGTCGGCCGGTCGTTTAGCGCGTATTACAAGTTTTTTGTATGGGGACACCACTTATTATTTGACTTAACTTTTATTTTTATATTTATAGCAAACATAATAATACATATATTGGGATAGTTTCAAATATCTGCTTGTAACGGTTCCAACTATACAATTATTATTATTTTGTATGGGGGTGCCCGTACAAAAAAAAAAAAAGCTTTTTTTTCTTTTTAGATTTTTTCCTACGCTTACACACAATTACCGAGCTGGATTCCAAATTTCATCCTTCTAGATCATCTGGAAGTAGGTTAGGTTTAGGCACTATATGTCAGTCAGTCAGTCCGTGCTAAAATTTACGACTTTTTGACCTTCATATCTTTATAACTGTTTGAGCTAGCTTCATGAAATTTGGGCTTCTAGATGTCCTTATGGATATAATTAAACACACGTAGTTTTATGTGTTTACGTTAAAGAGGTTTTGAGTTATAGATGGGTCAAAAGTGGCACCAAGTGGTTCGTGTAATATACACTTGGCGCTGGCTAGCCAGTTCCTTTGCTTGAACTTGGCTTGACACGCTGCCGCGTGTCTAGATGATTAAAATATGAGTCTATTATCAATTAATTAATTAGTTAATTGATTGATGATTAGTTATTCATAAATCCATCAATCACGAATGCTAGAATGTAGTATTTATACAAGCGGTAAGTCAACCACATATCTTTAATTACACCTGCAAATAAAATTCAACTATTACTCAATGAGAAGTCAATTAATCACAATTTACTAAAGTATCGGTATCTAAACTAATTTGTGCCAATTGATAATTCGCCCAAATAAAACTATGCAAAACATTAATTTTGCAAACATGGGTATGCCAACAACTAATCTATGATGAAATTAGGCGAAAAGTTGGTTGCCGAAATGGCAGTACACCGTCAATCACACATAATGATTGAAAAATGTCGATGCAGTGATGATGTCCTTTTTGCCAAACGAATCCTTTGATGATGACATCTTAACAAACCGATTTTTTTATTATGAAGGGCAAGCAACTAAACTTTCGGAGAATCAAGAAACACCTACTCATGTAGTACCTACAGTCTACACGGGTACGCCGTAGTAATTGTATTTTTCCTCGGGTTGAGTCAACAAAGATTCACTATCTAATACATAGGTGTCCTGTTGCCTTTTTCTAAAGTAGGTACTATACACTATCTACCCAGGTAACATTTCATAAAATAAACCTTCAAGATCCAAAAAAATGAACAATAAGGTCGTCTGAACAAATATTGTGTGACATACTTACCCGGAACTTTGGTTATGTGAATTGTGAAACCTTCTACCGCCATGGGAAAAGTGTCAAATGCAGAGCGGTATTGAAATACGGCAGTTTTATTCTTTGACTGTTTGTATTATCCTCTTATACAGCTAAATTTACAGTCAGTGGCAGAAGTTTCTAAGCGGCTGAGATGAGATGTGTCTAAAGAATTAAGTTGCCTTACCGATTATTTTTAGATTATTGAGCCAAAATAATTAGTTGACAATTAAGTCGTGTTAAGCCTGCTTGAAATGAAACCTAATTTCAATCAATCAATCAAAATATTTATTGAAAGGTAATTACAAAGATGTTATTATATTTTATCTACACTCACATAGTAAGTCTTCTAAAACGTGTTCAAAAACGGTAGGCAATGGCTAGCATTACCACAACCGATGTTACTAAGATAAGCTTTTTATCTGTGGCAGTAACGTAATTTTAACTTTACATGCTCATATATTGATACGTTATGAGTTTCAAATTCCGAACATCGAATTTGATAACATAATGTAAATCCTGTCCTCCTTCCCGACCATCGGCACGCGCCCGCCCGACCGCCGGTACAATCGAGTTGGCCATGGCGGTGCAATGGCGGTCATTCTATGGTTTCCGAACACTTCATTTATGATATATAATATGAGTGTAGATAAAGCAGTGTATGCAACTGTACGTAATTAGGCCTTATTACGTAACAGTTACATATAGTACTATTATAGGTATTTAAAAAATAATAAATAAGTTTTTTTTTCCATTTTACGCCTCTGAGGCGGGACATGATGGCATATAATATGCCATATTACAAAAAAACTTATTTCTAATTAGGGTTATGTTACACTACCAGAGAGTTCTAAACCAGGAGAGGCCCTGAGCATCATTTCCCCTCTGTCAAAAGTATTGGCGGAAAATCTAGTACATCTATAAAAACTATTTCAATAATCGATGTCACGCATTTTCGTCATCGCTGTCAATGGATAACAAGCTCCGTGAAAATGCCCTTATGCGCTGTTTTTGGACGTAAAAAAATGTTATATTTCGTCTAGTTTACAAAAAGATGAAATACCATTTCAGATGTAAGTACAGTTTTACTTCATTTATCATTACTTTCGAAATAAAAGATTTAACCTAAATCGAAAATCAAGCTTCGTTTACAGAATCGATTCAAAGACAATCGTTTTCTTTCTGACGGGCAGTAACTATTTGACGTTTGACACTTCTCCATATTTAACGCGCTTAAGGATTGCTGTCTTCTATATTTTGTTTGAAAATACAATCAAAAATGATCCTTGGCTTTTTTGTTTGACATTTCCAAAGACTGCATCCAATAATGAACCATATGTTAACATTGGTACAGTCGACTATCTATTGCTCCATTTAGTGTTATGAAGTATAAAAAGAATATGTCAAATATGTTTGGTGTTTTCAAGTCAAAGGTACATCTTTGTCTGTTGTCAATAAAGCGTTGCTGCCATAAAATTCATTTAGAAATAAACTGTATTAACAACCGACAATGATGTACCTTTGACATGAAAACTACACATGCGTGCTACCTCGCCCCCCTCAGATTTTGGCAGACTTTTTTATTTGGAAAGATGAGGCGAAGCGTACTCCATTTATAGAGCTTTATGTACACTACGTTTATAAATTTAAACTATGATTAGTATTATATCTTGCTGTAGTTTTCCAGTCCTTAACAGTTCATTATTTTTTAATGTAATGAATATTTGTTACAAATTTGTGGTTTAATCCACTATTTTGAACAGTTCATCAGCTCTGTTGCTCATTGTATGATATAATTATTATGTTTCTCTAGATTGAAATTCGTATGTTCCTATCCGTTACATTGTCATTTGTTTTTAATTAATAGGCAAAATTGATTTTTAAGTATTAACTATGAATAAGCGGATTAATTTACCTACAGTATAAATTGAATTGTAGACTTGTGGAAGGTGCCCTTAGGGTTAATATATTCAGTAAAGGTCACTTTTGTCGATAAAAATAAAGTCAAAGTTATTTCAGACTTTTTCTATTGAGTTTCGCGGATTTCTAATTTTAAATAAATTAGGTTTATCTAGAGTGACAGAGTTTGGCCGAGTATTAATTCGTCAGCTGGAATTGTTTTATTACTACTTTATAATAAAAAGATTTTTTTATTTGACGATGGATTTAAAACTGGAAAATATATAAATTACAAGAATAGAATAAACAACATAGACTTACTAATAAAACATATTTAAAATAAAGCTGGCTGAGTTGATTTATAAATGTCTATCGTTTATTGAAAATACCAATACTCGTAAACAATTGTAATCCTGGCCAATGGAGGCTACTCGCTTAATGAGGATTTCCGCGATCGAGATTTTCACTAGATGGCAGCAGAGCGAGCGAGGGGTCTAGCTGTCATAATCCACCAATCATGTTAAATAATTTTTTTTATTGGTGGATTTTGACAGCGGCTGTCAAAAAGAACTCTCGTTACGGTGCCGCCATCTAGTGAAAATATCGATCGCAGAAACCCTAATTGTGTTATTTTTTTGTAAAAGTACCATTTTGGCGTTTAAGTTGTACGTTATACATATACCATATTTTATTCGAGCAATAAAAGCGTAAGCGCCAGCTTCTAAATGGTCCCTTTACCAAAATATTGGTACATTTAAGATGGAGAAATTTATGTTTTACTTCTTATCTATAGGTAGTTGTGTTTTTCTGATAAATAGTCATAATATATTAGTAATATCTGGGTGTGCTACGAAAACACAATCAACCAGCTATCATTATAATATTTAACATTACACAATCACATTATACACGTCCATCAGAGTATTACCAATAGCGAATCAGCCTCAGATTAAATAACACACGTATTGAGATACGCCACTTTGAACAAAAATAGTACAATCGTAGAGATGCGCAAAACGCTTCACTGAATTGAAAAGATTGATTCATATATTTCGCTTGCGGAGACATGTATCACTCATTTCGCTCAGTGGATCTGATCGCATATTCGCATCGTCTCACTCGTTTGACTCGGCCGATTCATTCGAATCATGAGTGGAAAAGAGCGAGCAAGTAACACTGTAAACACTGAGATAGATGAGTTACTGGGCGAGTTAAATCTTCAGTGAGTTGAAGAGTAAGTGAGTTGAATCAAACGGTTCATTTAAATCACTCACTCATGAACGACCCATGTCTAATTAAAAGCTGTGGCCGAGGTAGAAAAGTGGTTCAGGATGCGAATGTCACCGGGCATGATAAAACACTTTAATAAAAGAAAACGTCGCTTGCATACATCTACATTAGGTTTCAACAGCCCCATACTGCCAAACCAGCGTTGGGACTTCTACCTAATCCTTTTATCAAAGCGAGAATGGCGAGATCGAGAGTTTAAGAACTGGATCTCGGGTTGACGCCAGATGATGATGATCGATTTTTATACCAATTATTTGATAGGAGAACGGTAGGTACCCATATTTTTTTGTTAGTCTACTTAGTGTCACACTGCTGGTGCCGTATTCTAAAATTAAAATACATAAACAATAAATTAAAAAACACAATCTTCTTTGAACATTGGAGTCACGTTGTACACACGACAAATAATCAACCAATATTGAAGTTGTATTGGAGTTGCATCGGAATATTTTTGAAGCAAATTCTTGTATTTCTGATTCAGACGTTTAGGCGCTCGCTGTATTACGTAGTTAATGCGTTGGAATAGTATTAAAGTAGCATCGTGTCTATACGTGTTTTAAAGTTAGAGTACGGCCCCTGGGCAAAAAACTTTCCTATTTTGCACTCGACACTATTGGTTGATATTTTCAACCAAAATGCGTTCAAGTTGTCATCTCTTTTTTGATTTTCCTCTGACTTGACACCATTTTGCGGGACCAACTCGAATACTTTACTATGCTTGTATTTACAGTGGTGTATCTGCAGTGTTAAGCAATCCACAGCGGCTAAGCATTGTTTACGGTGTATCGGATTCGCCCGTGGGTGGACGTGATTTGTATTTGACATAGATATGTCTGTCCGCGGGCGTTTGCGAAATGTAATGTAACCAATTAATGGCTATGGGTTTGATGTTTGGAATGATGTGTGACTATGGATTTATCAACAACCGTAAATAAATTATAAAGTCATATATTTAAGAAAAGGTGACTGAGCTTTCTAGTACCCTATAGCAGGGGTTGGCAAACCGCGGTTCGCGAGCCGCATGCGGCTCTTTGAAGCGTCAGTTGTGGCTCTTCATGCTTCCCAATTTTTTTTTTTAAATCAAATATTACAGTGAAAAACAGAAAACTGCGGCTCTATGAGCTTACAAAATTTAATATTTTTCGCCATCAGGCTCTTTGTCAAAAAAGTTTGCCGACCCCTGCCCTATAGTATAAGAGCCCACGACACTAAACCTATTACCTATTTCATAGTTATCCAGCGTGGAAATGCAGCAAGCCTTATGGGCACCTTTGCACCGGGAACGGCGGGGAGCGGGTTATTCGTTTAAATTATTAGTAAAATGTCTTATTTATTTTCTACAGCTGTTTTATTATTAATTGTATCATATCGATAAGTCTCCTAAATAATTTATATGTAATTAGTTACATCTTCAATTGGAGAACACGAAATGGCGGTGCTGCAATGCAAAAAACCTGGCGGCGTATAAAAAACTTTTTTGAAAAAAAAAAAAAAACGGTTTCTAGTATGATAAGTCAGCAAGCAGGGGAAAGCAGAGGAGGGGTAGGGCTATACGATAATGCAGTGCTGCAAGCCCAAGTTCTTGGCCTTATCAGCGGCAGCATCAAAAGATTGTAGGTGTATGCCAAAACCGGATTTTTTTTTTTCAATTACGCCGCCAGGTTTTTTGCATTGCAGCACCACCATATCGTGTTCTCCTATTGAAGACGAAACTAATTATCTATCTCATCTAGGAGACTTATCGAACTGGGTTTAGTGTCTTGGGCTCTTGTTCTACTAGAATAGGCCACCCGGTGTGGTAAGGACGGACTTTCATTGTTAATCCATCTAGGGTTAACTTTACATTGGATATTTCATACAGTGAGTACTAAACAAACAAAACTAGCTTGAACCGTAAACAGCTCAGTCGCCATCAAATATATCGGAGCGGCCATTGCCAAGCGCCTTGACAATAGCGGCGTTGTTCAGATATTTGTGACCATCTTGGCTGCTCAGATATATCTGATAGTGACTGTACTTTATACGATTTCAAGCTCACATGGTCATTCACTTGATAAATAAATATTATTTGAAACGGGTTGTTTACCATGTATAATGAGTTTTTGAGCACCCGATATTTCGGCGCAGTTGCATGCACCATCATCACGGTGTAACTGAAGACTTACTCCGAGAGTACTTTGAAAGCAAAAAGACGACATTTTTTAAATGGTATTTAAACTTCATTGCACATAAAAATAAGTACAAATCGAACTTAATGCCTTTAGGATTTCTCTACCAGCCAACAGTAGAAGGGTCAAACAGAAATGCGTCAAGGTGGATTCAATTCAATGAAAAGATGTGACTACCTGACAAACTAGGACGTTAATCGAGATGTAACAAAAATTCTGGTGATCCTTTTAAAGGCATAATTGGTAAGTATCGTATTTTAATTATGGAGATATAAGAAAAAAAAATTTCGCGAAAAACATTATTTTGTTTTGTATATATGCCGGCTGGGGCAACGAGTCCGATAGAAAAAAAAATTTTTCACACCACCTAATCGTATACGGGCTTTTTCTTCCCTGCTAGGAGGGAAGAAAGTGGCACTTTTCTGTTCTAAGACATTAGCTTTTTTTTCAGCTAGTCCGTCATTAAAAACATATTTCTTATTGAATTAATCGATTAATTATAATCAGGAAGCACATCACAAGCACATATAATGTTAAAATAAATATGATTCAACAATAAAAAAAATATTTTCTCTAAGGTGGTGTGAAAAGCAGTATGTGTCACATAGGAGCAAAACTATTTTCACCTTGGGGGTTAACACTTGAATCCCTCACTATGCTCAGGAGTCTACTTTATAATCCCTCGCTGCGCTCGGGATTCTATTATAGACTCCATCGCTTCGTTTGGGATTCAATACACGCCCTCGCCGTTAATATTTCATTTTGCTCCCTTGTTACACAATCTACTATTTTTTCGCGCCAAAAATGTTTTCTCCTACTTTTTCTCACTCGCAATACGATACCAATACCCTTAAACGGATAACGGAAATAAACTGTTCTACACTTGGGCTCTTTGCCAAGTACAGTCGCCATCAAATATATTGGAGCGGCCAAGGAACTCAAAAATATCTGAACGTAGACTTTATCGCCTTCCCAGTAGAGGCGTTGTTCAGATATTTGTGACCACCTTGGCCGCTCCGATATATCTGATGTCGACTGTATCAAAAGTCTTCATTTAGTAAGTTTTTTTTTATTTTTTTATACCACGACGGTGGCAAACAAGCATACGGCCCGCTAGATGGTAAGCAGTTACCGTAGCCTATGGACGCCTGCAACCCCAGAGGATTCGCATGCGCGTTGCCTACCCTTTAAGATCTTATACACTCCTTTTTTGAAGAACCTCATACTGTAGCCCGCTGGGAAAACCTCGGCAGGGAGTTCATTCCACAGTCGCAGCGTTCGTGGGAGGAAATTCCTCTTAAACCGTACAGTGCGCGACCCCTTAGGCTCCAGGGTGTGAGGATGAACACCCTGCCGGCGGCGAGCAGTGCGGTGATAAAAAGCTGCCGTGGGCATCATATCAAACAGTTCTTCAGAGCACAACCCATTGTACAAGCGATAGAACACACATAAGGAGGCAAAGTCTCTCCTTAGACTCAAAGGTTCAATGTCGCTCATGAGCTTGGGATCGTCGACGATGCGCACAGCGCGCCTTTGCACCGAGTCAAAGGGACCAAGCTGGTATCCAGGTGCTCCCGCCCAAAGGTGACAGCAGTATTCTATTTTATTTAATACATATATAAACCGGGTGTGGCCTGTAACACGAGCAAAAAAATTCAAACGTAGATTCTACTCTTCAAACAATAAAACTTTTGTTTAACAAATTTTATAAATTATGTAGTCTGTAGATTGTCTCATTCCCATACACACTAAATAGTATTTTCAATGTACGTTAAAATCCGTCTAAGTGACATTGCTTGTCAGTCTTGTCACCCTACAGACATAATCAATTTCGGAATACATTGCGTGTTCGAATAAACTTTAAAGTGTACTAAAAATCAAACCACAAATTATATTTAAAAGTCGCTTACAAACGTTGTTTAGCTTAAGGAGTGGAATCTGCGGTTTAATTTTTTGCTCGTGTTACAGGCCACACCCGGTATATACGAGTATCTACATTTTATCATACATAATAAGTACTTACATTACCCAGTAACCTTTTCATGTACACCTAACTTTACATAATATGATTCGACTCGAGCCGAACTCCGAAAGCTTTTAACTAAAGCATATAATTTTATACAGGGTATGTCGGGTATGTCGGGTATGTCGGGGCTGTCACATAACTTGATCCGGAGCGGTTCGTATGTCGATACACATTTCATTTATCTGAAGGCATGCCTAGATTAGTTGGCGACAGACGGTTCACTCTGTGTAGTGGTGACGTTTCACTTTCGTTTGTAAAATTCAACGAACGTTTTAGTAATTGCGATATGTCGTATAGCGACTTCGAGAGCAAATGTTTGTTGAGTCATAAATCATGATAAAAATACTTAGCACAAATTTATTTTTAAATAATAAAGTGTACATCTGTCAATTAAATAAAATTTATATAATGTTATATTAAGGATGTTGCGAATACTCGCATCGACGTTCGCATTCGCATCAAATTTTGTCAATATCTTGCGAATACGTACGTTTACAGAAGTCGTCGTTGGCCGCTGATCATATGCTTGCGTATAATGCGCATACACGGGACACGTAAACGACGGTATCACTTAACTCATTTTGCCCATTAGACTCATCACATTTGTTTTTTGTACATTTTACATGCCTGAAACACAGAATGAATAGTATTTCATACAGAATGGCCACGCTACGCCCCGCCCCGATTGTAGTTACATCACCCCGCCGCGGCCGATTGGTAGGAAACTAGTTGGTTATCAGTCATGTAGGCAGTGGGTCAGGATATTACGCACACATTGAAGTGTGTACAGACGTGCCGTGCACACATAGGATAGGAAACGAGTTTTGTAGTATGACGTGTCCGCCCTGTGCCTGAAAGCTACAACCCTTTACCTCAAAGTGATCCCTCTGCAACAACAGCTACGTACCTTATTAATAAATGCAGAAGGCTGGCATCGGGAACTTTTCGTTTCTACTCGAGACCGAGAACGCGTTTTATCGCCATATATTATTCATCTAGCCGGGGACGGTTATTCAAGTAAATAATGTGAGTTTATTTTTAAACGAACAATGCTTACATTGAATTCGTGAATTGACGATGAGACATGAATTTAACATTCGATAAAATAGGTTGTGGGTCTAGAATCATAGTTATTAAAGATTTTTTTTTGGTATGCTCGTATTATAAGATTTGAAAGTAGGGTATTTACAGCTGCAACAAAAAAAAAATATGGGACATTCTTACACAAATCGGCCTAGTCCCACAGTAAGCTCAATAGGGCTTGTTTTATGGGTACTAGACGACGATATATGATATCATAGATATGAATAAATACTTATATAATACCCTACGCATCCTCATTGAACAGTATGTCGAATGGCAATCAGAGCTTTTCCTGGCCTTTGTGGACTTTGAGAAAGCCTTCGACACCGTGAAGTGGAGTGCGCTGTCGTCCAGCCTCAGTCGCAGGGGCATACCCGAGTGTGTCATCCGCATCATCCGCTCCTTGTACGAAGGGAGTACATGCAGGGTGATCCATGAAAAGGAAATGGGAGCGCCTATAAGAATAACTGCCGGTGTGAAGCAAGGATGCCTCCTATCACCGTTTTTATTCGTAATTCTTCTTGATGATGTGATGAGAAAAGTGATCGAAACACCAAGAGGCATTAACTGGGACACTAAGGAGCTGGAAGATCTTGACTACGCGGATGATATCGTGCTGATTTCGCCATCTCTAGCCCATCTTAAAGCTAAACTCGAGAGCCTTCAAGAGGAAGCTGAAGTCATGGGCCTGCGAATCAACCGACGTAAAACTGTTGACATGCGAGTAAGGTCAGATTGCACGGAACCTTTGTTGCTCAATAACGTTCGCCTTGAATCAGTCTCGCGGAAGTACAATAACATGTCGAGGAGGTGCAGACGAAGACATCGAGAGCAGGATTAAGAAAGCAAAAGCTGCATTTGCTCAACTCAAGCCTGTTTGGGATTCCAACTTACTCGCCGCATTAAAATCTCCCTCTTCGAATCCATTGTCAAGTCCGTGCTGCTCTTCGGCTGCGAAACGTGGACAGTGACAAAGGTGCTGACACACAAGTTACAAGTGTTTGTCAATAAGTCCCTTCGGTCGATCCTCCGCATCTTCTGGCCGAAGACTATCAGAAATGAGGATTTGTGGAGTATGTGTCGTCAGTCTCCTATCGCCCAGGAAGTAGCGCGGCGGAAGTGGAGATGGATCGGACATACCCTTCGAAGAGGAGCATCGCAATGCCAGTATCGCTTTCGAGTGGCTACCTAAAGATAAAAAGCGAGCCGGCGGACGCCCCGTACACACTTGGCGGCGGAGCATAGAGAGCGGAGAGAGGCCAAAACGGTTGCTCAGGATAGAAAGGCGTGGAAGGATCTTGTGGAGGCCCTATGCACCTCCGGGGAGCCCTAGGATCAACAACAACAACATAATAATAAAGCCATTTATTCCTTAATATCATTCAGATTAAGATTAAAAATTACATGCATTACATTTTGAAATTTAATTAATCGTAATTACAAAAAAAGAACAAATTATATTACTATTTTTAGGTGCATTACTTTCATAATAATTATTATTAATTTATTATTTTAATTTACATATATTATTAATTCATAACCATTTTTACATGTTTTTAAAGTGGGGCATTCCACTCACAAATAACAATTTGTATTTGATTGAATAACATACTATTGTATGAGTGGAATGCCCCACTTGTTTGTTTTCAAACATGTTTGTTTTCAATGCTTTCAATGTTTGTATTTGATTGAATAATATATTATTAATTATTGCTTAGATACTAAGGACATCTTTTCGAGTGAAGGCCTCCTCCATCTCCTTCCATGTTCTTCTATCTTTGGCTTTTAACATACAATTTTGTCCTGCCATTTTAGATATTTCATCCGACCATCTTTCTAGCGGTTTACCTTTCCTTCGTTTTCCCGCCGGGCCAGACCACGATGTGACTTTATTTGTCCACTTCTCGTCATTCATTCTGGATACATGGCCAGCCCACCGCCATTTCATTTTCTTGCTTATATAAGAATAAATACTTGTATACATATAAAACATCCATAGCTTAGGAACAATAAACATGATAAACACACAAATAAATGCCCTGACCAGGATTCGTACCCGGAAACTCCTGCTTCGTAGGCAGGGTTACTACCAACTAGACAAGGAGGTAGTTAACGAATATCCTTTCATATTTTTCATTAGAGATATCAGGGCTTGCATGGCAAAGTCTCTAGGCATATTATGATATGCCGCTATTTGATGCTATGTCCGGTAATTTTAGGTATATTAATTTATTGTATGCCTAGGGATTTCATGATATGCCTTGTCGGCCGGCCGGCAGATCTAAATATATAGTTTAAGAGAAATATCGTATATTTTATAAAAGAATTGTACCATGTATTTTATTTAAAGCTTCGTGTCTTTGATCTAATATATCGGAGCAGCCAAGGTACTCAAAAATATCTGAACATGCGCTTTATCGCCTTGACAATAGAGGCGTTGTTCAGATATTTGTGATCAACTTGGCCGCTCCGATATATCTGACGGCGACTGTACTATACTTGCCCTCAACCAAAGTGACTTGAGGTCGTTATAACAAAACCCAATAGCCTCTGGCTTAGTGCCAGCGGTCGTGTCGCGGTCACAAACTCACAGGTACTCGGTTCCTATTCCTAGCATTATTTACGAGTTTATTATATCATCCGTTTGTATGGAGCTGACAGAGGAAACGACGTAAGCCATAACGGTCTATAAATCGGCCTAGAAAGCTTTTCCATATGTAACCTAGGTACCTTTCCCAAGTAACACATCAAAGCAGTATAACGGCCGTCTTACAGCATATCTGTATGCTTTAAGCATTTTGAGTTCGTTTTATAGTAGCATTATAAACGTTTATAGTGCTGATATAGGTCTTAAATGGGCACAAATTACCCAGCTTGAGATCCTATACAGGTCATTTAATAGCATTGCAGGCGCATTATGTCTGCGCTATTAGCATTATCGTTGTCATGGAAAGTGCCAATCGCCTCAAAGAAGCATTAGTACGCTCTATTAAGTTGCCGACTGCATTAAAGAAGCCTTAATACGGCCAAAAAACTTGCTAATCGCAGTAAAGAAGCATAAGTACTCTCGATTAACTTGCCAGTCGCAATACAAACGCATTATACTAGCATAAGAGTGTAGTAAAATAAACCTTAAGTCAATGCAAAAACGTCTCTAATACCGACGGAACAAATGTTATAATACAATGATATAATGAACGTTGTGATTTAACTACTTTGTCTCGCAATATAAAATGGACGAAGACGGTACAAAAAACTGAATGAGTGACACGTCATATTTGTTTGCATCCTAACAAAATATATAAAAGTTTTTGACACTTTTACGTTATTATATCCTTCAAATATTACTGCGCAATGTAGTTTACTGTAAATGTGTATATAAGTTTCATTGAACATTTTCACGCGCCTTTGATTTATTGTGGTTTTGCTATAAAATATTATAAAAAGATATGCGTCAAATAAACAAAACAATTGTGTAATCCTCGTATAGAACGAGGTTTGCATTATAAACATAATAGTGTTGGTTGAGCAGTCTTAAATTAAGTAATTTCTTTATTATATAGGTCTTTCCTTGTATAAATAGGTCCGCATGATTTTTTTTTTGGTTATTAATTATTTACAAAATGGCGTTGGTCTATATAGACGGAGAGCTAGCCACGTCGGATATGACACAATAATGAGAGCAACCAAACCCCTCTAGTCAGTTTGGTATACTATGCTTATTTCTAGATCTGGACATCTGGCAGCTTTAAAGTGGTGGAGGTCAAAGAATGCAAACCATTTCAAGAAAATAAATCCTAGAGATCTGGGTTTGATGCAATATTATGAGAAACTATACAAATACTATACAATACTAAGAGAAATTATACAAAAGTTAATGTTGGGAGAAAGTAGTGCCAAACGATGTATAATAAAATATAGTTCATAGTTTTCGCCTACTGTTTTTGTTTCCGTAATAATCATACATCGGGGTTTTCGGTGCGGGAACGATTTGAGAAAGAGTAGAGATAAACAGATAGGTTGAGAGTTAGTTTGAGAAAATATCATATTATGCTTAATGAATAACTACCTCTCTGTGAATAGCTTACACACTATGATACGAGCTTTTTTTCTTAGAGGCATGTTTGTATTGACTATACTACTACTGATATACTTAGTATTTTAAAAATGCAATTGCATATCCGAAATTTATTAACTAGATCTACCTAAGACAAAGACACGGTATAGTAAGTGTCAAATATTAATCTTGAGGTCCGATATTTATGAACTATTTGATTAACTGAAGAGGTTGACAATGATCAGTCATTACATGAATTAATAAAAAAATACTTCAAAAAATCATAGGTTTATGTATCTACAATATATATACATAATAGTCAGCTATTACATATAAATTGTATATACCTAAGATTTTTTGATCAATTATTCATTAGGTAGAAACGTGCTAGAGTACATTCTGTTTTTTAAGTTAATGCCTACTCTTTGGCTAATGTCAAACATTCCCGCACCGAAAACCCCGATGTATGGTAATAATACACAATATTTTTTGGTCTAACGTTTTTTTTATCGATTATTGACCAGTTTTGAGTCGATATTCCAACATATTCACTATAGATAGAATTATAAGGCAAACGACTATCGGTTTTTGAATCTTTTATCTCCATTCTGTAGAGCCGGATCTTGAAATAAATGAGCCGTAATTTTTTTATGATATTTTAAAAATATGGTTTAAAATCACTTTTATCGATATTAGAATGGTGTAAAGAATCTTACATATACGTAATCTACATATTAGAATTCCTCTTTGATGTCTCTAAAAACTGTAGAGAGATTTTAATTTTTAACTAATTAAAACAAAATTTATGACCATAAAACCACTTTTTTAGCCTAAACCGGTTCGACTTTGATGTCAAATATCTCGTGGACAATGAATATTGAAGTAAATATAGGACACTATATTGTTTAAAGCCGTTACTGATAATATGATAAGCTATATAAATAATTAGAAAACTGAGGGAATCAGATCCAAGGTCGTTGGCGCCAGGGAGCCCCTTAAAATATAGGCCCTGTCCTTTATAACTGAGACAACTTCGGCAATTTTTACCTAGTTTGGTATTACTATTTTCCAATTAAAACATTTTGCTAGTCTGTCACTGTGACCTCCACCCATTAAAAGCTGCCAGATGCCAGGATCTAGCAATAAGAATAGTATAGCCATCGAACCAGACGGGTTTTGTTGCTCTCATTATTGTGTCATATCTGACGTGGCTAGCTCTTAGTCCAATAGCAGCTCAGTGACCCTTAAAAAATGCCTTATTTATGCCTACAGCATTACACGTGAATAATTATGCTATTAAACAACATTAAGCATTTATTTATGCTATTGTAGAACCTAAGGCACTAAAACCGCTAAAAGCTGTATAGGGGCTGTTTATAAATTACGTCATCAATTTTTGATAGTAAAGCTGCCAAATAAAGTGACGTCATTAAAAAAAATGCGTTTTAAGCTTAATTGTAAAATAAAAAACTATTTAGTAGATAATATTTTATAGCATTAAAAGTTTATAGAAACACGACTTTCATTCCTTTTTTTACACATTGATGATGTGATCTTCGGAATGACCGCCCCCCCCCCCCCCCCCCCCCTCCTACGTCATGCTACCATCATCCGATGTCCAGACCCCCCCCATTTGAAATTACGTAATTTATGAACAGCCCCTTATAGTGAATTACTTGGCTTTATAATGGTTTATATTATTGCTATTATACTGCATTAGGAACGTATTACCTACTTATAAATGCTATTGTACACCCTAAGGCATTAAAAATAGCTGAAAGCTGTATAGCGAATTTACGTGGCATTATAATGGCTAATATTCATGCTTTTAAACAGCATGAAGCATTTATTTATGCTATTGTAGAACCTAAGGCACTAAACCAAACCGAAGCATTAGTGTAGCAAACCAAAACGCAACTGTACAGCATTCAGCTGTACAGTTGCATGTTGTTCGCTGCACTAAAACTAATGGCTAAACAAAAGCATTTACATATGCCATTATACAACCGTTATACAGCGTAAAGCATCATAAAATGCTATTGTAGAACCTAAAGCACTAAAAACAGCTGAAAGCTGTATACCGGATTTTCGTGGCATTATAATGGCTAATATTCATGCTCTTTAACAGCATTAAGCATTTATTTATGCTATTGTAGAACCTAAGGCACAAAACCACACCGAAGCATTAGTGTAGCAAACCAAAACGCAACTGTACAGCATTCAGCTGTACAGTTGCATTTTGGTTCGCTGTACTAAAACTAAAGGCTTTAAAAAAGCATTTATACATGCCATTATACAACCGTTATACAGCTTAAAGCATTATATAATGCTATTGTAGAACCTAAAGCACTTAAGTGGTTTTAAACAGTCGAAAGCTGTACAGTTGCATTGTGGTTTGCTGCACTAAAGCTAAAGGCTTTACAAAAGCATTTAGATATGCCATTATATAACCGTTATACAGCTCAAAGCATCATATAATGCGACAAGTTGCTCGGTGAACGTATATAAGAGTTTATACGGTCCTTAAGTTCGAAATAAGTTAACTATTCATATGTTATAATGCTTCCTGTGTTACTTGGGGGGCCATGCCCTTTTTTGAACTTTCAGAGCTATTATTTACGAAACTTAGTTTTATCCAAAAAATGTTTGACAAGACCTCTATTCTTTTTGAAAGACCTATCCAATGATCTCTCCAGAGGTGCCAAGTGGACTATCGCTATATCGAAGTGCTGAAGTGTTTGTACGAGAACGCCACTATGTCAGTCCGACTCCAGGACCAGAACTCGAAGCCTATTCCGTTGCAGCGGAGAGTCAGGCAAGGAGATGTTATTTCTCCTAAACTGTTTGCCGCTGCACTGGAGGATGTTTTCAAGACTGGACTGGAGAAGGCTACCCAAGCAACACATCAAAGCAGTATAACGGCCATCTTACAGCATATCTGTATGCTTTTAGCATTTTGAGTTCGTTTTATAGTAGCATTATAAACGTTTACAGTGCTGATATAGTCTTAAATGGGCACAAATTACCCAGCTTGAGATCCTATACAGGTCATTTAATAGCATTGCAGGCGCATTATGTCTGCGCTATTAGCATTATCGTTGTCATGGAAAGTGCCAATCGCCTCAAAGAAGCATTAGTACGCTCTATTAAGTTGCCGACTGCATTAAAGAAGCCTTAATACGGCCAAAAAACTTGCTAATCGCAGTAAAGAAGCATAAGTACTCTCGATTAACTTGCCGATCGCAATACAAACGCATTATACTAGTATAAGAGTGTAGTAAAATAAACCTTACGTCAATGCAAAAACGTCTCTAATACCGACGGAACAAATGTTATAATACAATGAACGTTGTGATTTAACTACTTTGTCTCGCAATATAAAATGGACGAAGACGGTACAAAAAACTGAATGAGTGACGCGTCATATTTGTTTGCATCCTAACAAAATTTATAAAAGTTTTTGACACTTTTACGTTATTATATCCTTCAAATATTACTGCGCAATGTAGTTTACTGTAAATGTGTATATAAGTTTCATTGAAAATTTTCACGCGCCTTTGATTTATTGTGGTTTTGCTATAAAATATTATAAAAAGATATGCGTCAAATAAGCAAAACAATTGTGTAATCCTCGTATAGAACGAGTTTTGCATTATTAACATAATAGTGTTGGTTGAGCAGTCTTAAATTAAGTAATTTCTTTATTATATAGGTATTTTCCTTGTATAAATAGGTTCGCATGATTTTATTTTCAGGTTATTAATTATTTACAAAATGGCGTTGGTCTATATAGACGGAGAGCTAGCCCCGTCCACGTCGGATATGACAATAATGAGAGCAACCAAACCCCTCTAGTCAGTTTGGTATATTATGCTTATTTCTAGATCTGGACATCTGGCAGCTTTAAAGTAGTGGAGGTCAAAGAATGCAAACCATTTCAAGAAAATAAATCCTAGAGATCTGGGTTTGATGCAATATTATGAGAAACTATACAAATACTATAAGAGAAATTATACAAAAGTTTATGTTGCGAGAAATTAGTGCCAAACGATGTATAATAAAATATAGTTCATATTTTTCGCCTACTGTTTTTGTTTCCGTAATAATCATACATCGGGGTTTTCGGTGCGGGAACGATTTGAGAAAGAGTAGAGATAAACAGATAGGTTGAGAGTTAGTCTGAGAAAATATCATATTATGCTTAATGAATAACTACCTCTCTGTGAATAGCTTACACACTATGATACGAGCTTTTTTTCTTAGAGGCATGTTTGTATTGACTATACTACTACTGATATACTTAGTATTTTAAAAATGCAATTGCATATCCGAAATTTATTAACTAGATCTACCTAAGACAAAGACACGGTATAGTAAGTGTCAAATATTAATCTTGACGTCCGATATTTATGAACTATTTGATTAACTGAAGAGGTTGACAATGATCAGTCATTACATGAATTAATAAAAAAATACTTGAAAAAATCATAGGTATATGTACCTACAATATATATACATAATAGTCAGCTATTATATAATCATAGGTATATACAATTTATATATATATAAATTGTATATACCTATGATTTTTTCGATCAATTATTCTTTAGGTAGAAACGTGCTAGAGTACATTCTGTTTTTTAAGTTAATGCCTACTCTTTGGCTAATGTCAAATATTCTCGCACCGAAAACCCCGATGTATGGTAATAATACACAAAATTTTTTGGTCTAACGTTTTTTTTTATCGATTTTTGACCAGTTTTGAGTCGATATTCCAACATATTAACTATAGATAGAATTATAAGGCAAACGACTATCGGTTTTTGAATCTTTTATCTCCATTCTGTATATCTTGAAATAAATGAGCCGTTATTTTTTTATGATATTTTTAAAATATGGTCTAAAAAACACTTTTATCGATATTCGAATGGTGTAAAGAATCTTACATATACGTAATCTACATATTAGGGTTCCTCTTTGATGTCTCTAAAAACTGTAGAGAGATTTTAATTTTTAACTAATTAAAACAAAATTTATGACCATAAAACCACTTTTTTAGCCTAAACCGGTTCGACTTTGATGTCAAATATCTCGTGGACAATGAATATTGAAGTAAATATAGGATACTATATTGTTTAAAGCCGTTACTGATAATATGATAAGCTATATAAATAATTAGAAAACTAAGGGAATCAGATCCAAGGTCGTTGGCGCCAGGGAGCCCCTTAAAATATAGGCCCTGTCCCTTATAACTGAGACAACTTCGGCAATTTTTACCTAGTTTGGTATTACTATTTTCCAATTAAAACATTTTGCTAGTCTGTCACTGTGACCTCCACCCATTAAAAGCTGCCAGATGCCAGGATCTAGCAATAAGAATAGTATAGCAATCTAACCAGACGGGTTTTGTTGCTCTCATTATTTTGTCATATCTGACGTGGCTAGCTCTTAGTCCAATAGCAGCTCAGTGACCCTTAAAAAATGCCTTATTTATGCCTACAGCATTACACGTGAATAATTATGCTATTAAACAACATTAAGCATTTATTTATGCTATTGTAGAACCTAAGGCACTAAAACCGCTAAAAGCTGTATAGGGGCTGTTCATAAATTACGTCATCAATTTTTTGATAGTAAAGCTGCCAAATAAAGTGACGTCATTTAAAAAAATGCGTTTTAAGCTTAATTGTAAAATAAAAAACTATTTAGTAGATAATATTTTATAGCATTAAAAGTTTATAGAAACACGACTTTCATTCCTTTTTTTACACATTGATGATGTGATCTTCGGAATGACCGCCCCCCCCCCTCCTACGTCATGCTACCATCATCCGATGTCCAGACCGGGGGGTCACGTCGTAATGGGGGCGGGGTCATTTGAAATGACGTAATTTATGAACAGCCCCTTATAGTGAATTACTTGGCTTTATAATGGTTTATATTATTGCTATTATACTGCATTAGGAACGTATTGCTTACTTATAAATGCTATTGTACACCCTAAGGCATTAAAAATAGCTGAAAGCTGTATAGCCAATTTACGTGGCATTATAATGGCTAATATTCATGCTCTTAAACAGTATTAAGCATTTATTTATGCTATTGTAGAACCTAAGGCACTAAACCAAACCGAAGCATTAGTGTAGCAAACCAAAACGCAACTGTACATCATTCAGCTGTACAGTTGCATGTTGTTCGCTGCACTAAAACTAATGGCTAAACAAAAGCATTTACGTATGCCATTATACAACCGTTATACAGCGTAAAGCATCATAAAATGCTATTGTAGAACCTAAAGCACTAAAAACAGCTGAAAGCTGTATACCGGATTTACGTGGCATTATAATGGCTAATATTCATGCTCATAAACAGCATTAAGCATTTATTTATACTATTGTAGAACCTAAGGCACTAAACCACACCGAAGCATTAGTGTAGCAAACCAAAACGCAACTGTACAGCATTCAGCTGTACAGTTGCATTTTGGTTCGCTGTACTAAAACTAAAGGCTTTAAAAAAGCATTTATACATGCCATTATACAACCGTTATACAGCTTAAAGCATTATATAATGCTATTGTAGAACCTAAAGCACTTAAGTGCTTTTAAACAGTCGAAAGCTGTACAGTTGCGTTGTGGTTTGCTGCACTAAAGCTAAAGGCTTTACAAAAGCATTTAGATATGCCATTATACAACCGTTATACAGCTCAAAGCATCATATAATGCGACAAGTTGCTCGGTGAACGTATATAAGAGTTTATACGGTCCTTAAGTTCGAAATAAGTTAACTATTCATATGTTATAATGCTTCCTGTGTTACATGGGTTATCACTATAACCAGTTATAACACTAGAAATAAAAACAAGCTTGCTATCAGAAGTTGTCGTATCTGTAAAGCATATAATTAATTTTTCACACCACCTGCTCGACAATGCCAAATTATATATCATGCAAACCTCACCGAAAGCAAATCATTATAGCCCTTGGCTTTAGCCGGGTTATAATGTTGTACTAAATCTCATTATAACCCGCTGGTTAATAATGTGAATTCACTTCCCATAGCTCTTATTGTTATGTGCTTAAAGTCTAATTTCGTAAAGTCCGCACGGTGCATAGCCCCGCGACGCCAGCCGGGGCCCGCGCCGCCGCGTCGAGCTGATTTGAAAATCGAATTTATTCGGAAAATCGTGCTGGCCACCTCAATTTTAAATACCTAAAACAAATGCCGCGAGTGTCATAAGACGCTGCAGTATACGGAGTAAAACTGCAGGTTCTATAAAAATAGAAGATAAAATTAGAATAAAATGGACTAATGTATCAAGAATCAATTTTTAGGGTTCCGTAGCCAAATGGCAAAAAACGGAACCCTTATTGATTCGTCATGTCTGTCTGTATGTCTGTCCGTCCGTATGTCACAGCCATTTTACTCGGAAACTATACGACGTATCTGAATAAAATTTACACATAAGGTATATTTTGTATGCCGCTACTCAGTTATGTAGTTAAATTTGAAAAAAAAAAAATTTTTAGGGGGGGGCGCTCCATACATGTAACAAAATTTTTATTTTTTATATTTTTGACTAAATATCAACATGTGACACATAAATCGATAGGTCTTTAAAAGTAACACTGAGGTTGTTTGACCATTTTGTGATTAAGTGAATATTTTCTGAAATAATCGCTTCGAAAGTCAGAAAAATTGTGCCCCTCCCCTGTAACTTTTGAACCGTAAGTCCAAAAAATATGAAAAAAATTGAGGAGATGCGCCTTATCATATACTTTCTAAGAAAATTTTTTTGAACATATTGGTTTAGCCATTTTTGAGTTATCTCCAAAAAACTTTTTCCATAGTCATCAGATACGACCTTTTGGTATTAGTTTGGTTCTTATTCCATTGAAGGTACGGAATCCTGCTATGTGTGGTCCGACACGCACTTGGCCGGTTTTTACTTTTGATTTACTTTAATAAAAATCCGTTTCTAGTAGCCTTAGCTATTTTATTGTCTCGCAAGAGGTGAGAAAAGTAGAGTATACTCCTCGGGGATAAAGCTGTTTTTGTCACGGGCGCGCTTGAACCCCTCACTGCACTCAGGACTCAGTCTTAATTCCCTCGCTTCGCTCGGGAATTAACTCATAACCCCCTCGCTGCGCTCGGGTGTAAAATCTGGAGTCCTTCGTTACGTTCAGGATTCAATATTGCGCCCGTGACATAAAACAGTGCTTTATCCCCTTGGTGTACAATCTACTATTTTTGTCAAGGTACATTTATAACAAGTTACGCGTCGATGCTTTAAATTTATCATTTCCCGCTCTTACGAAATATTTGGAAAAAACTTAAATGTCAAAGGGTTATTACAGGGTCGAGGACTATATGACGGACGAATATGCATGGCCCAGACCAGAAACTACTACAAAATCATCTAACATTTAGAGGACAAAGTTTAGGTAGGAAAGCATATCAAACGTTTTCTGAAGCAGTCACATTTGGATTTCATTATTATTATTTTCTTTTTAATTAAACAATAGGTACATTGTCTGTCTCTCAAGCTGTTTTGGTGTATTTTTGAAGAACTACGCATTATTGTCTTATCTTATCTTATCTTTAAGATCGAATGTATTGCTGTTTTGAATAAATAAGTTCCGCCGAGTTTCTTGCCGGTCATAATACTTCTCGGGTCAGAGGTGTAGGGTTAGAACCCGTTGTAGTTTTTTTTTCTGACGTTCATGATAATCCTTTTTTTATTTTATCTTTTATACCTCTAACTAACATTATTTCGAAATGATGTAGCAACATATTAGTCAGCTCCCATACAAGAGCGTACTCCCATCTTAAATGCCGGCATCGCACTTGACTGTGGCCTCTCTACTTAGTGTTCATGTGTCCATGGGCGGCGGTTTTTGCTTACCGTCAGGCGATTCGTCTGCTCGTTTGCCACCTGTGTCATAAAAAATAGTTAGCTTATATGGATGGCGCTACACGGCGCTATAAGTTTATTGGAAATTGTCTACCAGGATTTATTATCCAACGTTAACAAGCTGATTACCCTATAATGTTCCGACCCGTCAGCGCCATCTCCTTCAGCTCTCAAATATGGGACAAAAATATTATAGATAACTTTTCGTTCTGGATAACTTAATAAGATCCAGGATTTCGTCCATTTGCAATTTCTTTTTTCTAAAGCAAACAAACTTTTAGTAACAGGTACGCTATAACTATATAATATTTATTAGTTGGACTGTAGAAATCCCCTGCTAGCTGCTTGACTTGTTCTCAATCGTTATTACGAATATTGCATTTTCCCCTGAGATTTTTTGAGATTTAACAACTTTTTCTTACCGACTTTTCCCTATTTCACCCCTATAGGGGTTGGTTTGGTTTTATATCTTTCATTAGCAGTTAATAGCTGTTTAAAAGGAAAAAACATACTAAATAAACCCCTAAACGTACAACACAAAAGATTAGTCTAATACAGCCGGCAAAGTAATACGTAACAAATATTATGGGACGACCTAACGTAAATAGATCTAGTCCTACAGTAAGCTTATTTTTTTTTTGTATTATGTACCCTATCAATCAATCGCCCGTGTCACAGGCTTTGTCCTAGTTCGTGAGGCAGAGGTTCAATCCCAGCACTTATACTGTTACAAACCTAATGTAAGCTTGTGTAAATTAGCATATCTTATAATATGTTAAAATATGTCTGTGTTAGGTTTATAAGTCAATAAATGTTTTTTTTATTGTATGGGACACTTCGCCCTCAAACCACTTCCAGCTATAGAATACCAAATTAGGTATACTCGTATTTTAATTTAAAACACACAAAAAACGAAAAGTACGCAAACTTCGCAAAAACGAAACACAAACTTGAAAAGTATCCTAATGGCAAACCTATGTAAAATGAAACATAAAAACATTCCACTTGGAAACCGAAATTCGCACCGCACACGACACTTCATCCCCTTAAATCCCATAACACACATCTCTACACACGAGTCATTGGAAAATCAACTTTGTCCTAACCACAATAAGATTTAATTTTCAAAAGTTTGTCGAGTAAGATAGGTGCTTGAGAAAGTTAGGAATTAGGAGCTTCTTCCATTAAGGGGCAGTAAATCTTCATCAGAGTCATAAAAATATCGAGGTCCTATCGCGGGGCCCAGGTGGGGCCCGTGTCCCCCACCACCTGATTTTCTTGTAATTAAACCGGGGATTCTACGGGATGAAGTAATTTATTGGAATTAATTTAGCTTTAGGTAAAGGGGAACGTTTTTGTTATAATTTCGGGGATGGCTTTTAGCGTCTAATTTGGAAGAGGTTGTATACAAGTTAAACAGTTTGTTTGCATTCTTATATGTGGGCCATTTAATTTAAATTTGTACCCTCCACTTTTAAAATTTGGAACGTTTTAAATGATTTCTACTCAGAATCACGAGCTATTTCGATCTTAGTAGGACACAAAAAGTGTCCCAAAAATTAAAAAAAAAATATTTACTTCCATTCCGTTACCGCCATAAGAATTCTATGGGAAAATGGTAACTGAATGGAAATAAAACTTTGGACACTTTATTTTATCCTAATAAAATCGAAAGAGCTCTTGATTCTGAGTCAAAATCACCTCCCAAACTCCCAAATAAATAAAAAATTTAATGTGCAACTTTAAATAAAATGGCCCACTTACATCAGGCTGTTTGCCTTTGAAAACAATAAACATACCTACCTAATAATGTTTCTACTGACACAAGTATACTATAGCTTTACATTATGTGGTTTTTTATAAATGCATTATCATATTTATCATATTTTCTACCTTCCCTTTACTTTGATCTAAAATTCACTTTGCTTACCCAAATACCCACTTTTTTAGGGTTCCGTAACCAAATGACAAAAAACGGAACCCTTATGGATTCGTCATGTCTGTCTGTCTGTTTGTCTGTCTGTCCGTCCGTATGTCACAGGCATTTTACTCGGAAACTATACGACGTATCTAAATAAAATTTACACATAAGGTGTATTTTGTATACAGCTACTTAGTTATGTAGTTAAATTTGAAAAAAAAAAATATTTTTAGGGGGGCGCTCCATACAGGTAACTAAATAAAAATAAAAAAATTAACCAAATATCAACATGTGACACATCAATCGATAGGCCTTACAAAATAACATTGAGGTTTCTTTGACTATTTTGTGATTAAGTGAATATTTTCTGAAATAATCGCTTTGAAAGTCAGAAAAGTTGTGTAGCCCCCCCCCCCCCGTACTTTTGAACCGTAAGTTAAAAAAATATGAAAAAATTTGAAGAGATGCGCCTTATCATATACTTTCAACGAAAATTGTTTTGAACATTATCGGTTCAGACATTTTTGAGTTATCTCCAAAAAAATTCTTCCATAGGCATCAGATACGACCTTTTGGTATTAGTTTGGCTCTTATTCCATTGAAGGTACGGAACCCTCCTATGCGTGGTCCGACACGCACTTGGCCGGTTTTTTTATTATTATATTATCAAGGATACAATATACACCAGCCACTTACCTTTAAAAAATTAATGGAACACGAGCTTGACAATTTTTTTACTGACAAAACAAAACCTACGAAGCTTTTAAATCCCCCAAAACAGAGCTTTTTCTTTAAATTATTCATAAGACTTCAGAAATTACGGGCCCCTAATCTCCCCCAAATGTCATTCTCCCACATTCTGACAAAACATTACCATTGAAAATCAATGTCTTATTTATTAACAAAACATACAACGGAGGCCTCATTTACAAATGCATTTGCCGAATGGAAATGATATTGAAAAGTTATTGGTTGGTGGAGGTGCTGGGATGTTTTGTTCATTTTGAATGATCCGTAGGCCGTATTCTAACTATAGAACACGTTTAGTTAGAAGAGTCTAAGTTTAAAATTCAACTCGAATGTATTAACTACGCAATACAGCTAGCGTCTAAACGTCTGAATAAGAAATATCAGAATTTGCTTGAAAATTATTCCGATGCAACTCCAATACATACACCATAAATATTGGTTGTGTGTTTATATGTTTGAGATTGAAGAAATACATCATAATCCTTCCAGGGTTTTATCCTCGGATCCGCTCGGCAACCTAATTCTATGAAGCAGCGTACTAGTTTTTACAAAAGCGACTGCCATCTGACCTTCCAACCCAGAGGAGAAATGGTTTGGGTCTTATTGGGATTCGTTCCTAATTCCTCAAGATGTTTTACTTCACAGAAATGCAACAGGTAAATTATCAAATGATATTTCGTAATCAAGTTCCAAAAAACTCATTGGGTCGAACCAGTGCTGCAGTGTTTGAACCCGCGACTTTCTCATTTACAATTGGACGTGTTATTGCGAGGCTACGAGCGCTTCTCACTCATTTTATTTTAAGAAAGTAAGGATTTTAAAGTGTTATTGCAATATAATACTTTTCATAGTTTATTCATTCTGAAAATTAATTGGTGGAAATCAGGGCTCGAACCCACGACATCCGATTAATTAAATTGACATTGTAATAGGTATGTATTTTATTTTCGATTCTGAATAAAGCCTAAGCCAAAGTGTAGTCCGGATATGGCACGTTCGTGATGCTACAATGTTGTAGCGTGCACGTACAGACGACGTTAATGCGTTGCAACAAAGTTGATAATTAATTGTCTCGCCGCTTGTTTGTGGTGGTTCAAGTGGGCTGTGAATGGTGGTGCAAGCTAGGGGATTAGCGTTTGCTGTTAGTTAGCTTACGGTAGGGTCTTACAACACAAAACATGTGTTAACTAACAACGTTATATAACAAAACATATATGTGATTCGTAATAGACCTAGAATTGTAAAAAAATATATAAATAATATGTATAATTGTATATGTACAGAATCATGAATTGTCTAGAATAAAACATTCGTTGATAGAGTAACCTTTATGATGACATTACTTGTTAGTGATGTAAAGTTTGTTAACAATAAAGGTCATTGAACTCGTTTACAAATTAGGGTTGTAACAGGCAGTATTTTGCACTTTAATATCAACAAGCCCTAACTTATAAACGGTTAGGAATGGTTCATTGGTTTAAAAGTTATAACTAAAGCTAAACAATCCCCCATTTTCGTAAAAGTCCATCGTATTGTTCCACGATATAGGTACTGTACTGGTATCTGTATCTATATTGTATTCCACTGCTGGGCAAAGTCCTCCCCTCGCTTCCGCCACTCGTCACAGACACGGCTTATTGCATGATCTCGCCAGTCGCTACAGAACAGAATAGGTCCAGATCGTCCCGCCATCTCCTTTTTATCATTACTTTTTTTTAATAACACATTTTTGGGTAATTATTTTTTCCTTTTGTTTGCTTAGAAAAACTAATTAAAAAAATAACCTATTTTGGTAATAATTTGATGACAACTTTGTTTTGAGGAGCACACGTAATTTTGAGTAGAAATAATCTAAAATTTGTTATATATTTGAAAAATGTAAACGATACATGTTTTCTGAAACTGCCCATTACTGTAATTAACTATAGAATCGCTACCTTCTATAAAATGAAACCCACTGCTCTATTAAAAACGATTTCACATAGCCCTCTCGTGCAGTAAACATGTTTTTTATTGGTACAACTAATAAACTCGCGTCAATACTATAAAGGTCTTTTATCTATACCATTGCATGGCACATATGCCTTTTTGCAATTGGTACGGGCTTAGAGCTGCAGCTTCTAATGACAGCTTCCGTCGTTCGGAACTTGAAGTCTTAAGGCGAGGTGTCGTAGCTTGTTTATTGTGGTGAAAGCAGCTCTGTTTTAACCGTATTAGACATTACTAAAACATGTCTTTTGTTTAACACTTTGGACGTCATGGGTTGTTCTACAGTTTCGTGCCGATTTGGAACTTTTTTGGAGATTTTTTTATTTTCTAAGTTACAGTATATTTTTTGATATTGTGAATGTGTATACTTATTGGGTATAATATTTTAAGAAAGGCACCTATATACTAGTTTTACTTTTGGAAAACATATAAGGAATGTAATGAAAGCACGGATGGAAATGAAAAACCAAGGAATGGTAATGAACCATGTATTGAGGGGAATGAAATTTGACTGGACGGAAATGAAACTTAATTGGATAAAAATGAAATTTGTAATACTATAATAGATCAGACAATACAAACCTTGAAATAAAACAAGTAAGTGTACTTTTATGATATTTTTATTACAATAATCAACATTATGACAATCACACTTTACGAAATATCAGTCTACGTCCTCAATGTCATTATTTAGCTTGAACTAAAACTAATAACTATATCTGTGGAATGTTTAAACAGCTGCTTGAACGAATTAAAAAACAAAAAAAAACAATCTAAAACAATAAAAAATTACATATTAGCAAATATTCATTAAGTGTAACTCAATTGAATAAGAACATAATTATAACAACAGCAAAATATCGCATACTCAAAGTTATAATCAGAAAAGGAAGTCATATAGTTTAATAAAAAACTTCTTTTGTTCAAAATAATTCAATAATAATAACAAATATAACTAAAACCATCTTCTTATTATGATGACATATCATAAAAAATGAATCTTTTTAATATTCAAAAAAATGCGTAGTACATTTTTTATGGTTCAGCAACACACACAGCATAGTAGTTGTACAATAGTAACTCTAACACGAATGTATGTTTTAGGTCAGGAAGATGGCAAAAAAAAGAAAAAAATACTAAGGAGGAACAGTTAGCCAAAGATAGAGAACGTAAGAAATTGAAATATGCTGAAATGAAAAGCGATCCGAAACGTTATCGCATGTTTCAAGAAAAAGGAGAAACTGCGATACTTGTTGGAAAAAAAAAGAAAGAAAGTAGTCGTTTCAATCATTCAAGAAATGAGTGAAAGGGACAAGGGCAAGACATGGGTGAAGAGAGCAGCGGTGCATATGGCGGAAAGATTCTCTAAAATATCTTAGAAAAAAAAAGAAAATACAAAACTTCAACAGATTCTTCCAGAGAGTGAAAACGAGGAGGTAATACAAGCACCTCAGGCTGTTCAAGACGATCCTTTGGCTGACAAAGCAAGCTCACCTGTGCGTCTATGTAATCCAGAAAAAGTACCTGAACCTGGCTCCAGCAAGAATGAAAATACTTTCGAGCTCAAGAAAATAATTAAGCGAGTAAGATATAATTATCAAAAGGTATTAAATTAATTGAAAGTAAAAATGAACATTTTGCAAAAAGAAAATGAGGCGCTGCGCAAGAACCAACATAGAGAGGTAACACAAAATTCGAAAATTGACACATTGGAAAAAAAGGTTGCTAGTATGATAAAAGATATTAAAAAAGACAAGATACAACAAGTGAAAAGAAAACTGCTATTCTCCGAAACAATAACAAAAGGGTTTTGTGAAAAATATATAAAATACGAAGGAACAAGAGAAGTGTTGCAGAATGCATATTAACTAATAAGGAAAAACTTGCAAATTATCGTGTTATATCCAAATTGCCGTTCTCTTCAAGGAAGATTGAAGCCAATCGTCTTCCAAGTAAAAAAGAAGCACTAATTAAACTGCGGGCGAAACTATTCTTTGAAGAGGATGTGAATAGCCAGATTGAAGCCGAACGTCTGGCTTCAATCTTCTTTAAAGAGAACGGCTTTGGATTTGGATACAACACGACAATTTGCAAGTTTTCCCTTTTTAGTTAATACGCATTCTGCAACACTTCTCTTGTTCCCTCGTTTAAATTTACGAATTTTGTGTTGCCTCTCTATGTTGGTTCTTGCGCAGCGCCTCATTTTCTCTTTGCAAAATATTCATTTTCACTTTCAATTAATTTAATACCTTTTGATGGTTGTATCTTACTCGCCTAATTATTTTCTTGAGCTCGAAAGTATTTTCATTCTTGCTGGAGCCAGTTTCAGGTTATTTTTCTGGATTAAATAGATGCACAGGTGAGCTTGCTTTGTCAGCCAAAGGATCGTCTTGAACAGCCTGAGGTGCTTGTATTACCTCCTCGTTTTCACTCTCTGGGGGTGAGTTGTCAATTAGAATCTGTTGAAGTTTTGTATTATCTTTTTTTTTTAAAGGTATTTTAGAGAATTTTTCCGCCATCTGCGCCGTTGCTCTCTTTTGGCCCTTTCACTCATTTCTTGAATGCCGACTACCTTCTTTCTTTATTTTTTCAACAAGTATCGCTGTTTCTCCTTTTCTTGAAAGTCTTGAAACATGCGATAACGTTTCGGATCGCTTTTCATTTCAGAATATTTCAATTTCTTACATTCTCTATCTTTGGCTAACTGTTCCTCCTTAGTAAATTTTTTCTTTGTTTTTGCCATCTTCCTGACCTAAAACATACATTCGTGTTAGAGTTGAACCAACAAAATTCTGCAGCGATTTTGATAGCACACGCAGTGTAAGTTTTATTTTAAATGTCTAACTTCCATGACGTTATGTAATACTAACATAATTTTAATCATTTCTTTCCAAATCGATTCATTTCCTTCCCCGAAAAATTTGGAAGGAATGGCTGGAAATGAATTGGAGTGGAAGGAAGATTCAACGTTTTTTTTAAATTACTTCACAGCCTTTCTGGTTAGTAGACTATCGAGCATAACAAATGAAGATATACCTAAATGATAGCAAATAACAAGTCAAGTGATTTTTTTGCATCAGTTAATACCAAATTACTAATAGGATAATAATGAGTACTTACCCGTGACAAACTGGGTTTCGCGCGAGGAGAATCGAAATGTGGCGTCAACCACGAGCGCGGAACCTTCCCTGTTGATGTGTTGTGGCAGATTGAGACGGTATGGACGCGTGGGGATCACGGGCATTCGTAAATAAAGGAGCGTTCAGACTAGGCATGTCCGACAATTTTTTCGACGGGAAATGAAGTTGTTCACGTGACAAAGTTATAAAGTACATTCTCTCTATGATAATTTAACTTTAAAAATACGTACCATGTACCATTATAATACTGATTATGTGCTTATTTATAAACAATAATGGAAAGTACTGTTTATCTGCAAATCATTAATAGTGTTTTTTAAATTTCGAACCCAATGGTACGCTGTTTTAGGTACGAGGGAAATGAAGTTTTCGCATGTTTTTAATTTTTATTTAATAGATCTTTAGTTTTAGCAAAATTCCAAAACTGGCACATTTTCCGTACCACATAAACATATCTTTTAAAAATAACCACTTGTATATTTATTGAATTTTAACGGTTGATGCGGGCTCGGACACCAAATCGGCACGAAACGGTAGAACGACCCTCATACGTCATAGACTTAATCGTCTCTTATGCCCTGATTACACCTACCGAGTACAGTGGCAAGTCAGTGCTCTCGACCGAGTGCTCTCGAAGTGTAAAAACATCGCCGAGTGCTCAGCAGAGACAGACATTCGCTCCCTAATCTTTTTCCTAGGCCGAGTGCCAATCCCCGCACTCCCTGCACTGACTCGCCGGGTGTAAACCGCGCGCTCGCTACTCGCTGCAAACCAACCCGTGCTTTAGTACATGCTACCCATCATTTGATTGTTTGCTCATGATAACTTCATCCTCAAAAGGGCTCTAAATTCACTGCTAAGATTATCTGGTTGCAATTATGTACTTAAAAAAAACCGGCCAAGTGTGAGTCGGACTCGCACACCGAGGGTTCCGTACAAACCTGTAGGTAAATAGGGGTAGTAACTTTAAAATTATTAAAAATATTTTTATTATATGACGTAACTAAAAATTTACGGTTTTCGCGATTTTTCCTTTATCTGTGCTATGAGACGTTGCTTCGTACCCAATTTCAAGATTCTGAGTTTACAGGAACTACCCTGTAGGTTTTGATTCCCTTGCGAGTTTCGAAAATTTGCGGCATAAACGGCTGTATCTTTTGACTGCGTTGGCTTAGAAGTTTTAATTCTTTTACAGCTCCAAGGGACAGTAGACCTGAGTATTTGATATAAATTTCAGCTTGATTCTTCCACGCGTTCTTGAGAAAAAGGGCCTTGACAGACGGACGGACAACAAAGTCATCCTATAAGGGTTCCGTTTTTTCCTTTCGAGGTACGGAACCCTAAAAAGTACTCGCAGCACGAAGATCAAGATCCCCTCAGAATTCTCCGGACATCCCGTCCAAGAACGACACTTCTTCTACTCCAACGATTCCACAAATTCCTAATTTAGGAAAAAAATCTTATACATTCTGGAACCTATGTACAATTGAGTAAAAGCTTTGACACACGTTGTTAATGAACAAAGTGACTGACTCGCCACAAAATTCAAAAACGCGTGTAAACAGTCACTCTGCCCCTTTACTGTCTCGGTCGAGTGGCATATTGATGTCTCGCCACTGTACTCGGTAGGTGTAATCAAGGAATTAGTGTGCACACTGAGTGAACGCTCGAGTGGCAAACAAATGAAAAAGTATGCGAGTAGCTCATGCTTCAGCACCTAAAAACCCCTTAGATTTTAAAAAGGTCCATGCTTATTATACCACGACGGTGGCCAACAAGCATACGGCCCGCCTGATGGTAAGCAGCTACGTACCGTAGCCCATGGACGCCTGCCACTCCAGTACTACTATATAGGGGGCGTCCATTAATCGCGTCATACGTTTTTGGCTTGTTTTAGACCCCCCCCCTCCCCCATGGTGATCTTTGGTGATATTTTCAGGACCCCTCCCCCCCTGTCGATATGACGTGTAATTTTTTGCTAACTTAAGTAAGTACAGTTTTCTAACACGTGAACGTCCTACTTACGTAACGTACGTACACGTAAAGGGTAAAAAAATGAAACTACATGTATACATATAAAATAAAATAATCTTTAATAGAAAAAAAACCGGCCAAGTGCGTGTCGGACCCCGCGGTTTCGTATCTACTATCGAAAAAGTAATATCAAAAGGTCGTATCTGCGTATGAAATGAGTTTTTAAGAGATAACTCAATATTTAAAGGGTAGGCAACGCGCATGCGAATCCTCTGGGGTTGCAGGCGTCCATAGGCTACGGTAACTGCTTACCATCAGGCGGGCCGTATGCTTGTTAGCCACCGTCGTGGTGTAAAAAAAAAAAAAAAATTCCTAAACCGATAATGTTCTCAATTTTTAGGGTTCCGTACCTCAAAAGGAAAAAACGGAACCCTTATAGGATCACTTTGTTGTCCGTCTGTCTGTCTGTCTGTCTGTCTGTCTGTCTGTCTGTCTGTCTGTCTGTCTGTCTGTCTGTCTATACCATTTTTCTCAGGAACGCGTGGAGGTATCAAGCTGAAATTTATACCACATACTCAGGTCTATTGCCCCTTGGAGCTGTGAAAAAATCAAACTCAAAAGCCAACGCAATCAAAAGATACAGTCGTTTATGCTGCAAATTTTAGTTTTTCGGCACTCGCAAAACCTACGGGGTACTTCCCGTGAACTCAGAAACTTGAAATTTGGCACGAAGCAGCGTCATATAGCATAGACAATGGAAAAATTACAAAAAGTAGACATTTTTAATAAAATCATACAAAAAAACATTTTTTAAATTTTAAACTTACTACTTTTTTTCTCGTAAACGCGTGGAGATATTAAATTGAAATTCATGTCAAATACTCAGGGCTATAGGACCTTTCAGATGTAGCAAAACCAAACTTTTATGTCAACGCAATCAAAAGAAATAGCAATTTAAGTCGCATATTTTGAAACTGAGTACTCGCAAGAAACTCAAAACCTACAGGGTACTTCCCGTAAACTCAGAAACTTGAAACTTGGCACGAAGAAACTTCATATAGTACAGACAAAGGAAAAATTACGAAAAGTAGAGTTAGTAAAATCATACAATAAAATATTTTTTTAAATTTTAAACTTACTACCTTTTTCCTCGTAAACGCGTAGAGGTATTAAATTGAAATTCATATCAAATACTCAGGTCTATAATACCTTTAAGTTGTAAAGGTTTGTACGGAACCCTCGGTGCGCGAGTCCGACTCGCACTTGGCCGGTTTTTTTCATATTTTTTGGATCTCCGGTTCAAAAGTGACAGGGGGGACACAAGTTATAGGCCAAGAAAATTAGATTTTTTCGAAGAATTAATTCCCAGCAGGCTGGAAATCGCTTTAATGCCATCATGTGGTCCTAAATGCATGTAATCCGAATTTGCCCAATCCCAAGAGGTTTTTGCTTGTAGCTCGAAAACAGTACTTCCGACGGAAAATGTTATGTATATCAATATTAAAGAGGGTTATATTTTGCGTCGAGCGAGTAACTTAACTTCTAATTCGTTTCAGCGGTACAGCCGAAATCAAAAGTTATAAACCGGGAAAATGTCTCATTTAATTGAAAAACTCGTATTTTGACTTCCATACCACATATCTTTGAAACAGATGACTCCTGTTGAAAAACCTATAGAATACAAGTTGTAGAGAATACAATTTCACGTTATATCGACATCTCAATTTTCAAGTAGAGTCATTTTGAAAGACTAAATTTGGCATGAAATAAGAATAAGAATAAGAATAATTTATTTCAATATAGTTTACAACCATAGGACATCATACAATGAAGGTTTCTTAATTTTATGTTTAACAGAGACAAGGTACAGTGGTATCCACACTAGGCAAAGCCTGTATCGTGGTTACCAATAAACATGAAAATATTACAGGTTTATTATAGAGTCAAAGTAACTATATCTAGGTAAGTAAACAACTAACTACTAAACAACTAAGTTGAACTAGAAAGGTGTAAAGAGTGTGTGTGTGTGTGTGTGTGTGTGTGTGTGTGTGTGTGTGTGTGTTCTGAGTTGTAAGTGCGCATGTAACATAAATAGAACTAAGATAGAAATTCTGGGTGTCTATTAACTTATAACTTTCAGAACTTCTTCACAATCTTCGTAACTCCGGGAGAACAGAAGACTTTGAACGCGCATTTTAGCCTCAGAAAGCCGTGAATCTCTTATATTACATACTCTGAGTAATCTGTTGTAAACATGTGGAAACAAGAACGATTTAAAACGTTTAGCGAAGGCGGAATTAACTTGAGGTTTTGGAACATTAAATATTCTTTTCTGTAGCATACTTGGCAGGGCAGATGAAAGAATGGTACGTTTGTGCATGAACAAGGCGATACGTAAGATGAACAATTTCCTCACTGACAAGACTTGAGCTTCGTTATATAAATCATGAGTAGGGTAGCGTTTAGGTCTCCGCAAGGAAACCTTTAGGACCGCCCTTTGAGCTCTCTCCAACGTTATTAAAGTGGACTTGCCACAACCACCCCACGCAAGAATGCAATAATCTAATATAGATTGACATAATGCAAGATAAACCAGTTTAAGCGTTTGTCCGTCAGTAGCCTCTCTCAGTAGTTTCATAGTATAAATGAGTTTTCTAACTCTGCTCGCAGTTATCGCAATGTGTTGTTTAAAACTAAGTTTTTCATCTAATTCAACCCCTAAATACTTTAAAGAACTAGCTTTAGTAATGCTATCACAGGGGCATGAAATAGACTGTAGAGCAGCACAGTGTGTGGCATGTATTTTAATATAGTCCATTGACGTAGGAGGGCGTGACGATGCAGATTTGTGGAAGCAGAGAAATTTTGTTTTCTCCATGTTCAAAGTCAGAAGATTTTGATCAAGCCACTGAAGTAGTTTTTGGAGACCTTGTGTAGCCACGTTATTTACTTGTTCCCAGGATGGCCCATGAAAGATGATTGCTGTGTCATCAGCGTAACAAAAAACTTCACTGTTCGGAAGATCTAGAGATAAGATATCATTAATATATGCAATAAACAGCGTTGGGCCTAAAATGCTGCCCTGAGGAACCCCAAAAGATACAGCCAACTGGTCACTGACCACGTTACCGATCTTGACACGCTGGTATCTTTCAGTTAAGTAACTAGAGAACCAGTTCAAAGCAATTCCGCGTATACCTAGATTCTCCAGTTTTTTAAGAAGGATAGGAGTTGAAACTGTGTCAAAAGCCTTGGCGAGGTCTAAAAACACGCCCATGCAGCAAGTGCCTTCGTCTAGGTGTTTGACAACATTGTCTACCAAAAGAGTTATAGCCTGTTCAGTGCACTTGCCCTTCCTAAAGCCAAATTGACGGTCAGAGAGAACCTGATGCTTTTCTAAGAAGCAAACTAGCCTTTTACTGACGACACGTTCGAGGAGCTTAGAGTAGGCTCCTAGAAGAGATATAGGGCGGTAGTTACTAGGGGAATCAGTTTTCCCAGCTTTGTGGATTGGGATAATTGCTGCAGTTTTCCAATCTTTTGGGAATGAGCCTACAGAAAAACTCAGGTTGAAAATAGCCGCTAGTGGTTCCGATATAATATTGCCTACACTCTTTAGGAGTCTGTTACTTATGCCATCATTACCGGGGGAACTGTTGACATCAAGCCTGCTAATAAGCCCTGCCACTTCCTCGGCATCAGTTGGCGCGAGGAAAAACGAAGTTGCAATACCATTACAATTGTTTTGTGACTTAAGGGCCAGCGAATGTTCACATTCATTTAACTTTAACAGAATAGAGCTAGCCAGATTTGAGCCCACTGAGGAAAAGAAAGCGTTGCAGCTATCAATCGATTCCTTAGCTGATGGTTTAGTTTTTAACAAGTTATCAGCTGATGATATATGAGGAGGCTTGTGGGTAATCCGTTTTATCGAGTTCCAAAGTTTTTTCGGTGAATCCTTATTTTGTTCCAGCTCTTTCCTATCATATTCTGATTTAATATTTCTTAAAAGATTAATATAAAAATTCCTATACCGAGAGTATATAAGTTTCTTAGTTATATTATTGGGGTCTTTTCGTAATTCCTGATGTAATTTATCCCTATGTCTGGAGCATCTAAGTAGTCCCGGAGTCATCCAAGGTTGCAAAGTGAGATCAGAGCGTTTGATTTTTACTAATTTAGTGTTATTTGCCAGAGCAGTTTGGATTATACTGGAGAAAGTCTCCACGGCATGATCAACGTCAGAGCTATATGTGACGCTCGACCAGTCAACGGCCTTCAACTCATCCCTCAGTGAGGAAAAGTCGATCTTTGTTTTAGTACGGGCCTGTTTAAAGGATTTGCGAGAGTGGAGATTAATACCGGCCATAGTAATATCATGGTCTGTTAGGTCAGTGGAGCATATAACTGATTCAGAAGAGCAATTGTTCGATACAAATATATGATCGAGGCAGGATTTAATGTGAGTTACAGAGTTGATACATGATTTAAGACCGTATTCTGACAGGACGCAAAGATAGTCTGAAGCGTGAGCGCTATTTCCCCCAGCATCTAAAATATCTATGTTTAAATCTCCAGTAAGAATAAGACAAGCGTCAGAGGGGATGCCTTTAAGAACAGAATCTAGTGAGGAAATGAACGCATTGGGTATGAGGAAACTAGGCGGCCGGTAAATTGCAACCAATTTGAAGTAATTTGGTACATCAACGAGAACACCATTGGAGTCAGCGATATTAAGTTCTGAAAAATTAGGAGTCCATTTATTATTTACATATGCGATAACTCCTCCGGAGCGGTTGATATATTTTTTTGAGTGAAAAGATATGTAACCCTGTAATTGATTAATGATGGAGTTCTCATTTATCCAGCATTCTGTGAATACAATAACATCAAATTCAATTCCTAACCTTTCTCGTAGGACAAGAAAATTATCAAAATTTTTATTAACGCTTCTAATATTTACGTTAAGAATTTTAATTGGGTATTTGGACATTATATTAATACAGCTTTCAGGCTGAGATATAGTGTGGCATTTAACATTATAGGATTCATCAATGTCCTGTAAAAGATTTAGGGGAACCATGGATATATATTTGGGAAATACGATTTGTTACAAAGAGGACTGGTCGTAGCCACACTACAAAGAAGTGTAATCATGAGTGTCAAAGTATAAAATGACTGTTGTATATACTTCACTTTCATCGCACTATCGTGAGTATTTTTATAAAATGAAGGAGTATTTTTGTTGTGTGTGTGTAAATGGAGTGTGAGTGTGTTAATGCAATATCTAGTAAGCGAAGATATGAATAATAGAAAATAAGCTTTAAGCACTGTTATTGATATAGATTGGATGTTGCGAGAAAAACGTCGCCTCCTTTTCGGACAATCTCGTGAGGTCAATCAAAATCAGTTTTTTCTAAATCCTTCTGAGTTGCATATTTTCCATAAAATATGAGGTGTGAGGCGTACATTTAATGCATCGTTACAACTAAAAACATTGAATTGCAAATTTCTAAAACGTACCCAATCAGAAAACTAAAGGTACTGTTACACATGCTCTAAAATAGCATGCTAAAAAGCGTGCTACTGAGTATGCTCAATACGAGCATGCTTATGGGCAGTTTACATTTGCTAGCAATAGGCATGCTAGTTTTAAGTATGCTCCTGAATAAGCATGCTCAAAGCAAACACTCCAATACACATGCCATTTTATAGCGTGCTCTCTGTCAGTTCAAACCAAGCCATGGACAATCAAACAGCTACGGAGTTAAATAAATACGGAGCTAAATAAATTCAAGAAACTGGAGACAAAGTAATGCCTTCGGCGAGTTTAAAACGACACAAACAAGTAAAGTCAAGTACGCTAAGTCCTGTACCTGCTCTGGTATTATTATTATTAATTGTAAAAATGAGCATAAAATGTCATAAATTGTACCTTTTTAGAAAGCTTATGAACTGAGGAAATAAATTCTGTAATTTGTACGCGAAGTGTTATTACTTTTTTTTAGTTATGCCTTAAAATGTAACAAGATTTGAGAAAAAAAAAATTCTGACTTCAGATGTTTTTATTTGCAAAATTTTGATATGTTTTGTACTTTTTTTATTATTTTACGTTATCAGTGATTCATTGGCTATTCGGAAAATCTTTTTTTTTATTTGAAAAATACGTAGTTTAAAAAAAATACTAGTTTTAGGTCAAAAAGCGGGTATTTATTTAAAAAATCTAAAATCTTGAATAACTTGAAAACCAATGAGTTTTGACCCCTGCTTGACTGGACTTAAATCACTCCAAATAAGCTGTAGAATAACCCCCTTGAAGGAATACGACGAATTACCAGTCATCCTGTATAACATTTTCCGTCGGACGTACTGTTTTCGAGCTAGAAGCAAAAACTTGACGAAGAGCAAAAATTTCGCTAAAAAGTTACGCACACCTCTTGGGATTGGGCAAACTCGGATTACATGTATTTTGGATCACATGAAGATATTAAAGCGATTTCCAGCCTGCTGGGAATTAATTCTTCAAAACACTTTTTATAGATCTTATTTGCTTGGCCTATTATTTAGACTTACGGGGTGATTTTTTCTTAAGATATTCACTAAATAAAAAAAAATTCAAACAGACCTCAACGTTTTTTTTTTTTATTTTATTTTTATTGATGTTCAAGACAACAAGACAAGAGTTATTTTGAAAGACCTGTCGAGTGATTTGAATGAATTTTTTGACAAATAATTACATGTATGGAGTAGTGCCCCTCCTTAAAATATCTTTTTCAGCAATTTTACTACAAAACTAAGTAGCGCGGCATACAAAAACACACTTTATATTTAAATATTTATTAAGATATACGTTTTATAGTTTCCGAGTACAATGGCTGTGATATACGGACGGACGGACGGACATAACGAAACTATATTAAGGGTTACGTTTTTGCCACTTTGGCTAAGGAACCCAAAAACCTACTTCACATGCATATGTCAAATGCCATTAAAAATTATTTACAATCATAGTGCTAGTGCAATTTTACTCTGCTTTTGACAGATTGATTCATTTAAAAGTTGATAATTTTTCATTTTATTGACCACTAGCCTTTTCCCGCGGCTTCGCCCGCGTACTATAAGTACTCAAAAGGGATACGATACCCATGTTGATTTTCAGACTTTGTGACCAACCACATTTGCCCCTTTTAGGGGTTGAATTTTCAAAAAACCTGAAACACGTGTTTACTTATTTATCGTTAGGAATACTCCTGTGAAGATTCAAATAAAATATAGGCTAACAAATCTTGATTTGCCATACAAATTTTGGACTCCCATTTTACCCCCTTAGGGGGTGAATTTTGAAAAATCCTTTCTTAGTGCATCCCTAGACCTTATAAAGAACCTACGTGCCAAATTTGGAATCTCTAGAACCAGCGGTTTGGGCTGTGCGTTGATATGTTAGTCAGTCCGTCAGTCAGTCAATCAGCCAGTCAGTCAGTCAGTCAGTCAGTCAGTCAGTCAGTCAGTCAGTCAGTTTCTTCTTTTATATATTTGACCATAATACAGTATAGCACAAGGAACAAAAAAATTACACGTGATATGTGTCCAGACCCCCATCCCCCCTGTGGTGATCATTGGTGATTTTTTCTTGACCCCCTCCCCCCTGAACAATATGACGCGATTAATGGACGCCCCCTTAATAGCTGTGAATAGACTTGCTCACCTGTCATGTTCCACTCCTCAGCTGTTTGCATGAATTAGTGGAGGCTAAGCGTTTAGTTAGTGTTATTGTAAGTACCTACCTAACTGGTGGGAATTAACATAATAAATATTACAGGTAAATATTTAATACGCAACTGACCCCAATATGAGTGTTGTTTCATAGCAATTATAACGTAAACCCGGCTACTGGGTTCAGCCGACGATCGCAAAACGAGCAAATTCTATTACGGACCAAATCCTTTGCGATCCGCGGTCGGGTTGCTCCTGTGCGAATCCAGAAACTTTTATTTTCATTTTTTTTTATGAGTCAAGAGTTCAATTGCTGGGCAAAGACCTCCCTCTCCTTCTTCCTCGTATCCCGGTCTTGAGCGGTTTCCCAATACTCTTCGTACTGAGTATTGGGAGGCGGCAAGTTCGACTCTCTAACGTTTTCTTGGACTGTCCGCACGCCGAGTTTGGTCTTGTGGAACCTAAAACATGGTTATTTTTGCGCACCAATCATACGGCAGACCTATCCAGCCCAATCCCATTTCAGTTTGTTTAGTTTTTATCCAAGTCAATGGTCGGCCAATATGCCTAATATATATTAAACTAGCCTATTCCCGCGGCTTTGCCCGCGTACTATAAGTACTCAAAAAGGATACGATACCCATGTTGATTTTCAGACTTTGTAACCACATTTGCCCCTTTTAGGGGTTGAATTTTCAAAAAACCTGAAACACGTGCTTACTCATTTATCGTTAGGAATACTCCTGTGAAGTTTCGAATAAAATAATCAAACAAATCTTGATTCGCCATACAAACTTTGGACCCCCCTTTTACCCCCTTAGGGGGTGAATTTAAAAAAATCCTTTCCTAGTGCACCCCTAGACCTTATAAGGAACCTACGTGCCAAATTTGGAATCTCTAGAACTAGCGGTTTGGGCTGTGCGTTGATATGTCAGTCAGTCAGTCAGTCAGTCAGTCAGTTTCTTCTTTTATATATTTAGATATAATTTTTAGGTTAGTGTCGCAGATAGCTTAAAATTACTGTTGTTTTTGTGTAACTAGACCTAAGTCAATCATTTTCTCTATTTATACCCATTTGTTTGTGATTTGTAATTTAATAACGTGTATAAATATTGTGTTTCCATGTCTAGTTCTTAAGTACTGATTTATGTCTTAATTTTATTGATACCATGACATAATACGCAAAATGTCTAGATTATAAGAATTTTGTACTAATTTATGAAGAAATGTCCATATAAATATCAATTTTAACCCTCCTACAAACATGTAATACTGTAAGCTTGTTCGCCAATAAATATCTGACTTACACGGCACATACCAGCCACTAGTACGAGCACGCTAGAAAACCCATAAAAGAGGTCAGCACTCGTACTCGTTGCTCATTCACTTCTCACCGCTCACTTCAACAACTACTCCCAGCGGGGAAAGACTTGCAACTACACTGCTCAAATGTTTTACAATTCTAAATAAGTGTTCTTATTCATCTCCCTACATGACCTGGTAAATGGTACAGCGGGTCAGCGCTGCTTGGTTCGACGTGGTAATCCGGTCTGCACACAACAACTGGTCCTTCGAGCTCCGGATGGAAGAAATCTGCTGCCAATTCAAGAAAGAAACAAGTACGCGCTGAGCTGGATTAATTTCGCTCAGAATCTTCATACGGTGTCCGGCTTAACCGCTGATACACCTGCCCGCTTTCGCGGAAGAGCCCTGTGCTATTTACCAGCTTGCTGGACGGACGTGTAGAGGCCATACTCCACGTTCGTGTCCTGGCAACTTTCGTTGCAACGTCACATGGTTGACGTCTTCACACTGCTTTCGGACGCTCTGGCACTTGCACTTAGCCTTTGCGCGAGATTCAGTGCATCAGGGATTAACGCCCACGAGTAAGTAAAGTGAACGTAGGGCCGCCGCTTTCACTGCACTAGGCAGTGTCAGCCATTAGGTTTTAGGTAGGTAAGGTTAGGGAACCCCACGTGCGTCAAGCAAGAAGAAAGAAGAAGATGTCCGATCATACGCTCAAGATGTCTCTTCGCTCACACAAGGGACAACCCTCCAGAGCCGTTACCCCGCCGTCTGGTGATACAACCTCCGGCGATACCAATACATGGGACAAAGGCACCAGCAGCACTCTTGGCGATGGTCCTAGTGTCGAACCGCGTCTACAGCCGCCGCCGGCAATAGCGCCGGCGCCCGCTTATTCGGAAATATCGGAAGACGAGGCGGAAAAGACATTAGTTAAAAACCGGGGACATCGTGTAAACCTAACACGTCTGCCGGGGAAAAAGACCGCTTTTCTCAGTGCGGCGACCGCGGTAGTAAAAAAGTGCGCGAAAATCGAAGTGTGTATAGTGAAAAGTGCGACGAAAAGTTAGCTCTGTTGCTAGCGGAACTCGAGGTTCATAAAGCCGCCCTCGCCGTTGCTAATAAAGAGACGGAAACTGCCAAGTTAAGGCTACAGATTGCCCAGCATGAGGCGCAATCTGTTAGCGGTAAGTCCGAACCTCTTGTCGAAAAAGAGGAGCAACGCGTGAGGAATTGGGTAGAACGACAGTCCCAGCTAGACCAGAGCAATTACGTAAATAAAAATGAAGCGTCCGCATTACACACAATTCGTAATTTCGCCCCTAGCGCGCCGGCGCTCAGCGCCCCCGCGCCCCGCGAGCCGCATATGAGTACTCATCGCCCGCCGCGAGATGTGTCTAGTCAGTATGCGCCCATTATGCATAGGCCACCCGAATTACCCGCTTTCTACGGTAATATCACAGAATGGATCGCATTCCGTGCCGAATTTAACGATACCGCGCCCATGTTTAGTTACGTAAATAACGTCAGTCGAATTAGGCGCGCGTTGAAAGGTGAAGCGCGTACCGCGGTGAAATCCATAATGTATACCGTCGAACGTAAAAGAACGAGTCGTCATCGAGGTCCGAAGCCGAAAAATGCCGTGAACACGGTTTCCTTTGAGCTGGACAATAGGTCAGGGCGTCATACCGCCCCTGCCCGTACTCCCACCCCCGTGTTCTCCCGCGACTATTCGAGCGACTCCAACGACAGCTACCAGAGCACTCGCCCGCGAAATAGAGTAGATAGAGCTCACACGGGGGAGTATAGGTCGCCGACGGTAGCTCAAACGAAGCCCCGCGAGGCTAAAAGGCCCGCGTATACGGGGACCAAGCCCAAACAACATTCGGTACCAGCACGATTTACGTCACGTGATAAGTGTTTAATATGTCATAATCATGAACACAAAGTGGAAGCGTGTACTAAATTTTTGAATGCATCGGTAACCGAACGTTGGGATTGGGCGAAAAACGAAAAGCTGTGCTATAAATGTCTAGGCGCGGCGCACCGTGGTCGCTTTAAGTGCAGGTATGTGGCTTACGGAGTGCAACAGTGCGAAGCCGGGCATCACAGGTTACTACACGGTTTGAACGCATCTAAAGCGCCCGTGGAAGACAAAAAAGTCAGTAACGTTCACGCGATTAGAATAGCGCCCACGTTTTTGAAAATGATGCCCGTAGAGGTTACGGGCCCACTGGGTACTACGCAAGCCTTAGCCCTGTTAGATGAAGGGGCGGCCCTTAGTTTGATTTCACACGAAACAGCCGATCGTATAATGCCCCGAGAGAGGGGAGAAACGCTCGACATAGAAGGTATAGGTGGGAGCGTGAGCGATCCGGACTCTTGTAACGTGCGATTCGCGATCCGCGGCTTTTGCAGTAGGCATCTAGAAATGATGGAAGCGCTTACCATCAATCGATTGAACGTAGGAGCGCAAGGCGTCTCCAAAAACATAGTCGCGCAGTGCGACCATTTAGCCGACATAGCCGAGGAGCTGTGTTACGATTCTGCCGCGCCTTCAATAATTATAGGTCAAGATAATTGGCATTTGATAGTGACGCGCCAAATTATCAGCGGTAAATCGCACCTCCCGGTAGCTAGTTTGACGCGGCTAGGATGGTCACTGCACGGACCACATAGGTCATCGGAGGCAACCGTAGCGTTTGTAGGCCACATGGGGCCACAAACGGCCGACGATGAAGCTTTAGCTCTCATGAAGGAACATTTCGATATCGAGTCACTAGGGGTAGTTAAAAAGTTACCTCGGGCCGATCCCGATCAAAGAGCAATAGATTTACTAGAAGCGACATGTGAAAAAATCCCCGGGGAAGATAGGTTCCGAGCGGGTTTGTTATGGCGTACCGATAACGAAGAATTGCCAAATAATAAAGCGCACGCGTTACGGCGGCTGTACAGCCTGGAAAACAAGTTAGATCGCGACCCTATTCTGAAAATCGAGTATACTAAGCACATAAATAACCTGTTAGACAAAGGTTACGCGGAAAAAGTAGACTCGCCGCCCCCGCAGGACGCGCCTAGGGCATGGTACTTGGCGCATTTCGCAACGTTTCATCCGCAGCGCGGAAAAATGCGCGTAGTTTGGGACGCAGCCGCTACCGCGTACGGTAGGTCGCTAAATAGTGCTCTTCTAGCGGGTCCTGATCTGTTAGAATCCTCATTCGGCGTGTTAGTCCGTTTTAGGGAAGGCAGGACCGCGGTAATAGCCGACATTAAAGAAATGTTCCTGCAGATAGAGATTGTAGAACGCGATCGAGATTCGTTACGTTTTGTTTGGCGGGGGAAGGATCGCTCAGCCTCACCGCAAGAATATAGGATGAAAAGACTGATATTCGGGTCCGCGGCTTCGCCGACGACGGCATTGTACGTCAAAAACAAAAACGAATACGAACATGCGAAAGAATTTCCGATCGCCGCTGAGAAAACTATAAAAAGCACGTATATGGACGACTTAGTCGTAGCTTTTGACCAGTGTGAGAGCGACGTTAGGCGCATAGTAAACGAAATTTACGCGCTTAATTTACGCGCGTCGTTCGAGCTCCGCGGGTTCGCCTCTAACAACCCAAACGTAATTTCTGACGTAGTTCCTAGCAAAGAGGATACGTCCCTCATCGGGGGAGGCGAAAGCGAGCGCACATTAGGTTTAAAATGGAACCATAAACGCGACACGTTAGGGTTTAACGTAAATTTACGCAACACGCCCGAAGACGTGCTCAACGGTACGAAATTACCCACTAAACGACAGGTGACGAGTAGCGCGATGTCGATATTCGATCCCATAGGCTACGTAAGCCCGATCTCTGTCTTAGGGAAGGCATTGATGCAGGAAGTCTGGCGTACAGGGATAGGCTGGGATACCGTTATACCCACCTCGCTCGCACCCGCGTGGAATTCATTCGTGAGTAATATTCAGCAACCTAGGGAGTTAGAAATACCGCGATACGTACCCGCGAGAAATAGAGAGGCCGACATGCACGTTTTTTGCGACGCTAGCGAAAAGATATACACCGCCGCGATATACTTAGTTAGCGAAGGCCCGGACGGACAGAAGTCCGCAGCCCTAGTAGCCGCCAAGGCGCGAGTCGCACCGTTGCGTATTATCAGCATTCCTAGGTTAGAATTGCAAGGTTGTGTGCTAGCGACACGGCTAGCCGACACAGTAGTAAAGGAGTCCGATTATGTCATTAAACATAGGTATTTTTGGAGCGACGCTCGCACAGCGTTATCCTGGATAAGGTCGGATCCACGTCGGTACAAAAGCTTTGTCGCACATAGAGTAGCCGAAATAGAAAACACTAGAAAACAACTAAACCTACCGATTGGCGTTGGGTACCTAGCGCGTTAAACGTCGCCGACGACGCTACTAAGGGCGTCCCGGCCCAGTTCGGAGCTAACCACCGGTGGTTTATAGGGCCTGATTTTATACGGCAAGCCGAGGAGCATTGGCCGCGCGAGAAAACAGTAGAGCCCGTCGTAGAAACGTGCGAAGAGCGCGTCATAAAACCGGTTTGCTCCGTAAATACCGTTCAAAACAAGTTCGCATACTTGCCCGAGATATGTAGGTTCTCGAAGTTCACTAGGCTGGTTCGCACTACGGCCAGAGTTTTGGTTGCTGCCGAGGTATTCAAAGCCAGATTGTCTGTCAATAGAAATCCAGAAACAGAAATGAATAACAGACACATAAGTCTAGCGGAGATACTACTGATTAAACGGAGCCAAAATGAGTCGTATGCCGAAGAGATACGACTACTGGAAGCCGGGCGCGCGCTGCCGAGGAAGTCTGCATTACATCGAGTTGCTATGAAGCTTGATAAGAACGGAATAATTGTGCTAGATGCCCGAATAGACAGAGACGAAGCCCATATACCTGTCTTGCACGCTAAGCAGGCATTTACCAAGCTGTTAATCCATCATTTCCACGCACTTTTTAACCACAGAAATCATGCGACGGTGATCAACGAATTGAAGCAAAGATATTATATAGTCGGACTGCGCGGTACGATTCGTTATCTAACGAATAAGTGCCAATGGTATCGGACCTATAAAGGAGCTACCCTCAAGGTTCCTGTAGGCGACCTACCGCCAGAGAGGCTCAAGGCGAATCAACCGCCATTTACCGCAGCAGCCGTAGATTTGTTCGGTCCTATGCAAATTGCTATAGGCCACCGCCGAGAAAAGCGATGGGGCGTACTTTACACGTGCCTCACCACTAGAGCCGTGCACCTAGAGCTAGCCACCTCCCTATCGGCAGCCTCTATGATCCTATCGCTACGAAGAATGATGTCTCGACGCGGCGCACCCACCGTTCTGTACTCAGATAACGCCACAAACTTTTACGGCGCAGAACGCGAGCTATCAGAGGCCAAAAACTCTCTGCCCGATAGTCTCAAACAACTTATGACCGAACGACGCATGATCTGGAAGAAGATCCCGCCTGGCAACCCCTTCGCCGGCGGGGCTTGGGAGCGTCTAGTCGGAAGCGTGAAAACACCTCTGAAAGTCACGCTAAAAGACAGAGCACCCCATGAAGAAGTTCTCCATACGCTACTGCTGGAAGCTGAACACCTGGTAAACTCCAGACCGCTGACCCCAGTGAATCCTGACTAAGAGGCTGAAGCGCTCACGCCGAACCACTTTCTCATCGGCCGATCGAACGCTATGTCCCCGCTGGGAGTCTTCTCCGACGAAAATATGAGCCTTTCGTCATAGAAAACAGCTCAAGCACTAGCTGACAACTTCTGGAAACGCTGGCTGAAAGAATATCGTCCAAACCTGATGCCACGATTCAGTGCACACCAGAACGCGACGAAACTACACGTAGGAGATGTAGTAATTATAGCCGACGGTACGATGCCACGAGGTACTTGGCCTAGAGGCGTGATCGCACAGCTCTTTCCAGGTCCTGATGGCCACATAAGAGTAGCCATTGTACGTACTCGCGCAGGAGAAGTCCGCCGCCCGGTTTCCAGACTCATTCTTATCTGCTCCACACCAATCGACGGTGACGCACGTGGGGGAGAATTGTCGCAGATAGCTTAAAATTACTGTTGTTTTTGTGTAACTAGACCTAAGTCAATCATTTTCTCTATTTATACCCATTTGTTTGTGATTTGTAATTTAATAACGTGTATAAATATTGTGTTTCCATGTCTAGTTCTTAAGTACTGATTTATGTCTTAATTTTATTGATATCATGTCATCATACGCAAAATGTCTAGATTATAAGAATTTTGTACTAATTTATGAAGAAATGTCCCATATAAATATCAATTTTAACCCTCCTACAAACATGTAATACTGTAAGCTTATTCGCCAATAAATATCTGACTTACACGGCACATACCAGCCACTAGTACGAGCACGCTAGAAAACCCATAAAAGAGGTCAGCACTCGTACTCGTTGCTCATTCACTTCTCACCGCTCACTTCAACAACTACTCCCAGCGGGGAAACACTTGCAACTACACTGCTCAAATGTTTTACAATTCTAAATAAGTGTTCTTATTCATCTCCCTACATGACCTGGTAAATGGTACAGCGGGTCAGCGCTGCTTGGTTCGACGTGGTAATCCGGTCTGCACACAACAGTTTGAATAAAATCATCGGATATTAAATAATTTGTAATAATTATAACACTCTCACATTTGTAGTTTAGTACATATTAATGTTTAAACACTAAAATGGATAAAAAAAGAAATACAGCTAGAAAATCATGGACTTGTGCGTGCGGCCATGTTGAGAACAAGTGAAATCGCATTCGAAACAAAACAAAGGAATCATATTTTGACGATAGATTGCCAACCTACATGCGTAGTGCTGTTTGAGAAATAAATATTTCAAACAGTCAATATTTATTTATATGTATTTGGAAATAGTGTAAATCAAATTTGGCAACAATATAATAGTATTTTCTCAAACATGCAATGAAATATCCTCTTTACGTTCCTTATAATAGACTCGGCAGTATCCTTTTTCGGGCGCAGCATCTCGAGGCGGCCTGAAATGGGATTTCATACAACTTATCAGGCCTAGGCCTGCAAAGTAACTTTTTTTTTGTTTCAACATCTAACCTCATTCAGACAGCGTCAAAGATGGCGGCAGGTTTTACGAACAGCTGATTTTAACTTTTTAATTTTTACTTCATGGTCGCTTTTTAGATTGAATAAAACATTGTCCTTTTGGTTTTTTATTTTATTCTATTTCATTGCATGTTTGAGAAAAGCACTATACATGCCTCGGCGTGAAAACGGATTCCCGGCCTCGTATCTATCCGTCTATACCTACTTGGCCGGAAATCCGTGTTTTCCCGGTCTCTGATGTAATGTACTATTTATCTACACTCACATTGTAAGTCCTCTAAAACGTGTTCAAAAACGGTAGGCAATGGCTAACATTACCACAACCGATTTTACTATGATAAGCTTTTTATCTGTGGCAGTAACGTAATTTTGACTTTACATGATATTGATACGTTATGAGTTTAAAATTCCGAACATCGAATTTGAAACATAATGTAAATCCTCTCCTCCTTCCTGACCAACGGCACACGCCGGCGCGACCGCCGGCACAATCGAGTTGGCCATGGCGGTGCAATGGCGGTCATTCTATGGTTTCAGAACACTTCATTTAGGATATATAATATGAGTGTAGATAAAGCAGTGTATGTAACTGTACGTAATTAGGCCTTATTACGTAACAGTTATATAAACTACTATTATACAATCGTGACATAATTAAGAGCTTTTCAGTCGAGTAATGCTGAGTGGCCTAATTAAGGTACGAGATTGAAAAGCTTGATTATGTCACTATTTTATACAATACTTTTTCTACGAGTGGTCAATATAGGCAAGCCGGTAAGACTTGAGTTCGACGAAAGACCTGCTGCCTCTATACAATAGAGTAACTTCAATTTCCCGGCAGATCGTGCCCGTCCCCCCGCGGCGACGGCGGCGTGGCCGCGCGGCCTCGTGCAACAGTGTTAGAATATTGTATGAAAATCCTTTGTACCATCGTTGGTGATATCACAATACGTGACCATAAAAACTATCGGAAAGTATGCGCTAGTAGTACGGTCTACACAATCACAATTCAAGCATTACAGTCGTCGAGTAGAAAAAAGAATTATGAGTATACTAATTAATTATTCCTGAGGTTATTCCTTTGCGCTACGAAGCGGACTTACACATACAGGGCTCTCAAAGTTCAACAACACATAAGTGGCTCTTATCCTGTGTTTTCTACTTATGATATTAAAAAAGTTGAGACTTTTATGACACAAAAAAATTACCTTCTCTGTCCCGAAAAACAAAAAATCATTTTAAAAATTCACCAATCAAAACACTTTTTTTTACGAAAATGGGCAGCACAGTTTTTGACTGTATTTTACTCATAGGTATAATCTACAGTGAAACAACCGTACGGAACCGGAATTATCCGAGCAGTTTACTCCGCAACAATAAAAAAGCCAGCATCCACTGAATTTACTCAATACCTAGACCCTTTTGATTCCAAGACACATGTTTCAGAGATATAGCCGCATCGAATTTCTGGTTGTTTACTTGTGCCGTTGTAATACAGTTACCAGGAACCCTTGTTACCTAGGGCATGGAGCTATTGTAAATATGTACCTATATGCCTGAGGTTACGGAAGCGTGCAAGCCTCAGAATTGGTTCAAAGGTCGACAGTTCACATATAAGTGAGATAACTTAAATAATAGTAGTTTATGTAACTGTTACGTAATAAGGGTCCTTAAAGTACGAGTGTGGTTTTATGAAACAAGCCGCAGACGAGTTTCATAATAAGATCACACCAGGCCTAATTACGTACAGATGCTAAATGACGTGTTCGGTAACAATTAGAATGACTGCCATTGCACCTCCATGTTACCAAAATCGATGTGGTTATGAATTTTCATATATTTTTACAACACTGATGTTACATTACTGCTTGCAATAATGGTGGTAATTACATACGGTTTCCGAACGCAGAATAGGGTATTTATGATATGGGTGTAGATAATAGTAGTTTATGTAACTGTTACGTAATAACGCCTAATTACGTACAGTTGCATACACTGCTTTATCTACACTCATATTATATATCCTAAATGAAGTGTTCGGAAACCATAGAATGACTGCCATTGCACCGCCATGGCCAACTCGATTGTGCCGGCGGTCGGGCGCGCGCGTGCCGTTGGTCGGGAAGGAGGACAGGATTTACATTATGTTATCAAATTTGATGTTCGGAATTTGAAACTCATAACGTATCAATATATGAGCATGTAAAGTTAAAATTACGTTACTGCCACAGATACAAGCTTATCATAGTAAAATCGGTTGTGGTAATGCTAGCCATTGCCTACCGTTTTTGAACACGTTTTAGAGGACTTACAATGTGATTGTAGATAAAATCAATTAAACGGAACCTGAACTTGACTGCAATTTAAGTTACATTGCTATATTTGATCGACCGATTAAATCTTTTGTACATGTTGACGCAACAGTATATGATATAAAATTGCATTTCTGGCACCGTATAAAAGGGGGCTTAACTCTGTATATTAACACTTTACAGCCATTTATTATTAAATACTTATGTGCTTAAGGTGCTTAAAAAGATTCCTAAAATTGTAAACTATCTTTTGAACATATATTCGTCGAAACGCTGTAATGTAAGTAATATTTTTTCCTATAATATTGACTTGTTATAATATTGTTTTAGAAAATAATGTTGATTTGCATCAGATATAATGTGATTTACTTTGTTCTGCTGAGGGGCAACAATATTGTTCGTTATCGGATGAGCTAACTTTCAAGTGCCATTTTTTACTCCGTAATTGAGTTCGCGAACGTGACACGTAACGTTATTAAGTTTTATATTTTTCTTATTGTACAGTTGAATCTGGTTATGAAGAAATAAGAAAATATGAACCTCTTGTCTTAAAATATAGTAGAATCATCTAAAAGTAGCTAAATTAAATATGTAAAATAAGTATATAATATTGCGAAAAAAAATTATGTTATTCATATGCACGTTCTGAGTAAAACAATTGGTTAGTAATATAAATTAAAGTTTTTAAAGAACTAAAATTAATCCTCGTAACTCAGCAATAATAACTAAATATTGTATATGAAAAAAAAAAGCACTTTTAAGTTAACTAGAGAATCGCAGCATTTTTTGGAAACGGAACCCTTATAGGTTCGTCATGTCCGTCTGTGTAAAATTTTAGGGGGGGGGGGGCGGGGGCACTCCATACATGTAACTAAATTAATAAAAAAAAAATTGCCAAATATCAACATGTTTCACATTAATCGATAGGTCTTTAAAAAAACATCGAGGTTTCTTTGAAAATTTTGTGATTAAGTTAATTTTTTCAGAAAAAATCGCTTCGAAAGTAAGTAAAATTGTAAAGCCATTTTTGAGTTATCTCCAAAAACTTCTTCCTTAGCATCAGATACGACCTTTTAGTATTAAGTTTGGTTCTTATTCCATTGAAGGTACGGAACCCTCCATTATGCGTGGTCCGACACGCACTTCGCCGGATTTTTTTTGCATCGGTTTATCGAATATCTTGCGACATAACATCAAACAAAGCGGGGTGTTTTCCATGATGGCGCATACAATAGGTACAACTGTGCCGAAATACCGGGAACTCACAAAAACAAATATTTATAGATAAATAATAAATAAATAAATATTATGGGACAATCTTACACAAATCAACCTAGTCCTACAGTAAGCTCAAAAAGGCTTGTGTTGTGGGTACTAAGCGACGATATATATAATAAATAGATAGACATAGATGAATACTTAAATACATAGAAAACATCCATAACTCAGGAACAAATATCCGTGATGAACACACAATTAAGTGCCCTGACCAGGATTCGAACCCGGGACCTCCGGCTTCATGGGCAGGGTCACTACCAATTAGTTAGGAGGCCTTCAAATACATTTTTTTTTTTTTTTTTATACCACGACGGTGGCAAACAAGCATAAGGCCCGCCTGATGGTAAGCAGCTACCGTAACCTATGGACGCCTGCTACTCCAAAGGAGTCACATGCGCGTTGCCGACCCTTTACAAAAAGGAGGATTCACTGTGTTGACGACTAAAGGAACAAGAAAGTCCCTCATCGTTAACACACTGGGTCCTCTTTGAGCTCTTTGGCAACCTTACTCACCAGCAGGAACACAACACTATGAGTAGGGTCTAGTGCTATTTGGCTGTGGTTTAACTATTATTACTACGTAGTAACTATACTTAACTCAATGAGTAAATATATTGTTTTTAACAGTAGGTAGTTATGTTATGATGTTAGTATGTTAGCGTATATTATATAATTAGTTTTGTGACATCTCGGAAATATGTTACAAGGATATCAACTGTAGTATATATATATCTTAATTAATTTTTTGGACCCGGGGTATGTCCTTAAACTACGTCCGGACCTGGGTATGTCCTTAAACTACGCCAAAAAGAGAGGTATGGGCACTGCGAATGGCATCTCGCTAAGTGTGGTAGCCACGTTCAGCGAATGTCATCGCTCAAATCTGGAGCAGAGCCCGACTGGGGAAGTACCTCCACCTTACAGAAAACCACAGCCAAATAGCACTAGACCCTACTCATAGTGTTGTGTTCCTGCTGGTGAGTAAGGTTGCCAAAGAGCTCAAAGAGGACCCACCCAAGTAACACAGGAAGCATTATAACATGAATAGTTAACTTATTTCGAACTTAAGGACTGTATAAACTCTTATATACGTTCACCGAGCAACTTGTCGCATTATATGATGCTTTGAGCTGTATAACGGTTGTATAATGGCATATCTAAATGCTTTTGTAAAGCCTTTAGCTTTAGTGCAGCAAACCACAACGCAACTGTACAGCTTTCGACTGTTTAAAAGCACTTAAGTGCTTTAGGTTCTACAATAGCATTATATAATGCTTTAAGCTGTATAACGGTTGTATAATGGCATGTATAAATGCTTTTTTAAAGCCTTTAGTTTTAGTACAGCGAACCAAAATGCAACTGTATAGCTGAATGCTGTACAGTTGCGTTTTGGTTTGCTACACTAATGCTTCGGTGTGGTTTAGTGCCTTAGGTTCTACAATAGCATAAATAAATGCTTAATGCTGTTTATGAGCATGAATATTAGCCATTATAATGCCACGTAAATCCGGTATACAGCTTTCAGCTGTTTTTAGTGCTTTAGGTTCTACAATAGCATTTTATGATGCTTTACGCTGTATAACGGTTGTATAATGGCATATGTAAATGCTTTTGTTTAGCCATTAGTTTTAGTGCAGCGAACAACATGCAACTGTACAGCTGAATGATGTACAGTTGCGTTTTGGTTTGCTACACTAATGCTTCGGTTTGGTTTAGTGCCTTAGGTTCTACAATAGCATAAATAAATGCTTAATACTGTTTAAGAGCATGAATATTAGCCATTATAATGCCACGTAAATTCGCTATACAGCTTACAGCTATTTTTAATGCCTTAGGGTGTACAATAGCATGGTGTACAGTAGGCAATACGTTCCTAATGCAGTATAATAGCAATAATATAAACCATTATAAAACCAAGTAATTCACTATAAGGGGCTGTTCATAAATTACGTCATTTCAAATGGGGGGGAGGGTCTGGACATCGGATGATGGTAGCATGACGTAGGAGGGGGGGGGGGGGGGGTCATTCCGAAGATCACATCATCAATGTGTAAAACAAGGAATGAAAGTCGTGTTTCTATAAACTTTTAATGCTATAAAATATTATCTACTAAATAGTTTTTTATTTTACAATTAAGCTTAAAACGCATTTTTTTTAATGACGTCACTTTATTTGGCAGCTTTACTATCAAAAAATTGATGACGTAATTTATGAACAGCCCCTATACAGCTTTTAGCGGTTTTAGTGCCTTAGGTTCTACAATAGCATAAATAAATGCTTAATGTTGTTTAATAGCATAATTATTCACGTGTAATGCTGTAGGCATAAATAAGGCATTTTTTAAGGGTCACTGAGCTGCTATTGGACTAAGAGCTAGCCACGTCAGATATGACAAAATAATGAGAGCAACAAAACCCGTCTGGTTAGATTGCTATACTATTCTTATTGCTAGATCCTGGCATCTGGCAGCTTTTAATGGGTGGAGGTCACAGTGACAGACTAGCAAAATGTTTTAATTGGAAAATAGTAATACCAAACTAGGTAAAAATTGCCGAAGTTGTCTCAGTTATAAAGGACAGGGCCTATATTTTAAGGGGCTCCCTGGCGCCAATGACCTTGGATCTGATTCCCTTAGTTTTCTAATTATTTAGTAACGGCTTTAAACAATATAGTATCCTATATTTACTTCAATATTCATTGTCCACGAGATATTTGACATCAAAGTCGAACCGGTTTAGGCTAAAAAAGTGGTTTTATGGTCATAAATTTTGTTTTAATTAGTTAAAAATGAAAATCTCTCTACAGTTTTTAGAGAAATCAAAGAGGAACCCTAATATGTAGATTACGTATATGAAAGATTCTTTACACCATTCGAATATCGATAAAAGTGTTTTTTAGACCATAATTTAAAAATATCATAAAAAAATAACGGCTCATTTATTTCAAGATCCGGCTCTACAGAATGGAGATAAAAGATTCAAAAACCGATAGTCGTTTGCCTTATAATTCTATCTATAGTTAATATGTTGGAATATCGACTCAAAACTGGTCAAAAATCGATAAAAAAAAACGTTAGACCAAAAAATTTTGTGTATTATTACCATACATCGGGGTTTTCGGTGCGGGAATGTTTGACATTAGCCAAAGAGTAGGCATTAACTTAAAAAACAGAATGTACTCTAGCACGTTTCTACCTAAAGAATAATTGATCGAAAAAATCATAGGTATATACAATTTATATATAATAGCTGACTATTATGTATATATATTGTAGGTACATATACCTATGATTTTTTTAAGTATTTTTTTATTAATTCATGTAATGACTGATCATTGTCAACCTCTTCAGTTAATCAAATAGTTCATAAATATCGGACGTCAAGATTAATATTTGACACGTACTATACCGTGTCTTTGTCTTAGGTAGATCTAGTTAATCAATTTCGGATATGCAATTGCATTTTTAAAATACTAAGTATATCAGTAGTAGTATAGTCAATACAAACATGCCTCTAAGAAAAAAAGCTCGTATCATAGTGTGTAAGCTATTCACAGAGAGGTAGTTATTCATTAAGCATAATATGATATTTTCTCAGACTAACTCTCAACCTATCTGTTTATCTCTACTCTTTCTCAAATCGTTCCCGCACCGAAAACCCCGATGTATGATTATTACGGAAACAAAAACAGTAGGCGAAAACTATGAACTATATTTTATTATACATCGTTTGGCACTACTTTCTCGCAACATAAACTTTTGTATAATTTCTCTTAATATTGTATAGTATTTGTATAGTTTCTCATAATATTGCATCAAACCCAGATCTCTAGGATTTATTTTCTTGAAATGGTTTGCATTCTTTGACCTCCACTACTTTAAAGCTGCCAGATGTCCAGATCTAGAAATAAGCATAATATACCAAACTGACTAGAGGGGTTTGGTTGCTCTCATTATTGTCATATCCGACGTGGACGGGGCTAGCTCTCCGTCTATATAGACCAACGCCATTTTGTAAATAATTAATAACCTAAAAATAAAATCATGCGGACCTATTTATACAAGGAAAATACCTATATAATAAAGAAATTACTTAATTTAAGACTGCTCAACCAACACTATTATGTTAATAATGCAAAACTCGTTCTATACGAGGATTACACCATTGTTTTGCTTATTTGACGCATATCTTTTTATAATATTTTATAGCAAAACCACAATAAATCAAAGGCGCGTGAAAATGTTCAATGAAACTTATATACACATTTACAGTAAACTACATTGCGCAGTAATATTTGAAGGATATAATAACGTAAAAGTGTCAAAAACTTTTATAAATTTTGTTAGGATGCAAACAAATATGACGTGTCACTCATTCAGTTTTTTGTACCGTCTTCGTCCATTTTATATTGCGAGACAAAGTAGTTAAATCACAACGTTCATTGTATTATAACATTTGTTCCGTCGGTATTAGAGACGTTTTTGCATTGACGTAAGGTTTATTTTACTACACTCTTATGCTAGTATAATGCGTTTGTATTGCGATCGGCAAGTTAATCGAGATTACTTATGCTTCTTTACTGCGATTAGCAAGTTTTTTGGCCGTATTAAGGCTTCTTTAATGCAGTCGGCAACTTAATAGAGCGTACTAATGCTTCTTTGAGGCGATTGGCACTTTCCATGACAACGATAATGCTAATAGCGCAGACATAATGCGCCTGCAATGCTATTAAATGACCTGTATAGGATCTCAAGCTGGGTAATTTGTGCCCATTTAAGACCTATATCAGCACTATAAACGTTTATAATGCTACTATAAAACGAACTCAAAATGCTAAAAGCATACAGATATGCTGTAAGACGGCCGTTATACTGCTTTGATGTGTTACTTGGGGAGTGTGTTGACAATGAGGGACCTTCTTGTTCCTTTAGTCGTCAACACAGTGAATCCTCCTTTTTGTAAAGGGTCGGCAACGCGCATGTGACTCCTCTAGAGTTGCAGGCGTCCATAGGTTACGGTAGCTGCTTACCATCAGGCGGGCCGTATGCTTGTTTGCCACCGTCGTGGTATAAAATTAAAAAAAATCCCCATTTCCATCAGAGATTGTTTAATGTATTCCATTTTAAAACGGTTCATTAAGCAAACGGTCTCAATTTAATCACGCGCATTCATTGCCGCCATGTCATTAAATAATTCATAAAATCACTCCCGGAACGGCGATGACGGCAAAACGTCACAATATTTGACCCTTTAACGGCGTGATGAACGTGGAGTTGACGTTTAAAAATGTTAAGCGATAAATGACAGATGTGTGGTTGAGAGCGTTGATTAGAAATAAAGAGATTTACATTGGTGGACAAGGTGTTGGATGTTAGGAACTTGACAGAGTGGCATTCACACAATTTATGGGATGTTTACAAAAAAAACATAACCAACATTTTTGGCGGATTTGTGTTTTTGATGTCATCCTGTTCGTCTCCAAAGGGGCTACGAAAGGTGAGAAAAACTTGACGAAAAAACTATTCCGTTTGTCGAAAAACTGCCATTGAAATTTCCTGCATAGTACTAAATCCTTAAAAAGTGCCGATAAAAACCACAGAATTAAGAACTACCATAAAATAAATTATAAATTAACATTAATATAGAGAAATTTAGTGATGTAACGAGAACTTTCTATAAAAAAATTTTTTTCAACAAATATTTCATTCATCAATTGTTCGTACATCCCGTCAATTGATCGTGGGCGCTCGGTTCACAAATGCAGACTAATTGGTGAATCTAGTTTTGTGTACCACCTCGGTGGCTAACACGCATAGAGCCAGCCAGTAACGGTGAGGGGTGAGTTAAGCCTTATTAATAAACATAAGCGACGTTTATCTATAAGATACTCGCGGTAAACAGTCGGCATTAACCATTTACCCATCGACATATAATATCAAGACGAGTAAAGGCAAGCAAAGTTCATGTGAAAACACGACCCATTTTCACGTTTACAAAACTAAAATGTCTTATGTCTTGTTAACCAATCAAGTACTCATTCTTTAAGCATATTTTTTTGTGTTAACCTTAATTCTGCAAAGGTTTCATGCCATTTCACCAATAAGAAAAGTTTCCGTGTTGTGAGTGGTCAAAATCAATTTCACAATGAAGTTTAATTGGACAGGAGACACTCAAATCAAATGACTGAAAATGTCAAGTTAACGTATAATAAATACGCCTTAGTTTGACGTGGATGGGTTCACGTAATAAATAATACTTAATGCAATCAATTAACAATTTATTTTTAGTGCATTTTTCATTACTTATGTAATATACGTAAATTTAATCGTTCTTGGAATAAGGAATATGAAAGCCTTCTATTCATCTTTCATTTATTTAATTAAAGTGCTTAATTACAATATAGGGACTACAAAATAAGCATAAATTAACATATTATTTTTTACAATTAAGTTTGAATATGGCAAAAGGAAAACGATTATTTTTTAACTTTATTTATGACCAGACTAGAAAATAATAGCATACCTTCAATATAAATAGTTAAAATTCTCTTTGCTTCCTCGTTTTTTAGAACTAAATAAATAACGGATGAGTTCGTTTATGTGTACTATTTATTTTAGCAGTCTTAGGGAAATACAAAGATAAATTTACATTTTGTATCAATTTTTAGGGTTCCGTACCTCGAAATGATAAAACGGAACCCTTATAGGATCACTTTGTTGTCCGTCTGTCTGTCTGTCTGTCTCTTAAGACCCTTTTTCTCAGGAACGCGTTGAGGTATTAAGCTGAAATTTATATCAAATACTTAAGTCTACTGTCCCTTGGTGCTGTGAAAAAATCAAACTTCTATGCCAACGCAATCAAAAGATACAGCCGTTTATGCCGCAAAATTCCGCAAATTTTCGAAACTCGCAGGGGAATCAAAACCTACAGGGTACTTCCCGTGAACTCAGGATCTTGAAATTTGGTACGAAGCAACGTCTTATAGCACAGATACAGGAAAAATTGCGAAAACCATAAAATTAAATATTTTTAATAATTTTAAAGTTACTACCCCTATATACCTATAGATTTCTACGGAACCCTCGGTGCGCGAGTTCGACTCGCACTTGGCTGGTTTTTTAATACTATAACGGTAGCAAACAGGCATACAGCTCACCTGATGGCAGCTACCGTAGCCTATGGACGCCTGTAACTCCAGAGTTGTCTCATGTGCGTTGCCGACGTTTTCATATAAAAGAGGATTCACTGTGTTGACAGCTAAAGGGACAAGAGGATCCCCCGTCGTCAACACACTGCATCCTCTGAGCTCTCTGGCAACCTTACTCACCGGCAGGAACACAACACTATGAGTAGGGTTTCGTGCTAATTGGCTGTGGTTTTCTGTAAGGTAGAGGTAGTTCCCCAGTCGGGCTCTGCTCTAGATTTGATAATTAAAGACTATGCTATGAAGTTATAGCATTAATTATTAATGAAAAATAAGAGTCATACCTATTGGCCAGTTGTACTAGAAATGGCACGGCCAGAATGGTATGACTTTACCAGAGTAAGTATAGTAGGTACTAATTCGAAGGGTTTTGTTTTGTCGATTTATTACTACTAGGTAATACTTATAAATGAACATTCATTATACTTTTCCTCAAATGAGTTATGTTTACTTTTCCAAAACTTATATTGCATGACATCGACCAAGTCCATAATGTATGAGAATATCTATGCGTGATTTACTTACCGATGAAAAGAAATATCACCATCTTTGGCGCCTGTGTGGCTCCTGCACCAATTCACGGCACAAGCCGTCATTTTAATACCGATATAATACCGAAATTTCATGGTCCGAAAAAACTAATATTTTGGCGACATGACAATTTCAAAATGTTTGACATGACATTAGGGCACCGCTGTCACAAGCTCCGCCCACTTTGGCACCAGGAAAGTGGAGCACATTTTGAGCGTTGATAACGCTTCCTTACTTATTATTCTTCCAAGCATTTACCAGATTCAAAAGATCATATGATTATTTTCTTCAAATGTTATCCCAAAGGGGTTAAATAGGGGTTTAAAGTTTTACCGACTTCAACTTGGGCGAAGTTTATATGTATAATTGTATATCCTTTGCAGTAAAACGATCAGTATACAGCACAGGCTTTTATTCCACATATGAATAGCTGCATGGAACCAATCAATTTAATGCACACTTCAAGTCGATACGCGCGTTGCGCCATTTTCTGCACACGGGGTACTAGTGATGCTTTTAATTAATCATATTTCGATCCTATCGCTTTGGAATAAGGCTTACGAATGGACAGTGAAGTGTGTCAACGAGAGCGAGTAAATTGATTGTTAATGTAGTTCGTAACTGTATGTGTGGCAATGGAATGCTTAAATAAAAATTGCTTTTCGATGTTCCAGCGTGAAACTAAAAAAGCTGGTGTTGCTTTCAGTTAAGTATATTTTATTCATGTTTCATATGTTTACTACTTTAAGACTTTTGTTGTGAAATATTTGTCGTAGTAAGTTAGTAAGTCATTGGACTTTACGAGTAAATCCCCTAAATACGTCCTATTTCGATTTGGAGAACATTTACTGGTGTGAACGTTTAATAGTACATTACTGCAGAGACCAGTAAGTAAGCTTTCCTGGCTGAGTATTTAGTAGGCTACAATACGAAGCCAGGTAAGCTGATTACGGTCGAAGCATGTATAGTGCTTTTCTCAAACATGTAAGGAAATATTTTAATACATACCCAAAAATACCACCTAAACTTAAGCAATTTTTCTTATAATTGCTCTAGGTAAACGTACTCATGTTTAAAAAATATGTATGAAAATGAAAAAAAAAATTACATTTATTCCTTAAACGACTAATTTTCAAACTTATTTATATAAAATTACTTGTTTAATGCTTCAGTTACTGGCTGAGTGATTTAATGTTGTATGAAAATCCTTTACGTACGTCGCGCTGAACCTGCCTTGGAATAGAGTCCCTACTGGTCTCTAATTACTAACGTAACAGGAACATTTCCGAGCATGTTTGAGAAATAATAATAATTTGTTAGCCTATATACGTCCCACTGCTGGGCACAGGCCTCCTCTCATGCACGATAGGGATCGGGCTATGGTCCCTACGCTGGTCCAAAGCGGGTTGGGGACTTCACCAACACTTTGAATTTCTTCACGGATGTATCCAGGTTTTCTCACGATATGTTAATTCACCGAAAAGCGATTGGTAAATATCAAATGATATTTCGTACATAAGTTCCAAAAAACTCATTGGTACGAGCCGGGGTTTGAACCCGCGACGTCCGGATTGAAAATCGGACGTTTTACCGCCAGGCTACTAACGCCTGTGAACATTTCAGTTACTTCACAAAACAGTAAATACTTCATAGTCCAGTCGTATTTGGTCTGCGTGTAATCGCTCAACATACATAAAAAATAGCATAACAAACCGTGATTCCAACGAATTGAAATCTTCCTCCTTTGAAATATTAAAAACAAACAATTGATCGAAACACTAGGTCAAAAGCTAGGTCAGAATCACAAGTTTAGTAAGGCCGAAAGGTTACCTATACCTATTATAAGACATACAGCTATGTTAAACACGTGACATTTTACACATGCCGGGGCTCATTAGGCATCCAAATGTCATTTCCCTTAACCCTCCCCACGCACGTGATGGCGGTTAGGCGGGAAAAGGGTTAAAACTTCCAGGCTCGAACTGATTGGGATTTCACAAGGAATACTTAAATAGAAGTTAATTTCAGGAATCGGGGTATTTTAGGCTATTTTATCTTAAATTGGATGTGGTATCAGTAGCATCGCATCAAATATCCATAGGGAAGTCAGAGCTACTTTACCTTTCCTCTTCTGATTGGACGCTACATAGCTGTATGTTACTCTTTGACACCTTAATGTATTTAATTTTGCAGACTAATATAACAGGATGCCGGTGCCATTTTGTAGACTAATATAACAGGATGCCGGTGCCATTTTGTAGACTAATATAACAGGATGCCGGTGCCATTTTGTAGACTAATATAACAGGATGCCGGTGCCATTTTGTAGACTAATACAGGATGTAACAAAAATACTGGTGATCCGTTTAAGGTCATAATTGGTATCGTATTGTGACTAAGAAAAAATAGGCAAGAAAGTTTTGTCTACGCGAAAATTTTTTTTTGTATGGAGGGCTGGGAAGCCGGTCAACCTTCCATACAAAACCATATTTTTTTCGTGTGAAAAACTTTTATTTCTTGGTTTTCCACCGACTTCAAGATTTCGAAGGAGGAGGTTATCAATTCGTCGGGATCTTTGTTTTTGCTACTTTTTTTTTGTTTTATGTATGTTCACCGATTATTCGAAGAGGGCTGGACCGATTTGGAAAATTATTTTTTTATTTGAAAGAGTATACTTCACAGTTGGTCCCATTGTAACCAGGTCAGGATCTGATGATGGGATTCTGGAGAAATCGAGGGAACTCTTCAACTATTATAGGCACACTATTAGTGATTTGAGTATTTTTTACAGCAACTCGAGCATTTGCTTTTGGAAAGGTGGATGTTTAGTAAAGTCGGTTCTTTTTTGTTCACAATTATATGTGTATGGTGGCCTAAATGAAGAGGAAAGTTTAATCCCAGCCCTGGGCATTGGGGGCCTTAATCACGTATACTATTCTTATATGATATGATGTTATTTTACTATAGTTTTCTGCATCATTCAGTCAGAATTCATGTAGGTTTGTGGAGTTACGATAAGATTACAGGTCGCTTAGGAGAGCCTTTTTGCCAAATTGTGTTCTCTCCCAGAAGGGCACTTTGAGGGAAAAACTACATTTTCGCTGCGGGCAGATTTCTAACAAGCTGGACGCAAAGTTTTTGTTTTGTAAGGTAACTAGAATTTTATATGGGATCGGCTAACGTGGTCAAAAAACATCTGACCATGCATAATTGCATAACTGTAGGCAACTTGTTTGCTCCGATTTACAGTCGCCATCAAATATATGGAAGCGGCCAGTGTATCCAAAAGTATCTGAACATGCACTTAATCGCCTTGACAATAGAGGCGTTGTTCAGATATTTATGACCACCTTGGCCGCTCCGATATATCTGATGGCGACTGTACATAATTAAGATGGTCGACGTAAAATGAATTCGAAACTGTTTTTGTTTAATAAATCAGCAGTTGGCTAAATTTGAGCAAAGATAATGAACATGCTGTCAACGTTAACTTTTGACCTACCGCGTAAGGTATGGGACCGTACAGTGCCATGTAATGTAGCTATAAAATATACTATACAAATATTAGACTCGACATAAAATTGTGGACTAAGAGCTGGCTTCGTCAAATATGACACAATATTGAGAGCAAAAACCCATCCGGTTAGATTGCTATACTATCCTTATTGCTAGATCCGGGCATCTGGCAGCTTTTAATGGGTGGAGGTAAGAGTGACAGGCTAGCAAATTTTTTGCATTGGAAAATAGTAATACCAAAATAGGTAAAAACTTCCGAAGTTGTACCAGTTATACACACACCAGGACAGGGCCTATATTTTAACATTAGAATAAAAAACATTGCGTAATATTACGAAAACAAAAACAGTATGCGATAAACTATGAATTACTTGAAACGTCGTTTGGCACTACTTTCCCCCAACAGAAACTTTTGGTAATGATATAATATAATTATTTATATAATTTCCATAACATTGCATCAAACCCAGAACTTTAGGATTTGTTTTCTTGAAGTGGTTTGCATTCTTTGACGTTGTGGAGACAACTTTACAGATGCCTGATGCCCAGATCTAGAAATGAGCATAGTTTATCAAACTGACTAGAGGGGTTTCGTTGCTCTCATGATTGTGTCATATCTGATGTGGCTAGTTCTCCGTCTATTGTTGCTGAATTTCTATTCTTAAATACGTTAACATAAGGCTCGTATATCTAAATATGATCCATTATAATAAGGTCCTTATGGCGTCAGGCGCTTACGTTGTAGTCCTTGTACAGATTCAATATAATTTTCAAGCAATGAAGGCGTAAGTGTCGGCCACTATAAGGCTGCGCTTCCACTAGAGATTAGCGAGGATGCGTTGCGAGGAATGTTTTTTTAAGCACCAATAGAATCACTTCATTTGTTTGTCCTCGCACAGCGCAGCTCTATGCGAGGAATGTTTTTTTTAAGCACCAATAGAATCACTTCATTTGTTTGTCCTCGCACAGCGCAGTTCTATGATTGATTCTTCAAAAATACATTTCTCGCAACGCATTCTCGCTCATCTCTGGTGGAAACGCACCCTTAGGGCCTTTGAATATGAATTATCACAAATACTTAAACAAATAATAAGTACCTACGTAAATAGATAGCCACCGACCCAATATTGTTTCGTCTACAAAGGTGTGTATTACTCTAAACTTACGGTCTAACTCTAGGCTAGTAAAATAAATATAGTCTTTGGAAAGCATTAAAAATACGGGAAGGATGGAAGGACCACGGAAAACGCACGTAAAGAGGACGATGTTTTGTATCCCGCTCCGGACGTGACACGTTCCGTCCCAACTCCCAACTGTGTCCCGTCGTACGTGCAAAACTCTTTGTTTGCCGTTCCGGACTGTATCGGACTAGATTAAACCGGAGCTAAAATAACGGGACCGAATGATTAAGAACATGATTAGTGATAAAAAACCGGCCAAGATCATGTCGGGCCATGCACAGTGAAGGGTTGTTAATAGTTGCCGCTCTGTTAAAATACATCAATCATCAGTTCAAAAGGTTGTTTATTAAGGGATGTTTGGCGGAAGTCGTTTTACTACCCGGCACTTACGTCTTTTCAGTATGCGTTTTTGAGTGACAACTTTAAAACGGCTGAACCTATTTTATTAATTATAGTTTTCATTGAAAGTATTTATCATCCCTCACTACAATCCTTATTTCTATCGACCTATTCACCAACTACCTCAACGCTGTCAAAAGCGAAGCCTCTAGGGAGGTGTCGGCCGAGGAAATCCAACGCCGCCCCCTGCCTAGGGAACTGAGAGAGTTGCTGACTAGGAAAAATCGCGCCATTAGGACCTACTCTAACTGGCCTTCCCCCGAAAATCGTCAAATCCTGAGGGGCTTGTGTCACGAGTCCAAACAGCGAATTGCCGAATTTCGGGAGAACTCTTTTAGGGATCTGATAGGGGAGATAAAGCCTAGTCACCAGGCTTACTGGAAACTAGCTAGATCTCTCAAATCAGATACCGTCTGGACTATCCCCCCTTTGGAACGCCCCGGTAGTCCAACCCGCGCACTCGAGGACGACGAGAAAGCAGAATGTCTCGCCAATAGTTTAGAGTCTCAATGTTCGCCCAGCCTCCTGCCTGCCGATGAAGCCCATGTCGAGAGGGTAAATTCTGAGGTGGACAGGAGATCGCGTCTCCCCGTAACTTCACCTCTCGTACCGGTGTCGGTTAAGGAAGTCCACGATCGAGTAAGGTATCTTCGAGTAAGGAAGTCCCCGGGTGCGGATGGCATCTCCAACCGCATGCTGAGACTTCTGCCCGAAGCTGCTTCTACAATCCTTATCCTTGATTTGTACAAACATTTTTGGACCCACGGTTCAAAAATTTTGAACGGGTTTGAATTTTCAGTTATTATTTAGATTATTTAGGGTTGAAGCGAAAAAAAAAATTACCCCCCACTTCAAGGGTACCGGAGGTACTCTAATAAAAAATATTTATCCACTTTTTATTCTACCACTGATTGTGGACGTGATTAATGCACATAAATACTGATACTTACCAAATTTCAGTTTACTAGTGCGAACGGTCACTGAGCTATACCGTGGACAGACGGACGGATGCACAGGGCGAAGCTATAAGGGTTCCTAGTTGACTACGGAATCCTAAAAAGATAAAAGATATATGCACATAAATCAAAGCACTTTATATGAACGTCAGATAAAAAAAACTACCACCGGTTCTCTAACGTTACCTACACTTCTGACCCGAGGTGTATTATGACCGGCAAGTAACTCGTCGGTTATTATAACATCAGGGGCCGTGGTCTCTCATTGTCCTCATAGGTAGTGTGAAAAGCAGTATGTAATACACGGTAGCAAAATTTTGTTTCTTACTCGTCGACTTTAATGCTTGAATTGAGACTTTGTAGAGCAAACTACTAGCGCATACTCTTCGATGGAGCTTTAATGTTCGCAGATTGTAGCATCGCCGACTATGCTAAAATAAAATGTAAAAATATAATGACTATGTTAAGAAAATTGTAATTTGTATATACCGACTAACATGAATTCTATACCTACTTTACTAACAACGATATGAGCAATGGCCTGAATTAAACGATTATTTAATTTAATTTTAATTTTAAATGGATTTTCATACAATATTATAGAACACTCAGGTGCCGTCGCCCCGTCGGGGAGGCGACGGCACAATTCACCAGGAGAGTGAAGTTACTAAATTATATAGAGGCAGCAGGTTGTGAGGCATTTGTCGAACTCTATTCTTACCAGCTTGTGAGCACTCTTAGAAAAAGTATTGTATACAATAGTGATGTAATTAAGCTTTTCAATCTCGTACGTCACTTAAGGCCACTTGGCAAGCTTCATGGCCTAAACACGGTACTCGACTGAAAAGCTCTTAATTATGTCACGATTGTATAAAATACTATTTCTTATTTTATATTTTATTCTATTTTATGATTTTTTATTTATTACCTAATAATTATACATATCACTTACAGACTAAAATCTTTGGCTTCGTTCAGGGTTCAATGTACACCCTCGCCGTAAATATAGAACTCGAAGAGGATGCGATGTGTTGACGACGAAGAACCCTCTTGTCTCTTCAGCCGCCAACACAGTGAATTTTACTTTATATTAAAGGGTCTGCAATGCGCTTGTGATTCATCTGGTGTTGCAGGCGTTCAAAGGCTAACGATCAGGCGAGCCCTGTTTGTTTGCCACTTTTGGGTATAAAAAAAAGTCATTAAGCTTCCCCGTGACACAGTCTACTATTCTAAAACTTATTCACTTTTATAGTATAAATAAAATACATTGTAAAAACTAGGACAAACTCAGTACGACCGGCAGGCGTCAGAGATATTCTTCTAAAGTCCTTGTCCTCTGAGACCGAATGGACTCGAAGTAAGGTAGACTTGGGCCAATTCGTGACAAAACTAGGTTTTTATTCTTTGGTTTGCATTCTTTGACCTCCAGCAATGGACAGCTGCCAGATGTTCAGATTTAGAAATAACTATAGTATAGTAAACTAATTGGAGGGATTTCGTTGCTCTCATTATCGTGTTATACCTGACGTAGCCCTCTCCGTCTATTTTCTTTTATAAGTAATCTACAAAATATATAAACTTTTTTAGTCGTGTTTGCTTTATAATATTTTTACGAGTAAGAACCGCATGTCAAGTAAACCAAATACACAACATATTTTACTCTATAAGACAGTATAATAATTATACTGTCTAATAATTATGTTACAAAAACTTTAATCTTAACTGGATCACAAGTACTTAAAACTTGCATTGGCAAAATTGCAATTTACATAGCACCTTATTCACTAGAGTCCTATAAGACATTCTCAAGCAGAAAGTAGACAGCTGGTTGGATACAAAAAGCAATGGAAGTAGGTATCACGAAATCCTGCACGTCACGTAATTGTCCGTACTCACCCTACATTATTGGAGCCGTGCCAAGCGCACACTTATTGTGCCCCCGGGACTTATTCATTGCCTAATATTTTGTATCAAGGCCGGTAGAAGTGTCGACAATTATGGAGGGGTTTCCAAGTATACATTACTGCTCTATAATCGTGCGAGTCACGTAATTGCCCGAGTTTACCCTACGTTACTGGAGCCGTTCCAAGCGCGCACTTATTGTATCCTCGGGACTTATTCAACGCCTCACATTTATATCAAGACCGGTTGGAGTGTCGACAAATATGGACGGGTTCTCGAGTATATACACAGTGCTGCTTTTATAATGGTGTGAGTCACGTGATTGTCCGAGTTCACCCTACGTTACTGGAGCCGTGCCAAGCGCGCACTTATTGTATCCTCGGGACTTATTCAACGCCTCACATTTATATCAAGACCGGTTGGAGTGTCGACAAATATGGACGGGTTCTCGAGTATATACACAGTGCTGCTTTTATAATGGTGTGAGTCACGTGATTGTCCGAGTTCACCCTACGTTACTGGAGCCGTGCCAAGCGCGCACTTATTGTGTCCCCGGGACTTATCCACTGCCTTACATTTATATCAAGGTCGGTTGGAGTGTCGACAAATATGGGCGTGTCAAGTTTTGTCAAGTAATGGGTTTGTTTTTCCATAATTATTGAAGACTAGGATCTCTCGCTACTTCGTACACGCCTAAATAATATTTAATGGCAAATTCATTTAGAGCAAGTAACATTCTTCCCATCGTTTCAACCCTATCAGAGATGGTTTCCGTGATTTATTTATTTATGGATTATTCAAATCAGTTACACAGCATTACAGTAAAAACCAAGGCACTGCGAACTTCAAAATAAACATATAAAATAACTTAATACTAGTTCGATTTAGGCGACGTAACTGCGTGACTCCGTTGCGTCGTCGGATCTGGAGTAGGATTCGGCAGATTGCCCCGGAATCGCCGAAACACGACATCCTTCGGCCAGAAGTCTGCACTTGCAATGGTGTCCTGCAACAGCCGCGGCACGCGCACCACAAACAAGCTGAAGTGCACGTAGTGCAGGGACTGTAGCTGGTGCACCCTCCACGAAAAGCCAGTCTTCGGAACATACTCCACCACATCGTCGGCCACGGCGGAGTGATGCAAGCGCGACATGTAAAGCGCCCTAAAACTATACTTACTTACTTTATCGTACCAGTAACTACTTAGCTAAGCTATCAATAAACGTTCTAGACTAAACATTTTTTACTGAAATAGTAACTTAAAAATTAAATGTCACCGGACTCTTATTTTGCGGTATTCAGATCGAAGTAATCCGCTTATTGTGTTTCGAAACCTTGGAACTAAAGGTAAATAAATTTATTAGGTAACCTGTATCAAAATATTATTTAGTACGTGTAACATGTTTTTACTGCTTACTGCAACATCCCACTACATTCACAACATGCCGTAACATGGTCGTTTGGCAGCTTCTCTACCACGTGTTGCATATGACACAAGTAATGTAATAGATATTAGTGCAGTATATATATTTCATTAATATACACCATAGATGATAACGATCGCTTCAACGTAGCATTTTGGTGAAAATACCAGATTTTTATAATATGTTTTCTAAGGAATAGAACTGAATCCTACCAACTGCGCCAATTAAGAGTACATTATTTAAGGATAATCTAATGCAGATCGAGCCAGCGCCAAACTAAGCATAGCTTATGCTAGCTGATACTTTGTTTTTTTTTAAGATTATAAGAATCGTACTATTGTCGTCGTGTGATTTCTTGGAAAAAGCGCCATTTTGCCACTTATTAAGCGCATCTAACAATGGCAAAATTGACACCTTTAAAATTTTCCACTGATTAAAAATACCTACAACACTTACATGGAAAAAATCGACCGTTATTTTTTCTAATCCTAAAAAACAAGTTATAGGTAGGGGATGCTGCTGTTTCTGATTTTGTATGGTGAGAACGGAATTCCCGGTTAGCGCATCGAACTTGTATGGAAAACGAGTCACGGGAGGACGCCTTAGTAGTTACTAGGCGATGAGATACGTAGAAAACATTCATAAATTAGGGTCAACTAGTAATATGTACGGAAATAAACGTCGCTCCCGGGATCCCAACCCAGGTACCTCAGCATTGGAGACAGTATCATCAATATGGACATCAGAGCCAGTTATATAAGAAACTAGCTTTTGCCCGCGGCTTCGCTCGCGTTAAATTCGGGGTAACAAACCATACAAACTTCCACCTCCCATTTTAGGGAAGTGGGGGGATAGAAAGAGACAAAAAGTAGCCTATGTCACTCTCCATCCCTTCAACTATCTCCACTAAAAAAATCACGTCAATTCGTCGCCCCGTTTTGCCGTGAAAGACGGACAAACAAACAAACAAACACACACATACACTTTCTCATTTATAATATCAGTATGGATGATTAACAAAGTTACTGTTACCAATCTAACCTAAGCCTTAAAACTCTTTAAGAATTATCATTTGGCTGGCTATTCAATCTTCACGAATTATCATTTTGCTGGATTCAATAGCTCATTGAATTTCCCAAGGCTCGGCAATTTAAAACGAACCGTTTGCAAACGTTCCAATAAGTTCGCGCCACGATCGCCCCGCATTAATCACCTTAGCGAATTCGCCTAATTTCCACCAGCCTGAATTATTCAGCCTGTGCCCATTGCGCTGCTCATTGTCATTGTTATTATACTTTTGACGGTATTCAATTTTGCCACACTAAAAATTTTTTTTACAAATGGGGTAGCACATTGTTAACTAACTGATACCCTTTTGTCTTTTCGTTAAACGTTTTTTATTAACTATTATATTATTATTTTTATTTAAATAAGAAAAATAGATACATAGTACCTTAAATTAAGTTCTCGCCAAACTGTGAGACAGTTTGTTGGATATTAATTTTCTATCCATATTATTTGTAATCTTGCCAATTAAATTTAAAATGATGATCCGTTTTCAAGGAGCTTCAATTTTATAAAGTTAATTCATTCGTAAGTCTCAGTTTAGGCTATTTTATAATATGTATACAAAAGTAAAATTTTAAACAACATCATTTTAAATAACAACAATACATACAGGTTGTAACAAAAATAGAGGTGATTCATTTAAAGGCATAATTTAAAAATAAAACAAAAACTTGTTTGGGACACGTCATCCCAGCCGGCCAACCCTCCATACAATAACAATTTTTTTTTTTTTTAATACTACGACGGTGGCAAACAAGCATACGGCCTGCCTGATGGTAAGCAGCTACCGTAACCTATGGACACCTATAAATCCACAGGAGTCACATGCGCGTTGCCGACCCTTTACAAAAAGGAGGATTCACTGTGTTGACGGCTAAAGGAACAAGAGGGTCCCTCATCGTCAACACACTGGGTCCTCTTTGTGCTCTTTGGCAACCTTACTCACCAGCAGGAACACAACACTATGAGTAGGGTCTAGTGCTATTTGGCTGTGGTTTTCTGTAAGGTGGAGGTACTTCCCCAGTCGGGCTCTGCTCCAGATTTGAACGAGATGACATTCACTGAACGTGCCCTACCACACTAAGCGAGATGCCATTCGCAGTGCCCATACCTCTCTTAAACCTACCTACTCTTATACCTCTCTTATTTTTGATTCGCCAAAATACATTTTTTTCTTAGTTTTTCATAATTAGAATTCGATACAAATTATGCCCATAAACAGATCTCCAACATTTTTGTTAAAACTAACGGAGAGTCCCGCCGACAGCCCAGGCCGCCGGTGGTTAGGGCCACAGAGAGAGGAACCGCCGGACTATGCGCACCGTACCTTAATCCAACCACAATCATATGTTAGGTGACAATACTCCTTTATGGTACTTGATGCTATTGGATGAAGGTGAACAGTGGAGACGCGTTCGCCTTCTTATCGCAATTCCTAATGGAATATTCGAGCGACTTCTCCCAGTAGCGCTCAATGTTAAACTTTTGGCACCTAAAATCATCCCTGGCCTGAAATCCCGAAGATTCTTCTTGATTTAAATAGGACTTTCTTTTTTATAAGTTGATAATCTGTCATTGTATTTTAATAATTGTTAAAATGTTATTTGTTTCAGGTAAGTTCTTCAAAACAGCCATGCGTTGAAGGTAACATTAGTCAGATAAATAAGTATTTGTTTATAAAGATCTCTACATTCATTTACCAGGTTATTCAGATACATGGCTTATTTTACTGCTGACGCTAAACATAGTAGTGCCTCGCAACTAAATGTAGCAGTTCACTTCTGTTTTTGTGACTTCCACGACATCCACACATCACCTGTTTTTGTAAATGTAATACCGTATTCTTATGTTGCTTTCAAATAGCTTAGTGCAAGTTTATCGGTGACCCAAGCTTCTTTTCAAGGTTTTTCAACGTAACGGTAATGACTCCATTGTTGGTCTCTTACAGAAATTGTACAAGGAACTATCCACCACCACCAAAAAACATAATGATATTTTAACTCCAAAGTAAACCCCATTTCCCCGTACAAACCTCACTCGAGATGCCTATCATCCATTTATAACTTGTATACTTGGCCCTATCATTAAAACCACTCCACCGACCTTTTATCTCCCCTTAACTTCGTCTAAAATATCTAAAGTAGTTGCCACCGTAACAAAGGCAATTTATTCAATTACAGTGTCGCGTCATTTTAGCGGACCGGCCTGGGGACTCGAACCTAACTGATTGAAATTCCATTATTATCGGCCCCTGCTGTAATAGTAAACCTTTATAAGCGAGGTTTTTCCTCCTCAGTAGGCACAGTAGGCAGATTATTATCGGAGAATGATTTAGATCTCTCTCTCTGAGATCGTATTAAGAGGTTCGCGGTGGCAAGGTCAACAATACAATAATATGGATATGTAGGTGTATTTATTTACTTAATCTTTATTGCACAATACAAGATAGTACAAACGGCGGACTTAATGCCATAAGGCATTCTCTACCAGTCAACCAATGGGCTAAACAGAAAGGTTAAGTAGGTGCAGGGTCCATTAAATATGACAGAATTATTAAGAAAAATAACTGACAATATTAAGCTATATTCATAAACTTACACATTTACATACGTATAATAATAAACATACATACATATATTTTACATACCTTGTGTGAACCATCAGGAGGACGATGAAGAAAGCTTGTCAAGGAAATGCTTGCGCAACAAGCGCTTGAATGTGTATATCAAATAATGCAGCTCAGAAAAGTATTACGCTTAAATGTTTGTGGGTGAATCTTGTGTGTGGAATCAATTGCCGCTCCAGTGGAATAATTTAAGGAAAGGAATTATGTACAAAAAGACACAATGTGATAAAACTTTTTGTAAGATCGTATCACTGAACGGTACTGGTAGGTAAAGGCCAATTAATGAGAAAGAACTTTTTGTAAAGGGTCGGCAACGCGCATGTGACTCCTTTGGAGTTGCAGGCGTCCATAGGTTACGGTGGCTGCTTACCATCAGGCGGGCCGTATGCTTGTTTGCCACCGTCGTAGTATAAAAAAAAAAAAAAAAAAAAAGAACTTTACAAGGAGTTTACGATTTTCGCACTTCTCATTTTCATCAATTTAAATTGTCAGCGGTAAAACCGCCATTATTTCGGTCCTCGGCTTTTTAAAGCTTCTAACAATATTACAATATATATAGCACGTTTTTTGTTTTGTTTCATAATACCTACTCGTCTTTTTTTTATCTGCCTTTCTTGGATCTCTCTCAATTTTCTATGATTTTGTAGTAGGTCAGTTTCATTGTTTCGCTAGTTACGCTCTCAGTCTTCTAGTAGAACTATATGTCTAGTGTACAGTCACCGGCAATAGTATCTTCCTACACGAAGGCCGCAAAAATATGTGACACGCTCTTATTTGTAGTGCCATAACAGTGCGTCACATATTTTTGCGGCCTTCGTGTAGTAAGGTACTATTGCCGGTAACAGTACAACTTCTATTTCATTCTGTTCCCTACCTGTTTACTGCGATCAACCAAGGTCCCCCCTTGTAGTGGGGTATACTGATTTGCAAAAACGGGTGCCAACGTTTTTAATAGGGTATTTGGTATGCGAGGTCGACCAGGGGGATTAGCCAACGAATGAGGTACGTTGGATCCCGTTGGTTGTTTCTGGGGATTTTGTCATTCAATACTTTTGTACGAGTACAATAAGAGTACCAGAAACTATACAATAATATTTAAATAACAAATATTCAAGGACAATGGAAATGGGTCACTGGCACTACCTACAGAAAATGTTATACAAGGTGACCCGTTCGTATTGTATGTGTACATAATCATGAGTTATGAGTCTAACTGAATACTACCTTGTTTGAAGATGCATAGAACATTTGAGCCTTATTTTTGGCTTTTAAATATCTGGTCGCTATTATACCCCACTATATTATAACTGTTTTTTAATTCTGTTATATAATACGACGATATATATTTAAAGCTAGAATTGTTATTCATTATAACGTATGTCAATTGTAACATAACATAATATTGACACGTAAATAATTTTATCTACACCCATATCATAAACTCTCTATTCTGCGTTTGGAAACCGTATGTAATTACTGCCATTATTGTAACCAGTAATGTAATATCGGTAACGAAATAAAGATCCAGCCCTCCTCCCCGACCGCGGTTGTCCTCCTCCCCGACCGCCGGCACAATCCAGTTGGCCATGGCGGGCATTCTAATGGTTCCGAAACACGTCATTGAGGATTTATATAGATAAAGCAGTGTATGGAACTGTACGTAATTACTTAAAACACTCCTGTGATCTTATTATAAAACGACACTCGTATTTTAAGGACCCTTATTACGTAACAGTTATATAATAGTAGTTTATGTAACTGTTACGTAATAAGGCCTAATTACGTACAGTTTCATACACTGCTTTATCTACACTCATATTATTTATCCTAAATGCCGTATTCCGAAACCATAGAATGGCCGCCATTGCACCGCCATGGCCAACTCGATTGTGCCGGAGGTCGCGCGGGCGCGTGTCGGGCTGTCGGCGGCCGCGCGGGAGCGTGCAGGTGTACATTATGTTATCAAAACTCATAACGCATCAATAGTTGAGCATGTAAAGTTAAAATTACGTTACTGCCACACATAAAAAGCTTATCATAGTAAAATCGGTTGTGGTAATGCTAGCTATTGTCTACGGTTTTTGAACACGTTTTAGAGGGCTTACAATATGAGTGTAGATAAACAACTATTAAATGATACCGACTTATAATAGTACATTACTTACCTAGGGCTGTAAAAAAAAGAAAGCCCGAAATCGCAGGTATTTGGGACCCGAGCCGCAGGCGAGGGTTGTAAATATGCGATAGAGGGCTTTCTTTTTTACTGCCCGTGGTGAGTACACAATTTTACGTCCCCACCTGGCCATAATGCGAGTTTTACCGTAAGCGTAGCGAGCGGTAAAACTCACATTATGGCCAGGTGTGACGTAAATATTATTATTATTAATTATTCGTGTAAAACAGTTACGGTAGTGTAGGGTTCGGTACGTACAAAATTGCGCCAAACTATAAATGGCCATAAACAAAAAAACAGGGTAACTAATCTTTTATGACGATTTTCGTGATACGTCGCAAAGTTGTAGTAACTTCCCTTATTGTTTCAATAGAATAAAAACATTTTCGCCTCGCGTAGCGTCAACCCTAGGTCCCAAGACTAATCAATCAATCAGTGAAAATGGCTCCAGTGTTTGCCTTTCAGGGCTACGATCGATATGTTCTCTGGGAATATCTAGACTTTCCGCGGGGAAATTGCTTATTCAAATCAGGAATTCAATGGCATTTTCTTGAAGTGATAGAATTTCATTTTTTTTAAACCTGCCTTAAACGCGTATTTGCTTTTAATATTTCACCTACAAACATAATTTTAACTTTATTTGTTTTCTCAATGGACTCTGAATTTTATAAACAGAATTCAACATTAGGTATAATTCATGGCGAAGTAATGATTGAAGTATCTATATTCTTAAATATTTAAGTATCTATATCCTTGAATCAGTAAATTAAATCATACCTAATGTTGAATGAATTTCGTTTATAAAATTCAGAGTCCATTGAGTAAACTCGAGTCTTTTTGTGTCTCGTCCCAAAAATACTGGAAAATATTAGACTGTTGGTTGATTTGGGTAGGAACTATCCTTTCCTGTTTGGGTATCCCAACATACCCAACTTTGTAACCGGTCCTCTTCAGAGCCAAACGAATTAAAATTAGCGCCAAAAAAGGATTGCGTTGTAAATAATTGTTTAAACAGAAAAAAACATTTGTACTCTATTTAATAAAAGTAAAAAAAAATTGTTAGCTCTAACTTTTTTTTAAATTTATTGCACTGTCGTATTCAGTTTAGCACATGTTACCAAAAAAATCAGCGAAATTCGTAACGAATTTGTTATCATCGTCATGCAAGTACTAGAACCAATTCCATTAAACGAGAAACAGCGTTTTCCAATACATTTCATGGCAAATAAGCCGGAATTTCACAGGTGAAGTGAATAAAAGTAAAACAGAGTACCCCCCCGACATCAATCAATTAAATGCAGGTAGCTGCCCTCTTTTATTTTTGCACAGTACAATTTGTCAGTATCTTGACTTAACGTTTTTTCGTGTCGAGGTTCCTTAATGATTCAGACATGCGATGACCAATACACAGCAGTTGTTTACTGACTTAATGAATGTGGGTAGGCTGTCAAGTGGCTGATCTTCAGACAGGTGTTGGCCGGCTGCGCGAGCGACCGTGTGGCAGGTTACGTAGCCAACAGGTGTTGTTTTCCTTAACCCCAATAACCACTTCTGTATGACGGAGCTGGAACGTCACAGCAGTGTTGACAGACCTGAGTGTGTAGCCACGTGCCAATCGTTAACGCTCCGTAGCGTATCGTAGTCACCTCTCTCTATTACTCTTCTATATTAGTGCGACAATGACAGTTGCGTTTTCTTCGCTACGGGGCGTTAACGATCGGCACGTTGGCTACGCACCCTGTAGACCCTATTAGAGAAATATGATCTACTATTGGTTTGATTTTAATTTAATAATATTGAACAGGGTTGATCCTATCTAAAGTGACTTTTGGCTTATTCAGATATTCATTTTTTGTTAATTACGAAGTTATTGTGAAACAGATATTTAAAAGCAATGTTAATCATCACATGACTTTCAGCATGTTGAATTTGGAATTGAAACTTCACTTGAAACGATTAACATAATTTGATTGCTAATACTTACTTATTGAAATAACCAGTGAATATCAATATAAGCTTAATCAGAAGGTACAGCATACTTTTTATTTACATATGCATACGAAGTTAATATACGGTTTACATTAATGTACCTTAATTTCGTTACGTACCTGCCTATCTGCTGCCATAAGTTAGTACTGCAATCAAGCAGCATTTAAATGTGAACCTTATTTTCTACGACACTAAATCACGTTTAGAATACATAACTTGGTAAGATACGATATTATATAATTAAAGAATCGTATAAAGATTTTAATGTTGAGCTTAGATATAAGGATAAGGCAACGATTGCCTTTCGTTCTTCAATTCGCGGGGAATACGAGAAGCGAATTTCATTTATATTTTATGGGCCCTATTCAGTAAGTTTTATTGACAGCTCGTACTCATTTCGTAACAAGTCGGTTATACTCGTAAATGCATATTAATAAAGGTTCCAGATATCTGAATGAAGAGCTTGAAAATTGCATAATTCTTGATGTCATTGATATTAAAGGCTATTCAAATCGTTTGATTGGCAATTGTGACATTCCACAGTATATTCGATATATCGACTTTAGTGTTCGTAAAATGTTTGAGTTATGGCACCAAAGATGAATAATAAACTCCCACAAGCATGGCAAAGTTTAAATGTAAATCGACTCAAAGGCTTACTATTTAAATTTCTTTTTGAAAAGTGTTACTATAGTGTCAAACAGTACCTTCAGGGTGGTTGCGTGTTTTTAAAAAAAAATTATATAGTAAAACACTATATAAAGCATGTACATATGTATAATTAAAAAGTGATAGATTTAAGAAATTGTTGTCATTTTCGTCTGCCAAAAGGGCTCATCATAGCATTGCACATAAAATATAAATTTGTAAATAATAACAATAATAATTATTTATTAATTATTTATTTTATTTACAAGAACGGTTAAAAACCAATTACACTTGTAATTTTACATTTCACAAATTACATATCACATTAGGTAGGTAAATAATTGTTTATCTACACTCACACTGTAAGTCCTCTAAAACGTGTTCAAAAACGGTAGGCAATGGCTAGCATTACCACAACCGATTTTACTATGATAAGCTTTTTACCTGTGGCAGTAACGTAATTTTAACTTTACATGCTGATATATTGATTACGTTATGAGTTTAAAATTCCGAACATCGAATTTGATAACATAATGTAAATCCTGTGCTCCTTCCTGACCAACGGCACGCGCCTCCCCGACCGCCGGCACAATCGAGTTGGCCATGGCGCTGCAATGGCGGTCATTCTATGGTTTTCGAACACTTAATTTAATATATATAATATAAAATACTCTTTATTGTACACTACAATAAAAGAAACTTAGACAGAAATATTACAAAATTTCACGGTAAACAACAGGCGGTCTTATCGCTAAGAAGCGATCTCTTCCAGACAACCTTAAGGTAGCGGAGATTGAATCTGGCCTCGGACACCGGAGGGTTTGGTCACTTTTTCTGAAGTATATATGTCATCTATTTTTAGCGGAGATTGGTTAAATTATTAATGTCAGTAGGTGTTGAAAATCATGACAGGACCCTAATTTATCATACACATAGTAATTATAGCAAAATATCTATATCTAAGTATATTTTTGTTAGTGTGTCTTGCCCGTCTTCCTTTATGGGATGGAAACCTCCACATTGACAAAAAGGTCTGCCGAAAAGCTTCGTGTTGCACAAAGGGCAATGGAGCGGTCAATGCTTGGAATACCGCTAATGCACCGAAAAAGAAACGAATGGATCAGACAAGTCACAAAACTCAAAGACGTGGTGGATGAGATTGGACATAGGAAGTGGAGATGGGCAGGGCATATTGCCAGGATGGACAATACCCGCTGGGCGAGACGCACCCTCAATTGGAAATCCGCTAACACACGCGGTCGTGGCAAACCACTAATGAGATGGAAGGACGACATCTGTCAACAGGCTGGCGAGAATTGGATGCAGATGGCAATGGATCGAGAAGCGTGGAAGTATGGAGAGGAGGCCTATGTCCGAAGACGGGCGCTTTAAAGGCTGTTACAGGTATATCTTTATAAATAATCCATAGTTGTAAGTATTTTTATATCTATGATGACGAAATAAATATATTGATTGATTGATTGAGTGTATGAGGAATGTGAACGTCAGTATCAGAACATGTCACTTTAAGCAATTAATAATTATATTTAAAAAAAGCATCATATTTCGTAAGCTTATCTCCTATCTCTTAAACAAAAGGATCGCGATTTCTTTGTCTCCATTTCCAGCATAAATTTCGGATTATTTTCACCCTCATTACCCCTTATCGGTGATTTAAAAAGGTGTAAAAGAAACCAGGGTTAGGGACGTTTGATGACCAATAATCGATTTTGTACCGGTTTTTAAAGCGGTACATTAAAAAGTATTTATTGGTACATATGATATGCAAAACAAAAATTTATGCAACGTGTTATTAAAGGATGGATGAAATAAAGCTAACGAATTGTGTTAGCCCTTATGGCGTTATGGCTAACATGAACGTCACATATGTACTTTGAATGCCTGCTGAGTTTTTCTCAATGGGACTACAGCACGGGGTTTTTTAAAAGAACAAGTGTGAATGATTAGTTAAGGTTTAACTACCCTAAACCGAGTAGTGTACGAAAATTCCATTCGATTAGATTAAAGAACGATTATAATTAATGTAAAATTAAAAGGCGTGTGCTAAGATCGTTCGTGATGGTGCTGGTGGCCCGGTGGTAAGACTTTAGGTGGTCAGACTTTCCATCCAAAGGTCGCGGGTTAAAACCCCGGCTCGTACCACTGAGTTTTTCGGAACTTATGTACGAAATATCATTTGATATTTACCAGTCGCTTTTCGGTGAAGGAAAACATCGCGAGGAAACCGGATCTAATCCAAACAAGGCCTAGTTTCCCTTCTGGGTTGAAAGGTCAGATGGCAGTCGCTTTCGTAAAAACTAGTGCCTACGCCAATTCCTGGGATTAGATTGCCTAGCAGAACCCAGGCTCAATAGAGCAAAAGACGGGATAAACGCTCGGAGAAAGAAGAAGCTAAGATCGATTGTAACCTCCTGTTTAAAATTCGCAATTTGAATGTCTAATTAATTAATGTATACCAAAAACAACAGTGGTACATTTCCCATCCCTGTTTCTCCGCAGAAGACCACCAAGACCAATGAATGTAATTTGCACGGTGGAGAGTTGAAAACGCCTTTTATTCTCAAGCTAAATCCGCGGGACCTAACATTTTAAAGGCCCTGAATGTACCTTTACAAAGTAGACCAATCGGATACTTTGGGTTTACATTTATAGATGTTTCGACAGGTTTGTACATTTTGTAATGATTTTTGTTCTTTTTAACCATCACTATCCAGCATTGATAGTAATGGTTAAAAAGTTTGTATGAGTAGGGTTACTCAAAGTCTTATGTTCCTGCCGGTAAGGAAATGCGCCAGAGAGCTCAAAGAGGATGCAATGTGTTAACCACGGGGGACATCCTTGTCCCTTTAGCCTTTTGACACACAGTGAATTCTCCTTTATACTACTACTAGCTTTTGCCCGCGGCTTCGCTCGCATTAAATTCGGGGTGACACGGTTCCCTTTTGCCCCCCGTAATGCTCCATACAAATTTCCACCCCCCCATTTTAGGGAAACGGGGGGTTAGAAAGAGACAAAAAGTAGCCTGTGTCACTCTCCATCCCTTCAACTATCCCCACTTAAAAAAATCACGTCAATTCGTCGCCCCGTTTTGCCGTGAAAGACGGACAAACAAACAAACACACAGACTTTCCCATTTATAATATTAGTATGTGGATTATTCGTCGCCCCGTTTTGCCGTGAAAGACGGACAAACAAACAAACACACACACTTTCCCATTTATAATATTAGTATATGGATTAAATATTAGGTAACGCGTATGTGACACCTCTGGAGTTGTACGCGTCCGCTACGGTAGCTGCTTGTTTCAGGTCAGCCGTATGCTTGTTTGCCATCGTCGTGGTATTAAAAAAATAGCAACGTCAAATGCAGAAATGTTTTTTTTCTTCTATTTATGGTGCACTTGGAGGGGGGGGGGGGGTCCTTGACCCATGCAAATTAAACTCAATCGAGTGTAGGGGCTACCCCCCCTTTTAGACGTTGAATTTTTATAGGCTACGTCTAACCTGGCTGGGGATTTTCTTGAATTGGAATTAGTAATCTTTAAGGGGTGATTTTCGGGATAACAATGCAAAAAAAACCGGCGAAGAGCATGTCGGGCGGTACTCAGTATAGAGTTTCGTAGATGCCGCCCTGTTACAAAGCATCCGTTCAAAAGGTGGTTTATTAAGGGATTTTCGGCGGCGCTTACGTCATTTTACTATTCAGCACTTCCTTTCAATATGCGTTTTTGACTGATAATTCAAAAACGGCTGAACCGATTTTATTCAATATAGTTTATATTGAACCTTCTTATCAGGCAGGCCTCACCAAATTTTAGCTTTCTAGTCCGAACGGTAACTGAGCTAGACCGCGGACAGACATGGCGAAACTATAAGGGTTCCTAGTTGACTACGGAACCCTAAAAAGAGATAAATAGTAGTTTATGTAACTGTTACGTAATAAGGACTAATTATGTACAGAAGCATACACCGCTTTGCCTACACTCATATCCATTGAAAACATTAGAATGACCGCCATTACACCGCCATGACCAACCTTATTGCGCCGGCGGTCGGGGGGCGAATATTCATTACGTTACCGTAGGTAATGAATTTTCATACGTTTTTACCACACTGTCACAGATAATACACTGATGTTGCAATAATGGTGGTCATTACATACGGTTCCGATAGAGGATTTATGATATTGGTATATCAAGATATTTATTCTTCAATGTAAGCACATTACAATGCACATTAGTGCATCGTAATGAACGTCAGAGAAAAATAAAATACACGAGTGTCGTGAAACACGCGATTGGAACGAAGTTATGTTATTTTATTTTATATTATTATTGACTTTGTCGTAAATTTTGTAGTTTTAATTATTTTGAAATTTTGGAGTTTTGAAATTGTGGAAATTTATTTATTTATGAAATTTTAAATTATATGAAATTTTTGAACTTTTTGAAATTTTGGTAATTTTGGAAATTTTGGAAATTTTGGAAATTTTGGAAATTTTGGAAATTTTGGAAATTTTGGAAATTTTTGAAGTTTTTGAAATTTTTGTAATTTAGAAATTTTGCCATTTTTGGCATTTTCGACATTTTTTACTTATAGGTTCTCGACTTTTATCACTTTTTCACTTCTCACTTTCACTTTTCACTACACTTCACTTCACTTCACTTTATTCTATTTTATATATTTTTTTATTTCATTCCATTTTACATGTTTCTCAATAGTATGGGTGTCGCATTTTCGTGACGTGACGGTCACGTGACTTTTTTTCGCCTAGCCCCCCATCCGCGAACCGTCCGATAAGGAACTTCGTTCCAAAACTACCACCGGTTCTAACCCTACACCTGAGCCCAAGAAGTATTATGACCGAAAAGAAACTCGACGGGACTTATTTTTTTCAAAACAGTAATACATTATTAGATCTTAAAGATACAAAATAGTGCGTAGTTCTTCAAGAAGGCATATCAAAACATCTTGAGAGACAGATAATGCACCCATTGTTTAATTATAAATAAAAATAAAATCCTAATCTGACTGCTTCACAAAACGTTTGATATGTTTTCCTACCTAAACGGTGTCCTATAAATGTTAGATGATTTTGTAGTAGTTTTTTGGTTTGGGCCATGCAACTTTGTCCGTCATATATAGTCCTCGAACCTGCAATAACCCTTTGACATTCATGACATTTTCAAATATTTCTTAAGAGCGGGTAAAGGTAAATTTAAAGCATCGACGGGTAACATGTTATAAATATGCAGTAGCAACAACATTCTGAGGATGATTGCCGGTAGATTTGATTGCCCGATAGTCTACGGGTTTATCAAACTGGTAAAGTCCAATTTAGAATATAAATTTTAGATGTTTTATGTTTTATTATAAGTATGTTAATATGATTAATTACTAACAACTTAGAATGTATACTAACAAAATGGACCATGTTGTCTGAAATAAATATTTTTGAATTTGAATTTGAAATATGAACACCTTGACCAAAAAATTACAAATAATTTCAATGCCAAATTTCATCTAAATACGTACAGCGGTTATTTTTTGTTTCTTCCCCATGTAAACTTCCACCCCTTTTGCATCCGCTTAAGGGATAATTTCCGAGATAAAACTATTTTATTTCCTTTTCCAGAGCTCAAATTATCTCCATACCAAATTTTATCTAAATCGATTCTGCTGTTAATAATTCCCTATACAAATTTCCAACTCCCTTTTCACCCCTTTAGGGTTGATTTTCGGGTTGAAAACTATCCTTTGTCCTTTCTCGAGACCCATACTATCTCTATACCAATTTTCATCTAAATCAGTTCGGTGGTAAAAAAAATCTCATACCAACTTCCAACCCCCTTTTCACCCCCACAAGGGTTTGAAAACTATCCTATGACGTTTCTCGAGACTCAAATTATCTCCATACTCATTTCTATCTAAATCGTTTCAGCGGTTAAAAATTCTCCATACAAACTTTCAACCCCATTTTCACCCCCACCAGGGTTGATTTTCGGGATTAAAACTATATATTATCCTTTCCCGGGACTCAAACTATCTCTATACAAAATTTCATCAAAATCCGTTCAGCCGTTTTCACGTGATGCGCGGTCAAATAAACAGACAAACAGATAAACAGATAAACAGATAAACAGATAAACAGACAAACAGATAAACAGACAAAAATTCTAAAAATTGTTGGAACGTATTCTTTTATCGATTCTAAGTATCCCCAGCCAACTTTTTTTCGATTATCTTCCATGTACAGACTTTCGACCCTCTTCAGCTTTATTATATGTATAGAATGTGTAGAAATCAGATCCCGATGAACTATTTCTCGAGACAACGGAACCCTGCATCGAAATGAGATTATAACAATCCTTCAGTATCGCAACTTTTAAGTATCTTATTAAGGAAAAGTTTGCTCCGATACCGGGGACCCTCGGAAGGGGCTAAAAGGCTCCGTAATTCCCGATCGATCCGATGATGTCGCCCCCATCGTCAATACATCAAGGGAAACCAAACCGGATTCACCTTTAAATTAACCTTGTTAAAGCAAAATAACCCATATAGCTTTGATGATAAGTCTAAGGGAGGATTTAGTCAGGCGAGAGCTTTAAGTTGGTAATGGGTCGTCAGAAAGGTGCCGCCTTTGTTAGCAGGTGCGTAAAAAATCGACGTTATTTCAGATGAGCGTTAGTGAAATGAGTTTTCGAAGGGATTTTTCAATGCGGGCTTTAGGTTGGTTGCACGATCTTGTTTCGATACATGGTAGAAGCATGCCACGACGATTTCTATATTGTAAGGGAAAATCAGAAACTATAAAAGCTGTAAAAATCTCTTTTTAGAAGCCAAGGGGTCGATTTTAGAAAACCCTCCGGGAAATTGATTTTGGGTAAGTACCTACAGTTTAGTAAATGCCTTTATTAAATGGTGATTTAGTCTGGTTTAGAAGAGGAAACGGCAACACAGATTTATTACAATAAAAGTCGGAATACATTATAATAACATGCAGTAGGTGGCACATTTCAGAAACGTATGTTAAACTGCTTCAAACCTACTGAATTTTAAATCCTATAGAAAGTATACAACCATGGTCGAGTTATTAGACAAAACAATGGCAATGGGCAACAAAAATACTTGATCTTTAAGCTGGATTTGTGGTTATCTTTGTCAACATTTTCACTCCATCATTTTAAAAATCATATGCTGCTGTACCACACAAAAAAAGGTCGTAACAGCCATCAAAGAATTCATTCAATTGTAACTGTATTCATGCGCAGCAAATTCCGAATTCGAACTGATGTTTCAACGGCTGTTGTAAGACGGTCCGTTTATAACAACATTTGCAGCGACATTGATTGACGCGCGACACGCCTCCTCGCGTTACGTCTTCATTTGTTTACCGAAGATTGACAATATCTGCGTCTTCGATGTAAGGTGCGGTTGTTTGGAAGTGCGATATTGTTGGGGTTTCATATCGTAAAGGTATATATAGAACCAATTTAAAAAGTTTGAATGCTCCTGTTATTATCATATACTGTTTCCAAAGGAGTTATTATCTTTGGGGTGTTAGCGCGATTCTTCGTGCTGTTTATCAAGCCTAGGCTTTTAGCACGCACAGATGTCACGCGATACAGTAAGAACATTCACTTGTTCTTGTTCAAATAAAAGAAGTAAGTTTTTGAATTTCTTGAACCCCTTTACCCGTGGGTATAAAATACGTAAAATAGGTAAACACCGACTTTGTTGATGAAGTTGATCAACTAAGATTTACCGTATTTGACTAATTAGTCAAATTCGGGCTTTTAGAGTTTCCAGTCCATAGACTACGGTAACTACTTACCAACATCAGGTCATATCATAGCCATATCACAGAATAAGTAATACTAAAGTACAGAAGATTCTACTTCCTCAATTTGACATTAAGCTACAGAGATGGAAACGTTAGCTGTCATGCGCTCTTAAAAAAATAAAATAGGTTTTTCAACGTGCTCCATATAGGGTGGGGCCTGTAACTAAAGCAAAAAATTAAAACGTAGATTCTAGTCCTCAAACTAGACAACTATTGTGTAGCAACTTTTTAAAATCATAATGTTTTTAGATTGTTATTTTTTCAAACAAAGTAAATAGTATTTTCAATGTACTTAAAACTCCGTCTAATTGACATCGCCTGTCAGTCTAGTCACTCTACAGACATAATCAATTTCATAGTACATTGCGTGTTCGAATTAACTTTAAAATGTAATAAAATTCAAACCGCAAGTTTTTTTTCAAAGTCGTCAAACAAACGTTGCGTAGTTTGAGGAGAAGAATGAACATTTTAATTTTTTGCTTTAGTTACAGGCCCCACCGTGTATATCCGAGCAGGTTTGAGACATGCCATAAACACTGGCAGAAATGATAATATGTGACGTTTTCAATCAAAAGTACACATCATTGTCATTAAGACGTTAACTGCTATAAAAATAATTTAGAAATAAACTCTATTAACAACCGACAATGATGTACAGTCGCCTTCAAATATATCGGAGCGGCCAGGGTACTCAAAAATATTTGAACATGCACTTTATCGCCTTGACAAAAGAGGCGTTGTTCAAAATTTGTGACCGTTTTGGCCGCTGCGACATATTTGATGGCGACTGTACCTATGACTTGAAAACATCACATATTCTCGAACGCACCCAAAAGGTGATAAGCTATGTGCCAACCCTTCCCTCATTAACCCTCGCCGTTACATGGTAACAAAAAGGTTCGGAATAAAAGACTGAAACGTACTCGTTTTTCCAAATCGGTCCAATCGCCTTATGTCAAGTCAAGACAATAAAACACATACAACATAATACCGTAATCAGATTCCAGTTCGATTCTATTCGATTTCAGCTTATTTTCCACATTTACCTTTTATTGCCACGAGTCAAGATTCATCGCTTATTCTTTACACATACCTACTTGCCACTAGATAGAGAATATGAAATATATATATTTTTAAATCCGTGAGCTACCTATAACAAAAACTCAAATGACTATTGGTTTATAATATTTGAAGAGTTCCCTCGATTTATCAGGATCTAAATCCTGTCCTGATGATAATGGAACCAACTGTCAAGTACACCGTTTCAAACAAAAAATAATTTGACATATCGGTTCAGCCGTCTTTGAATAATCGGTAAACGTACATCAAAAATTGCAAAACTAAAACAAAAATTGTAGCGAATTGAGAACGTCTTAAAAGTTGATTTATAAATAAATAGTGCTTTATCTATATATGGTATGGACCCATCGTATTACATATTATAATCAAACGATGGCTGCGAAACGAAAATGCGAAATCTTCTGGAGAGATCTGTGTTGTCGGGTCTTTGAAGGTAGATTTGATAGAAAATATTTAATTGCGCATTATAATAAATAACTGTTTCGTTATCAACCGACTTCAAGATTTCAAAGGAGGAGGTTCTCAGTTCGTCGGGATCTTTGTTTTTGCTGTTTCTTTTATTTTTTTTATGTATGTTCACCGATTTCTCGTAGACGGCTGGACCGATTTGGAAAATTATTTTTTTGTTTGAAAGAGTATACTTCACAGTTGGTCCCACTGTCATCAGTTCAGGATCTGATGATGTGATCCTGGCGAAATCGAGGGAACTCTTCAACTATTATAGGCACACCTGATTTGAGTATTTTTTACAGTAGCTCGGGCATTTGTTTTTGGAAAGGTGGAGGTTAAGTGAAGTTGGTTCTCTCGGAAAATGTTACGTTTACACTTCTGCACCTTATTATGAAGTGTGTCAACATGTCCTTGATGTCGACTGTATAAAAACCTAAGGCGCTTTACGCAAGCACGGACCGCAATTCGAAAAATAAACACACACACTGGACAGACACAGCTCCAACCCAACTCAACCCTATTGGAGGTTGCATATGCGTATGCTGGCTATGGAGTAATCGGTATTACGACATGTCTGACACCTGTTTAAATTAAGCATAGTAACGGCTTGTTTATATTTTTGTACTGTCACTTGCAATATACTATTCACCACGTTAACTAGTCTTTCTACTATCTTATTCCACTTACTCTGCTATAAACCCCAAATCTTCTTTTAGGTCATGTGCCTTACGCATAGATTAAACCCAACAGATTTTCATTCAACATTGGTCTCACATTGGTCTCACATTGGTCACACATTAGTCACACATTGGCCTCACATTGGTACAACATTGGTACAATGTGAGACCAATGTTGAATGAAAATCTGCTTGAATAGCAATTGTCAATGTCGTTATAGCGTTGAGTTGAGTTGGGTTGGAGCTGTGCCTGTCCAGTGTGTGTGTTTATTTTTCGAATCGCGGCCACAGTAAACCTCGACACGTAATGTCTGAAAATGTTGATGGTCATGTCATGATGAAGTGTTTAAAACAAGTCGAATAGGTACGTCAACGGATGCGTGGATTGATTGCTATTGAAAATTATTAATTTCCTGATTCAATGAGCAACTTTACTGAACATTTTCAATTAGTCTTCACAAAGGATACAAATGAATTGACCATTTATGAAATTTCAGTGATTTCGCAATTTCATTTGTATTTACATTTGAATTTCATGCGTGATCATTGTGATCAATAATATTATACTTATTAAACATTGACATACTATTTGGGCTGGTTTAAAATATGATTTGATTATTTGAAATCGAAATTATACCTACATGAATTCTAGTACCTACCTAAATAGCTAAGTCTGTATGTATGATTTAGATTTATTTATTTCGTAATAATACATTATAGTACAAAAGTGTCTTAGCCTAATCTATACAAATTTATATTATGATCGTCAAAGCAGTGAAAATAAACATATTTTATTGATTGATTATGTATGTATGTAAACACTTTATTGTACATAAAAAAGTAACAAAACAAACATGATAAAAAAAATAAAGTACAAAGGTGAACTTATCCCTTTAAGGGATCTCTTCCAGTTAACCTTTGAGCAATTGAGAGAAAAGTATAAGAGCAATTGAGAGTATCCTTGTTTAGTGGTAATTGGGTTTATTTTGGAATACTAGCTGTTGCCCTTGACTTTGTCTGCATAAAATTATTTTAGACTAATTAGAACATCTCCCGTAGTAAATTACTTCCCCATTTTTACCCGCTTAAGGATTCCATGATAAAAACTATCGTATTGTGCTACCTCAGGACTTAAATTATCTCCATCCCTATACACGGTGTACATGAGGAAACCAAATAAGTTTATACGACATTTTAGTCTCCAATTATGATCAGGGATACGCTGTTAAAATTATTCGGTTTCCTCATGTTACACCGTCTATATCCCATATATAAATCGTTTTAGCGATTTTAGCGTGAATAGGTAACAGACAAACAGACAGTTACTCCTCAATTATTATATTACAGAAGGAAGAGAAGGTTATGGGCTATAGTATGAGGTTGGTAAAAGGAGTGTATAGAGGTAGATTCTTAAAGGGTAGGCAACGCGCATGTGCATCCTCTGGGGTTGCAGGCGTTCATAGGCTACGGTAACTGCTTACCATCAAATAGGCCGTATACTTGTTTGCCAACGTCGAGGTATATAAAAAAAGGTTCGCCTATTCGTAGAGCCCTGACAAGGAACCAATCCAAACTGAATAATTAATACACAATTGCAAACTATAATTACATTTATTTACGTCATTAATAAGCGGAATGAGAAACGAAGAGCGCTCGTTCCGATGACGGGGGTAATGGAGCCGGCAGCCCGTGAACACGATATCGGAGTTTCTTTTAAATATTAATTTTTATTGCGAAGCTGCGGTCAGATGATTGAATTTATTGCGCTTGTTAAACATTAATGGGGTGGGTAAATCCATGCAAGAGCGTAACGTCCGTTACCAATTCTTCGCACTCCCTTTTGGATTAGACAAACATGATAGTATTGTAAGAATTTTTGGAAAAAGCCAAAATGGCGGCGTCCGTGGGTAAAACCAATTTCCAAGTGCAAATTCATGTGAAAATATTTTTTTTTATCTAGAAATAAATTATCTTACACATTTGGGTCTGACATTAACAAAGAATGAATGAAATCTTAACTTGTGTTACATTTCAATAGAATTTCAAACGTGGTTACAATAATTTTGTCGTTGATTTTGACTAATAGAACCTGACCATTCACATATTTGACAGTTTGGGCTGCAGCTAATACTTGCTGTATGCTGGGCCAATACATACTTAATAAGAAAATGCACAACTAAAACTTTCTCAAAAATCAGTAGCATTCTTGTTGCGACAGTAGGAAGTATTGTACCATTAACAAAATGAAATTAATATAAAATGACATTGTCAAAATAATGATCATTAAGTGTACATTATAAGTCAGATTGCATTAAAATTTGTATCGAAGCGGTTATCAAAAATATATAAGGCTGAACCTTAGAACAAACATTTATAGTAATTATTTCACGGACCCATGTACGCAATTAAGTATATTATTATAACATTATCAAAACGAAATTTTAAGCTTGGCATATGGGGCAAAAGTATCGTAAAGCATCACTCGTCTATAACGGTCCTCTTGAGACCTGTGAGGGTCCCCAATAATTCTATTGAGGATCAACGTTCTACTCTGCTGAGCCAGTGACGTCCACATCTACATTGTCTTCTTATTTTTGTTGGGAAAAAATCACCTCTAAAGGAAAAAATATATTTTGAAAAATTACTAATAACCAAAAGATGTTGCTCTCCGCTGTAGTAAGAGATTAGTCAGAGATTATCATTTTAAGAAAATACATTCTCTTAACTCCTGATAAAATTCGATCAACGGTAGACCAAGGTACGTTTTTTGAAACAAAGGAATTTGTATTGTCGAATTAGGTATATAATGAACAATTTAAGCGTTGTGTAAAAATTATTTCAAAATCGTACATAGCTGATATTATTGGAGATAATTTTACACTGGCAGGACGAAATAATTCTGCTAACTCGCACAGCCAATATGAATGCTAGGTAAGCCCAGGAGGGGTAAAATGAACGAAAGAAATAACGAAATTGCCAAGGCATGAATGCGTAATGCCAAGAGGGGCAGTGAGGGATTAATTTGCCGCGGTGAGCGAGCGAACGAACAGTAGGTATGTGTTGCGAAAAAAATAGACATGACTACTGATAGATCCGACCACAAAATACTGTGAAACCTTTTTAAGGGTGTGGGGGGGGGGGTCTGATATGGATAGTTTCACGACACGGGGTCATCGCGGAAGTTACGTCGGAGTACCACCGACTAAAATACCCCCCACGGTCCTACTCAAGCCGTTTGGACAGCTCTGGGATTTTATACGTAGCCGTATTCTGATGCCCGGGCTACAGGTCGAAATGACGAATGGGAAGATAACATTCACTGACCAAAATTAGATTATTTAAATTATTTTAAATATTATAAATAAATGGCTATGACTAGACAAAAGGGCTTATTATGCATTTTTTTATTTATTTATTATGGGACGGACCAGCGACTGGCCCTAGTCTCACCTGATGGAAAGTGAAAACAGCCTATTTTCCAAAGACAGCTTCGAAAAGGACCTACCGGCGTACCGCCGCCGTGAAGGGCGTACCGTGAGCAAAATGCGATTTTCTAAGAATTAAGTAGGATGTAGTAGTGGGATGTCCAGAAATGGTCATGTTCCGACTTACGAGTACGTCAGATTCTCCAAAAGGCTGCACAGCGTTGAATCGAAACACTGCCTGCAGCACTGTCTGTAATGTATGGTGTACTATGACCCTAGTCCCACGGGAGCAGTGCAGTACAGCAAGGCATCGGGGATTAATTAGCCTCTCTTAACGTAGGTACCTACACGTCGGCGGCTAGGATTATCGGTCAATGTCGATTGTGACGGGTTTCGGCTTTTCAACCGACATGATTTCGAAGGAGGAGGTTCTGAATAAAATTCGTCGGGATCTTTTTATTTTAAATTTTTGGTTCACCGATTATTCGAAGATGGCTATATTGATTTGAAAATCTTTTTTTTGTTTGAACGAATATACTTGACACTAAATCGTATTGTCATCAAGTCAGGATCTGATGATGGGATCCTGGAGAAATCGAGGGAACTCTTCAAGTATGATAGGCACGCCTATAATGATTAAAGTATTGTTAACAGTAGCTGGGGCATTTACTTTTGGAAAGGCTAAATGAAGTCGGTTCTTTTCTATTTAAAATTGTTTACACAATGTGGAAGGCCCGTCACGTGGCGCTCCTCTAGATTTTTTTATACTACAACGGTGGCAAACAAGCATACGGCCCATCTGATGGAAGATGAAGATGGAATAACACCAGACTATGAGTAGGGTCTAATGCTATTTGGATGTGGTTTTCATACGACATAAGAACTCCCTAGTTCTTTAGATATAAGATGGTTTCTAACTACTTTATGTAGGGATATCATTTACAAACACAACTAACTAAATAACTGTTATTTTGAAAACAGTGAATTCCTATTATGCAAAAAATAATCAAACGTATATACCTTTTTGCCATAGATTTAATTTATTTTAAATATATAGGTACTTATCATAAGACTAATATTTAAACGTGCTTCTATGAATAGACATAAAAATTGAATATCTATATTTTAAGTAGAAATTGTGTTCATTCTTTATACATTTCAAAGATTCGTCGTCTATTTTTCGGACACACTACGATGAGCAATAATAATAAAATTAATTAAGTGCTTACTTGTTGTCTGAACGCAAACAATTGTTTTTTATTAAAAAAAATACGATAATTGTACAGGGTCTCGAAAAGCGGTCATTTTCCAAGAGGTTCGCATCAAACAATTTTTTGTTTTAATCGGAAGTAATTAAAAACGGTTTTTGAATCAAGTTATATTTCTGTATTTTATATTTTATTTCTTGATGTTTTAATTAAATGAGATCCTTTGGAAAATATTTTATTACTTTCAAGCACTGAAGCGCAGTAAACAGGGCGGACTGATAACGACTCACTACGCTGATATTCCTACAGCGGCCCTCGCTCTTGTTTTATGTAAACTAATCTAAGTTTGATCTTCGCATCCGTAACAAATAAGCTTATTTGTAGCTCAAGGATATATATTCTCGTTTAGTTGTGAGCATTGTTAATAACAGCCTGTTTTATTTTACTGGGCGATACGGCAGGCCTTTACGTTTTCATCCGTAGACAAAATGCCGTAAGTCACTATCACACAAGTTTTGACAAAGACAATTTTTTCGTATACACGAAAATATTACTCTTATGAGAATAAAAGATTTAGGTAAGCTAGAATTATATGGCGCTTAAGTCGTTTTTAGCACAAAAGCAGTTTAGTGCACACTTTAGTGCCCGTTATTACTTAAATAAGAACAACAGGCAGGCAGGCAGGTTTGTTATGTTTTCAATAATTTTAAACAATTATTTAAACAAAAAATAACCGCCTTCAATAAGACTCCGCCCTTTCCAAACGGAAATGCCCGAGCTACTGTAAAAAAAAATCACTATAGGTATGCCTATAATATTTCAAGAGTTCCCTTGATTTCTTCAGGATCCCATCATCAGATCCTGACCTTCTTACAATGGGACCACCTGTGAATACTCTTTCAAACAAAAAAGAATTATCTATATCGGTCTAGCTGTCTTCGAATAATCGGTGAACATACATACATACATTAAAAGAAAAAAAATAAAAAAACAAAGATCCCGACGGATTGAGAACCGTCCTTCGAAATCTTGAAGTCGATTTAAAACTTTTGGGGGTGATATATTTCAGTTAGGATCAACTGTGAAATTTAGAAATCTAAGGAAAATGCAAATTGAAGAGTAGGTACTTTTATTTCAAAAATTCATGACATGGCAGATATGTAACGACCTAGCCTAGTTGGTAGTGACCCTGCTTACGAAGCAGGAGGTCCCGGGTTCGAATAATTTATTTGTGGGTTAATCACGGATTTTGTTTCTGAGTTACGGATGATTTCTATGTATTTTAGTATAATTATGTCGATATCTATCTATTATATATATCACCACCTAGTTCCCACAACACAAGTCTTATTAAGCTTACTGTGGGTTATTTGGTGTGAGATTGTCCCATAATATTTATTTATTTTATTTTATGTACCTAAAAAGATTTCTCGAGTCACTGATCCATAAGTATTAATTTAGTTTTTGTTAAAAGTCACTGTTGAACTGTCAACACTGTCGCACAACCAATATATCTGTTGCCTTAGATATGTTTCTTCTCCCCTTAAAAGCTTTTTCAGTACCTACTTAAGCCTTATAAATATCCTTAATAAATATCGAGTTTGGCAAAATTTCTTAAGAGTGACAATATTTTTTCCAGAATTCTATTTAAGCTTAGATTAAGAAATTAAATTCTACGATATTTGAATTATAATCGTGTATTTCATTACAAACTGTAATACGACAGCATAAAGTAGAAAACTCCAATGAAACGAAGGTTAATCAATTATAAAATCCGCTGTCACCGTCCACGTTAAATTTTATTACGGTATTTTGCAGAAAAAAACCTATAAAGTTTTCACTAAAATCACATCGCGTCCATTCGTTTGAAATGGGAGCAAATTAAAATCTTGATTTTCGCCTTTTATGACTTACTCGCTTTTGGTTCCTGGTGTTGACATTTTATTTATGGGTTTCGCTTTGAATAGAAAAACTTATTAGTGGCTATTTTTACTATTGATGTCAAAGTGAACCAAGGAGTTTAAATTATTTTAATAAGTAAAAAAAATCTTCTGCAATGGATTTCTAGGAAATGCATGATGATGATGATGATGAAATCCTTCTTTTTTAAATAGGAAACTTGGTATATTTTTTTAAGGAAATTTGGACATTTGGACTCAACATGATCCTGAAACAGAGTTATCACTGTTTATGTGAGCAAGACGAGTGCAATGAAAGATATGAGCACTATTGCCAGGAGCAATATTTTGATTTTAATGTGCTGTATTCTATTTTTTTAATACATAAACAATACATTAAAAACACAAAACTTATCTCCAACAGACAAGAAATAATTAACCAATGAAGTTTTACGTTGTGAAGTTGCATGGGAATATTTTTCGAGCAAATTCTAACTTAAACGTTTTGGAGATAGCTGTACTGCGTCGTCAATGCTTTGGAGTTGTATTGTATACACACACACATGTTTTAAAGTTAAAATACGCCCAGCAGGGGCCGTAAGCATACATACATCGCTCACAATCCATGTAAACGAATAAATTTAAACAAAAAAGAATCGACTTCACTTAGCCTCCACCTTTCCAAAAGCAAATGCTCGATCTGCTGTAAAAACTACTCAAAACACTATTTCTTAAGCGCAAACTCCTCGACGTGTGCATCCTGCCTATCCTAACCTACGGTGCTCAAACCTGGTCATTAACTGAGGCTCTAAAGTCCAAACTCAAGGTTTGCCAGCGAACGATGGAGCGCAGTATATTTGATGTTCACGAATCAGATATACGGAACTGCTGCGCTCCAGAACTCGTGTTGTAGATGTGGGTGTCAAGACTGCTAAGCTAAAGAGGGATTGGGCTGGGCATGTCTGCCTCATGCACCTTGAACGGGGGGCCAGAATGGCTACAGAGTGGGACCCCAAAAAAGAAACATACATAAATACAAAATAAAAAAATAGCAAAAACAAAGATCCCGACGAATTGAGACCCCCTCTTTCGAAATCTTGAAGTCGGTAGAAAACACGTATTTCTTAATTCTTACGAATATAAGATGTAAAATGTATAATTTTTAACATCCTTTTCCTTATAATACGTTTTAAGGCGCTAGGCGCTGATTGTGGCCGAAAACTGTTACTTTCTAAGGGATATATCTCAATAACGGGTCATTCAAAAATTTTGAAAAAAATATATGTTATTTACCATTTCATGCACAACATTGTCAACGTTTGAATAAGTCGTGTGACGTATAGTTTCTCCGTTATGTAAATGTAACGAAATGTCGTTTTACGGTTAATTTTGCTTATATCTACTGAACGGCTCATTCGATTTATAATATTGTTGAACTAAAATATATGTACTACAAAACACTACAAACTCAACGTAGGATATTTAAATTGATTAAATTTAAATATCCTACGTATCTTAAACAACTTGATCATAATTCCACATTTCGTGCGTTATTAGCTCGAAAACGGCGTTGCTGGCAGTCGTGAGCTAGCTTTGAGACGAGGAGGCTGTGTCGCTCGTCGCTCCGTGCTTCCCTTGTACTACATATACTTGTGCTTGGCCCGTGAGCAATAATATCGGACTTACTGTGCCTAAAGACTAAATAACTGCAGAGGGTTCATGCGGTGCGAATATAACGTGTCTTTCCGGAATCAATAATGTATACGTTTTATCTTTTAAGATAATGTACTCGTATGCATGTTTATGTACGTTCGTATAAAAAGTGTATTTTATTTAGATTATAATACAAGTAAAAAACAAATGAAATAAAAATGGAGAAAAAACAAAAATCATGTATCTGACATTGCTCTGAAAACAAATTTGGTCATGTAAGTAAACTAAAATTATTATGTTTTAGTAGACGCATGCATCACGCAAAGTAACGTACGCGGAAATCTGTTAGTACTGCAATACAATAGAGTAATAATTAATTTAATAAAAAACACCAAAGAACCGAATTTATTTAAACATATTTATTTAAGAATACCGTGTTCTAAACGAATGTAATATGCGTTTTATTTTAAGATTAAACACAATCTTTAATGTTATACTTTATACTAATTTCTCAAATCTAGAAATTGCGAAGTAAACTGCAAAGGATTGCAGATAAACCGGCCAAGAGAATATCGGGCTATGCTCAGTGTAGGGATCCGTAGTTGCCGGCCTGTTACAATACATCCATTCATAAGGTAGTCTATAAAGAAATATTTTGTGGCACTTACGTTATTTTACTATAGGCATAACTCAAAAACGGCTCAACCGATTTTATTCCATATAGTTTTTATTGAAAATAAATATTTTAATGGCCTCACTTCCAGGAATTTTCCCAATTTTTTTGGACCCACGGTTCAAAAATCAAAGAGCATTTTAACTTTCGAAGCTATTATTTACGAAAGTATTCGTTTTATCCAAAAGTTGTTTAAGGCATATTCTTCTTGAAAGACCTTTACCTTTGTAGGCGTAATTAAAACACATAATTACTCATACCAAATTTCAGTCTACTAACTATCACTGAGCAAAGCCTGATTGAGAATCTAATAAAAAATTGCTGATATTTAAGAGTTGTATGTAAGAATGTATGTAAGAATAAAAGAAAAAAAGCTTTTTTTTATACCACGACGCTGGCAAACAAGCATACGACCCGCCTGATTGAAAGCAGTTATAAAGCTTATGGACGCCTGCAACCCCAGAAGATTCACATGCGCGTTGACTACCCTAAAAAAACTTTACTATGTCGGTGAAATGCAAATAAATACAAATTTTATATTAATTATCAACACAAGTGAATAAATAAATTACTACTAAGGGTTAATACTACCTATCAAATATCTTAAAAAGACCGGCCAAGTTTGTATCGGACCATGTATAATGTAGGGTTCCGTAGAAAGTAGTTTCTTGGAGATAACTCAAAAACGGATGAACCGATAATATGTGAAATAGTTTTCGTAGAAAATTAAGTGCTAAGCCTTCTTGGTATTTTTTCATATTTTTTAGGCTTACAGATTAAAAGTTAGATGGGGGCTATTATATTTAGACTTTCGAAGCAATTATTTCTGAAAATATTGACTTAATAAAAAAGTTTTAAAAATTTATAAAAAAATTATAAAAAAGTTTTAAATTGTTTTAATATATATATATATATATATAAGATATTTTTAAAGGCGTATCGTACAACATGTTCATATTTACAAAAAACAATATTTTTGACATTTAGTTTGGCATATGTATGTATGGAGTGCCTCACCTAAAAGATTTTTTTAGCAATTTAGCCAGAAGACTAAGTAGCGGCACATGAAACACACCTCTAGATAAAATTTCAGTAATATATGTTTTATAATAAAAATGGCTGTGACATACGGACGGACAGACGGACATGTTTCAAAAAACTTTTAAGGGTTCCGTTCTTACCATTTTGGGTATGGAACCCTAAGAAGTGTTTGCGCTGTGTTATATTTTAAAGATCTAAATTTAATGGGCTGGGATCTAAATTTATCGTTATTAAGTGAATTTTTACGGTTAATATTTAAAATCGCAAAAAAAAATAACCATCTATTAAGCTCACTTGCACAGCAAAAAAAATCCAAATTCACATGAAAACACCGCTTTGATGTGCATTCAGTTTATTTTGCTGTACTAGTCAGTATTTTTTTATTTTTTTCTGATATGCGGAATATTTTTAACCATATTTCGTAAATTCATAAATATTTTGCCGCTCACTGTACTTCAAATTCAAAATCTTGGTTTTAATTTTTTTACATAATAATCTACTAATCGAGATCGTTATTACTTATCTTATTTAGTAGCGTTCCTAAAAAATGTCACCGTAGTAGTTAATCACAGTATTCAAATCACAAAACATCCACAAAAGGATTAGGTATGATTATTATAAATCTGCCCGCGCGCCTCTGAGTAAAGTCATAGGTATTCTTTGAACATTATTGCGGTGCATCGCGGCGGATTTACGCACGATCGCAATGAGAAGGGTACGCGGGTGGCGCGGGTAGAGAGCGCCCAAACGCTCAAGGACACTCCGGCGACAATCGTCTTAATATTAAAAGTATAATCTGCGAAAACCGAGCACAGGCATCCTTTGTGGTCGGTTCATGGTTGGGTTGAACGTTGGACTCAAATTTTAGGACGTATTTAGTCTATTTGCTTTATGAAATCATTTCAACTCTTGTCACGATTACAGATTACTCGTGGCGTTGCTGCTTAGATATTCTAGAGTTCCGTAAATTCTTTGCGCTCTGACATGGGTTTCTTGGCATACGGGGTTCTAAATGGTTTCCAATTCGATCAAGTGGTTCGCCTGTTCTTTTGCTACTTATAAAAAAACTTGATATCTATATTGATGGACCTGAAATCAATATTTTAACTGTGTTTTTCTTGTCTTCGGTATTTCTACAGGCTAAGAAAATTGTTGTTTATGACAGGTTGAATTCGGTATTAGAGATTTTCTTTACCGACACAATGTGCTCCTCGGTGCCTTTTTGATACTAGATAGCAATTTGACAGTAACTCTAAATGACATGCCTAATTTATTGCATATCCCATAAAAAAGTTTCTAATTTATATGACCCAACTTTAGCCTACTTCATACTACTTTTAAATCTAACCAAGGCCGTTAAAATCTAACCCTCATTTTTTTATATAAATATCTCTACAGAACCCTATTTGAAGCTTGTACTTGTCTTCATCCCCTGTCCCAAAAGTGGATTAAGTCCGAAAGCACTCGCCTGGATTCGATTAAACAGATACATACAAGCTGATTCTGTGACGTGTTGTTTTTAATTGCCATTTTGTTTGTTCTGATTTTCGCTTGTTTTTTCAAGTGTTTCGCCAAATAATTATTCATTTGTTTGGAACACTTTCGTATTATTCATTTGTTTACAAGTACGATTAGGTTGTAGTGTATTTGCTCAGGAAGAGCTTAGAGTTATGCGCCTTTTGTTTGTTACCCTAATGATTGTGTGAACCCTTGTTTATACGGTTGTATTGTTTTGTTGTCTATGTTAATCGTTTAGATTGAAGCGTTTGTAAATATTATTTTCATTTGCGCTTAAATGTTTTGTTATACTAAAGCGGTTGCTAACAAACGTGCGGCCTGGCCACCTTAGCCTCTTCAAAATGCAAAATCCATAATTTTAAGGAAGCGCTCGGAACTATATATCTACTATAAAAGATATAACACTTATTTAATAGGTATCGTTGGTAATCACTACCTCCAAAATATAATCACTGAACATTTTATAGAATTTCTAAATTTTAATTTTCTCGTCATATATTATGTAATTCATAGTACTAGGCCTCTGCCTGAAATAGGCCTCGTAATGACGCCGTGGCCATGCGAGGCACGCGCGGCGCCGGCAGGAACGCGCCATTATGCTAGGCCTGTTGCTGTTACTGTAGTTTGCGACCGCTAGCGAGCTATCGCTTCTTGATCACCAACATAATATATGTGTACAAAACATATTAATTCTAAGATAATATATGATCGACGCGCGTGGCACGTGGCCCGTGCTGATGTCGTCAGTGGGCAAAATACGTAATATGTCGTCAGTGGGCAAAATACGTTAAGAATCGTAATATGTTATACTTATTTTACTATCATTATCATACTGAGCAATTGCCATAAACAAGTTGCGGTTACTGTGATTTTTTTTTTTGGGTTAGCGCCTTTTTTTCACATACTGAATTTAAAAATATATAATTATTAGAAGTCGTTAGAAGCTGCTGAAAACAGTGAACCGAATAACACAAGAAAAAAGGAAATTATTTGATGACGTAATTAAATAAATAATTTAAAAAAAACAGTAGGTACCATTATGAATAATATACAGATACATTGTTTCTCGCTATCGAAATATAACAAAAATTATACGATGTAACGGTATGGACCGCGTACAATCCTGGGCCGTGATTCGGAAAATAAACACACACACTGGACAGACACAGCTCCAACCCAACTAAACCCAACTCAACTCAACGCTATAACGACTTTGACATTTGCTATTCGAACAGATTTTCATTCAACATTGGTCTCACATTTGTCAGACATTGGTCACACATTGGTCTCACATTGGTCCAATGTGAGACCTCTCAGAAATCTAAATTAATTATACCCTAATTGATCCATAGCTATACCTGACAACGCCTAGTAGTTTTTTATAATGAGTAATAGAACACTGATTTTGTGTGTGAGACTTACTACTTTCACCCCCTCTATAAGCGCTCTAGGGGTGAATTCAACTTTTGAATATCTTTTAAAAGCATCATTAGAAGATGAAAAAACTGTGGTAGAGACTTCATTTCCTTATCTCGAAGCACAAAACTGTGAAGCTAATAAATAAAATTCTTATGATATAAGAAAATATACACTTTTTCACCCCCTGTATTTTTATATCTGTAAGACTTACAGATGTATTGTGTATGGAAATATTGTAGACAATTTTATGTTATTCATACGTTGGATAGACATTTTAGGCATACTGATAACCGTTTAAGCGCCAAGGTTCAAAAACGGACTTATGGCACGTTTAAACCAAGATGGCGGCCAACGCACCCCCCCCTCAAGGTCTCAAATCTAGTATTTTAATAACCACCCTATAGCCTACCAATAACCATTAAAACATTTTCTACTTCACCTTTTGTAAGGCAAATGCTCCAATTATTGCGCTAATACTGTTTATAAAGAAAACAGCACAGTATCAATAGGATTAGGCAAGGATTCCCCCGTACAAGTAAAAACTGTATGACGGCAGGAAGCACTACCTCCTGCTACGTCTGGCGGTGGAATAGAATAAAAAAAAAAACAAGGTTTAAAGAAACTGTATTTATTTCCACCGCATCCGCCGCAAGCACACGAGTAAGTCGTAGGGTTTGAGTCGTAAAAAGCCGATCTGATTATTGCTCCGAGGCGTTGAGTTGTTCCCACCACGCAAGTACTCCCCTGGAGAAGCCGGAACTGGTGCGGGTCAGGAGACGGGCGAGCTGAGGGACGTCAGCGCGGGCCGCTCAGGAACAACTGCCTGGGTCTTGTCGTCAAGGTCTAGCCGTAACTAGGCACCCTGGAATTTATTTCAGTTGTGTAAATAAAACATTCTCTATTTATCTCCGCTGACTGTACTCGGCACGGCAAGAAGCATAAGCAGGAAGCAGTACTGCATGATGATGATGATGAAAGGTTGGTGATGTGCGGATAGTACAATCAGACGGAGTTTACAAAGTAAAGAAGTAAAAGAAAGAAAGAATAAAAGTGTTCGGAGCAAAAGCGGTTAAATCTAACGGTCAACTTTTCAATTTAAAATTACAAACATGAATTCTATTTAAACACTAAAAGGATATTATTTCTAAAACGTTAAATATCATGTGGAATGATAAATATCAAAATAAAGGCTAAGAAATGGAAAGCAAGCAAAATCACACAAAGAGATATCGTAGCTGGAAAAAAACCGTTAGTCACACAATTTGAATCTATGTACCTGTTTGTAATACGCTAAGAAATGTTCAACACTTACCCAAAGGGGATTTAAACACTAGCACTGGAAGAGTACAATTACAAGCGAGGACCGCTAAATAAGAATTAGACAATAACTAAAGTTATAACTCTCGCCGGCTACACAGAGTCGCTGCGCAGGGCAAGCGAGCGTGCGCCGGCGTCGACGGTAAGATCTCCTCTCCCGGAGCGCGGGCGCTCGGACCAGCGCGGAGAAGGCGCGCGGGGCGGGAGAATCGCCGGCTGGCCGGTTATTTCGAACAAAGGAATGTGCGCGAAGTACAGTGCGTCAAAGAAATATGGAACAAGATGAGACTTGATCTAGTTTATGATTTATTTATATTATTTGTATTATTGCTTTAAAATATATAACCTAGGTTATGTAACGATTTACGTTACAATACCCCGGCGCGTGGTCAAGGATTTTAGTTCATCTAAATGAAATAAAATCCGCAGAGCTAAGTACTTGTAAACACGCTATCATTAATCTCCATTCATACTTCACGCTTACATAAAATACATTGGCAACTATTTAATAAAATTACCAACGCGTTATTTCAAAATAATAATGAGGTATCCCGTTGCAAGAACTTGAAACCTTACATGTACTGTTCCCTAAAGGTAGCATCACGCAATTAAAAAAAATAAAAATAAATAAACCATTTCGGCGGAAAAACGAACCGTGGATGAAGTCGCGAGGGAAATACGTTCCCCACGAACACGACCGTTCCGCTAAACCAATGTTAACTTAAAGAGAGCTAACCCGGTTTAAGCAAATCTTGTAAAAAAAAAACGACGCACTGATCATACGCCTCCCTTTAGTCATTATCATCGCAGACAATGCGGTTTAACCTATGGTACACATGGTGAACTAAATCTTGAGCCCGCAGTAAGGTGTTCCTAACTAATGTTTTGGAGTCTAAGCAAGCGTTAATTTTCTCCAACATATCTGCTACGCCATCTATATCAACTCCTGCATCAAAAAGACTGGCAAGGATGTCCTCAGAAGGAAAAGAAAGCCCACATTTCGCAATCTGCTTCCGTAATTCCGGTACTGATGAACCTGGGGTCTCACCCCGAATAGCTACTTCGTACTCCAGTTCAGTTTTCTGAAGTGTCAAGAATTTTATTGGAAAAGCCATTTTAACACCCTTTTTTCACGATAAAGCAAAACTAAATTTGGGTAAATGTTGAACAAATTAGAAAAAAAAACAACAAAATACTCCGTCTGTTACAATTTAAATACTAATAATTACGAACGTTTTGGTTGTTTTTAAAGATAGCACTAAAATTAATAAGAAGGCAAAAGCAGAAAGAAAAACAATCACAAAAATAAAAACAAACTAAGCGTTTTAATGCAACTAATGCGTACGGAGCGTAAATGCAAACAAAAAAAAAAAAACAGCAACTCCCAAAATCACACACAAAAAAAAAAATTAAATGCAGCTGACTGTACAACCAAACAAAACAAGATCTACAGTAATTAACGATGCTAAGTAGAAAAAACACTTAAATAAAATATATACGACAAAAAATGTGGTCGACTGTACAATGACTTTAATCTAACGGATTTTAAAATTATTAAAAGTAACTCCGTACACTCTAGCTGCTGGCAACCAAAAGAATAAAAATGGAAAAAACGTTTCACAAAAATAAAAAAACACAAAAACACCAACACAAACACACAAACCAAACTACCCACCTGGGAGCAAGAATCAGACCTTAATGTAACCACGGTATGGGCGCCAGTGCTACGTCTGGCGGTGGAATAGAATAAAAAAAAAAACAAGGTTTAAAGAAACTGTATTTATTTCCACCGCATCCGCCGCAAGCACACGAGTAAGTCGTAGGGTTGGAGTCGTAAAAAGCCGATCTGATTATTGCTCCGAGGCGTTGAGTTGTTCCCACCACGCAAGTACTCCCCTGGAGAAGCCGGAACTGGTGCGGGTCAGGAGACGGGCGAGCTGAGGGACGTCAGCGCGGGCCGCTCAGGAACAACTGCCTGGGTCTTGTCGTCAAGGTCTAGCCGTAACTAGGCACCCTGGAATTTATTTCAGTTGTGTAAATAAAACATTCTCTATTTATCTCCGCTGACTGTACTCGGCACGGCAAGAAGCATAAGCAGGAAGCAGTACTGCGTGATGATGATGATGAAAGGTTGGTGATGTGCGGATAGTACAATCAGACGGAGTTTACAAAGTAAAGAAGTAAAAGAAAGAAAGAATAAAAGTGTTCGGAGCAAAAGCGGTTAAATCTAACGGTCAACTTTTCAATTTAAAATTACAAACATGAATTATATTTAAACACTAAAAGGATATTATTTCTAAAACGTTAAATATCATGTGGAATGATAAATATCAAAATAAAGGCTAAGAAATGGAAAGCAAGCAAAATCACACAAAGAGATATCGTAGCTGGAAAAAAACCGTTAGTCACACAATTTGAATCTACCTGTTTGTAATACGCTAAGAAATGTTCAACACTTACCCAAAGGGGATTTAAACACTAGCACTGGAAGAGTACAATTACAAGCGAGGACCGCTAAATAAGAATTAGACAATAACTAAAGTTATAACTCTCGCCGGCTACACAGAGTCGCTGCGCAGGGCAAGCGAGCGTGCGCCGGCGTCGACGGTAAGATCTCCTCTCCCGGAGCGCGGGCGCTCGAACCAGCGCGGAGAAGGCGCGCGGGGCGGGAGAATCGCCGGCTGGCCGGTTATTTCGAACAAAGGAATGTGCGCGAAGTACAGTGCGTCAAAGAAATATGGAACAAGATGAGACTTGATCTAGTTTATGATTTATTTATATTATTTGTATTATTGCTTTAAAATATATAACCTAGGTTATGTAACGATTTACGTTACACTCTCCCGGACAAAAGGTACCGTAAGTCTAGACTGGATTTACATAGCATTATTTCAGTATTTAGTTACTTTAGTTATTACTGACTATTATATAAGACAAATCTTAGTAGTGGAGATTGTACATAAAAAAAATCATAAGAAACTAAAATGCAATAAAATACACCTTTGTTGGAAACATAAATAAGAGAGAAAAAAAGGGAAAGAACGCATGGCTGAGTGTGTACGAGTGGGTGTGTCTGTGTGTGTGTGTGTATTTGTATGTACAATTGTCATCACCGTTATCGAACTCTCTGCCGTTATCAGATACTAAAACAAAATATTAAAAGCGAAGTAATTAAATGGTCAACAAAAAATAATATTTTGCCAGTAGAAAAATGTTATGGTCGGCACGGCATGGGTTAGATTAGGTTAGACTTTTGCTAATTAACTGATTTTTCTCCTGTCCAGAACATTATTTTTTTTCCAGACCACTTATATCGTACCCAACTTATAAAATTCGCTGGTTTGATAGAGGCTAATGCCCGGTGGCTCTATGTGAATGCAGGGGTTACCTTTCGAGGTATTCCGCACCCGGTCGCAGTATTGACTTTAGCTATGTTATGATCTAATAATATTCCCATGTTATGTAAAGATGGACCTTCTACTTGGAGCGCTGGGTTTGTTTTTCATTTGATTTTTTCTGAGTAAGTACGCGATGGAAGAAAAGCTAATAGTGCTGTGTATCGTACAGAGGTTTAATAGTTGAACGCCGCTCCGAAATACAATAACTTTTAAAATGGTATGGTAGTTAGCCTGTTCTCTACCATAATTTATATTATTAGTGACAGTGCCTACTGCTACAAAATCTGCTATCAATAAAGCACTGATATTAGATATAAAGAGTCCCCCTCCCAAATTGACTTACCAGTTTTACTGCTAAAGTTCTAGCAACTATTCCACCACTAAACCAACTTGGCCAACCTCGGTACTTTAGCGGACATACATCAGGCGGGTCGAGGCGACAACTGACCAATTACAGACATTTATTACTACGGTGTATCGCGGCGGAACACTCCATGTAGTTTATGGGTGCCTAGTACTTTTGTGAAATTGTTTTTGACAAATAAAATATGGAATCAGCAATGAAGAAACTAAATTAGATAATTAGGATAAATTTTACAGGCTCTTCTTCTTATACCGGTTGTGTCCTTAAAACAGACATCAAGACTTAAAGAGAATAATGATAGAACAGCTAGCTAATGGGCTATTAGATTAAGCAATTATGTCCCGAATGGAAATGAATTTTGTTTCGAGGTATTGGTATAGTACATTGTTGTAGAGGCTTGAAAGTAAGCTATAGGTGGATCGAGTTAGTTCGAGGGCCGACCCGCCAGGGGAGGCCCTCGAAGATACGAGTCCACCTATAGCGCTTTCGGCCGAGATATTACATAGTGCTTTTCACGACTACTGTGAGGAAATAAATCATTTTTCACGCTACTGTTCGGAAATGTGACAAAAGATGGTCAAAATCCAAACTAAACTATGTTTAAAAATAAAATAAGGTTGTTTATCGGGCCAACTACCTGTTTAAAAAAAAAAGAAACGTCAAAACCATTTATTCACCCTTAAGGCGTTTTTACTTTTTTAGCCGTTTGTGGGTTTCTATCAAAAACGCCTCTAAGTAATGAGTCGGTTTGAAGCACACAACAGAAAAACGCTTCTTGAAAGTGAAAAAAAAGTAAAATGGCGGGAATGGAATACTGAATTGGATATTCTACAAGAGCATTTATATTATTGTGATAAATGTTTTTTTTATTTCCTCACAGTAGTCGTGAAAAGCACTATGTAATATCTCGGCCGAAAGCGCTATAGGTGGACTCGTATCTTCGAGGGCCTCCCCTGGCGGGTCGGCCCTCGAACTAACTGGATCCACCTATAGCTTACTTTCAAGCCTCTACAACAATGTACTATTCTTCACTAGATGAAGTCATTTTCACCGCGTTGATACAATTTTCTAGTTTTTCAGTGAAACAATATCCAATTCAGTATTCCATTGCTGCCTTTTTACTTTTTTTTTCACTTTCAAGAAGCGTTTTTCTGTTGTTTGCTTCAAACCGACTTATTACTTAGAGGCGTTTTTGATAGAAAACCACAAATGGCTAAAAAAGTAAAAACGCCTTAAGGGTGAATAAATGGTTTTGACGTTTCTTTTTTTTTTAAACAGGTAGTTGGCCCGATAAACAACCTTATTTTATTTTTGAAACATAAAGTTGTGCCAAAAAAAGACCTTTTAATGTTTTTAATGAATGCAATGACATAACTGGACAATTTACTTTCCAACTAATGACATTTCATCGTTACAATAACATTGCTGTAGTGGTGGTTCAGGTGCTACAGCAAATGCTTACTTTCCAGCTTGGATTTTGACCATCTTTTGTCACATTTCCGAACAGTAGCGTGAAAAAATTATTATTATTATTGTATGTTTTTTCCATATCTCGGGACCATGCGGTCCCGGACCTTTGGGAGGCATGCGTGGAGCCGAAGCCAACAGCGCATAGGCCCTTTAAAACAATATAATCTAAAAGTGAGGGATACACATGGCAGATACCATCTCCGAAAGCACAATATTATACACCCAGAGATGGTCCCTGCCAGGTGCAAAGACTATTGGGGTGCAGCACTTTTTTTGCTTCAATGGGAACTAAGGTCATAGGCTATTGATTTGAATGTTGGATGGACTGGATATCGGGTTATAGGAGGAGACTAGCGGACACCTGCCGTGACAATCAGTCTCAAAATTGTAAGAGACAGGTGGTGACTCGCCAACTCTATTATTAATATTATTATTATTTGTTTATTCCTTAAATCAACACAATTACTACTTTAAGCTTTATTATAATATCCCGGAAACTATGCCATTATCATTAGGGCCAAATTTGCTTAATCTGATAGCCCATCTGCTGTTCTATCAGCCTTTTAAGACTTGACTGGCTTTAGGGCACAGACTACACAGACACCTCATCATTAAGCTTTTACAAGGAGCACGAGGTCACCACACTTAAGCTCAATTTTATTCGTAAATTTCTACGATTCGAACAGCATATCTACTACTACTATCTACTATAATACTATTGAGTATTCTACACTATTTTGTAGTATATCAATCCAGGTTCACTCTATAACTTGATTTTTGTGGATACTTTTAATTCACACGAGTAATGATAAAAAAACGTTAACTCAACTGAAATAAGCGGTCGCGCTCTCATGCTAAATTAGTACGGGGGCCTATGTGTGGTGACTTCGAGTTGTACTTGTGATCTATCTAGTAGTTGAGGTTATCTGTGCTTCAGGGATCCCATGTATTGACATGTCTAAAGAGTGGTTTTATAAACGACTGTAGGGCTTCGCTTTGCGCTTTTATCCTAAATGAGGTCATAATCGCAATCTATTCAAGGCATGTTTCGTAATTGTTCTAAACGGTATTTTTCGGATTAAGGACATAGTCATATTCATAAGTGGCTATTGCCTCCAGCATTTTGCATTAAACGATGTCGTAAATGAATTTAACGTTGACAACTTATAAGTAGTTTACAATGCAACTTGCGCTCTTCGTTAAGCTCATAAAGACGTTCGAGACCGCCCTGTCCTGCTCACTGCTGATGCCATATCTCATCTTAAATATTACGCTTACATTTATTCCCGTAAAACTGTTTTGAAGGTTCCAAGCCTCAAAAGTTAAAGTCTGGAAAAATACATTTTTCAAAAGCACGTCAACGTATTCCCATTACTTATCTCTTGTGTCAGCTATCCAAATACGATTATGGTCTACGAAATGATAACATGCCACCTATCCCGATACTGCAAAATTTCCTGTCTTGAAGGTATCAAGTTATAATTAAATTAATATATAATTCTTGCTGCTTAGGTTTGAGATCGTGAAACAATAAACCCATCAAAAACATAAATGTGAAATGAGAGCCAAGTTCAATATTATATATGCCGTGGTTGTTGATTTGAAAGACAAAAGAAGTGAGATCTAAATGGGTGCCAAGTTCAATGGTCAGTCCTGAAATTTGTTTGTAACAACATAAAAAATTATAACAACTCAAAATATAATTTCTTCTTAAAACTTACGATAATATATTGAAGCCTAAGGTTTGACTTGTTTGACCGATTTTTTAAATGTATTTTAAATTATAAACTTAAATTTGAAAAAGTGACTCCGGACTCCGGTGCCCATGACTGGAATTTATCGAACAAGCATCTTCTGCATTCACGATAGTGGTCCCTGTTTCCTTTGTATATGACGTCTATTTAAGTTAATTATTCATACATGTAGTAATTTAGTATCTGCTTTATATAAACCAATCAAAGTTTGTATTAAAATAATTTGATTTGTTCTCTAGTTGTCTATTAATTAGGTTTTTTTTATAATAGTTTTTTATAAACGGCTTATCCATATAGGTAACACTTTATAAAAATTCTTAATCACAACTGACACTTATGACCAGCTTCAGCCTACAGGTACTTTTCCAGAACAAAGGTATCCATCATCATCATCAGCCTGTATCAGTCCACTGCTGGACATAGGCCTCTCCCGTGGCACGCTACTGAGCTCGATCTTCAGCTCTCCTCTTCCAATCTGTACACGCCACCTTACGGATATCGTCGCCCACCTTGCTGCAGGACGCCAAGCACTGCGTGTGCTATCGTACGGTGTACATTCGAGAACCAGCTCTCCGCAACGGCCATCGGTTCTTCGGCATATGTGGCCTGCCCACTGCCAGTTCAGCTTGTTTCAGCACCCTTAATTTAGGGCTAGCTCAATCCATGTAAAATGTCACTGAAATATATTTTTAAACCCTTAGAGTCATAAACAACTGACACGTATCTGCTTTTCCCTGCCTAAAGGTACTTTCCCAGTACAAACGGTTCGCTAAGCCATTCCACTGGATTTATTTTCGCGGCCGCTATTAACATTTTTACGGGAATAAAAATGGCGGTGGGCGATTGTAACGGCCAGGATGACATACACCTGGATCCGATAATATCGACCTTTCTCCATTGTGATAAGGACCATTCTATCCCGTTTGCGTGTTTGCAGTTTCGTTTACGAGATTCCCTAGGATAGCCATTCACGTCCCTGGTATTGTTACACTACTTAGTACAGTGACTGTTTGCCTCCAGTGAACCATTTTAGTTTGGTCTCCAATGACGTATAGTTGTAGTGATTTAAACTCACACGATTTCCACTCAGTATTTTGACAAAAATGGGACTTAATAATAATAATAATTGTTTTCCTATGGTTTAGATGTATTTTTATATTTTACTTTTATAAAAATATTGTAAAAAACCTAATCCTAAAGAAAGAAAATAAATAAAGAAAATAATAATAATAAAAAACTCTTTATTGTACACCTCAATAAAAGAAACTGAGACAGAAAAATTACAAAACTTAAGGTAAACAACAGGCGGTCTTATCGCTAAGAAGCGACTTATTTTGAGAAAAACGGGACTTAATCGCGTACACTTACCCCGCGCGGCTAGATGATACTGAACAATTCCTTGCCAGTCAGCCTGCGACCACGAGCGTTACGATACAACAAGCTCGAAACGTCACGAAAATAATAAAAGTAAGTGTACGCGATTAAGTCCCGTTTTTGTCAAAATAATTACATTATCTAATCTATTACGGATAACTAAATCTCGCTTTTATGTGTTGGTTTTCTGAATCGAATGCTCGATAGAAATGCCCCCTGTTGGCTTGTTCTTATAAGCTTTCCAACTATGTACCATCAGGTTCAAAATTGCATGGTCAATTTATCAATGAATTCATTCATAAATTGGCCATGCAATTCTGAACCCGATAGTACATAGTGCTCATAAAAGTAAGATGCCATAGAGTTCCTTGCATCTAAATATATATTTAAAAGAATAAACTGACTGACTGACTGACTGACTGACTGACTGACTGACTGATTGACTGACTGACTGACTGACATATCGACGCACAGCCCAAATCGCTGGTTCTAGAGATTCCAAATTTGGCACGTAGATTTCTTATAAGGTCTAGGGATGCACTAAGAAAGGATTTTTCAAAATTCACCCCCTAAGGGGGTAAAATGGGGGTCCAAAGTTTGTATGGCGAATCAAGATTTGTGAGACTATTTTATTCGAAACTTCACAGGAGTATTTCTCACGATAAATGAGTAAACACGTGTTTCAGGTTTTTCGAAAATTCAACCCCTAAAAGGGGCAAATGTGGTCACAAAGTCAGAAAATCAACATGGGTATCGTATCCTTATTGAGTACTTATAGTACGCGGGCGAAGCCGCGGGAAAAGGCTAGTATTATATATTGGTTCCCATAGTTACAACACTTATTTTTTTTCAGGTAAGTTTGCCGTTATGAATAATTATCATCATGTCAGCGGTGGCCATAATCGGTGAGTGCACTTTTATTTAATAAATTGTAAGAATCTATAATCATGTTTTTTTATTTTTATTATATGGCTTTTGGCGAGGTGAATTCTGCCAATGTCGAGGTGTATACTTTTGATTTTATTAATCTTTAGTAATATAAATAAAAGCGTCCTTGCTCGGTTGAGGCCTTGCTGATTGTAAGGTGATATTGAGGTCTATACAAACACGTGGGTGGCCGAGACCCCGGATAACCATTTGTTCAACTAAATGGTGGTTACGCGCGTTTTGGGACTAATTTTTCATTAGCTACACACTTGTTCGTTAGGTCACCGCACAATAAGCTATCAATATTACATACTGAACTACGTAAATGAGCAAAAAACAAAAAACTATTCTAAAGACGGCGTGGCCATCTTGAGCGCAAACGACTATCCGTCGTTTAATCATATATTTTTTGATTGGTGGATTTTGACAGCTGCTGTCAAAAATACCTCTCGCCACGGTGCTGCCATCTAGTGAAAAATTCGATCGCGGAATCTCTCATTCTCTGGCATTTTGAACAATCTTCATCGCGTTGATAATCAAACTGATATTCTGTTCGTTTTCAGTCATACTACCGCCGCGCGCCGCTAAAGTAATTCCATTTGAGGCGGGGTGGCCATTCTGTATGACAGCTATATTACGTTCTGTAGTTTAAGTATATTTTAATTAACGGCCTCCTAGCCCAGTCGGTAGTAACCCTGCCTACGAAGCAGGAGGTCCCGGGTTCGAATCCTGGTCAGGGCATTTGTTTGTGTGTTTATCACAGATATATGTTCCTGAGTTATGGATGTTTTCTATGTATTTAGGTATTTATCCATATTTATCTATTACTAGCTTTTTCCCGCGGCTTCGCTCGCGTTAAATTCGGGGTAACAAACCATACAAACTTCCACCCCCCATTTTAGGGAAGTGGGGGGTTAGAATGAGACAAAAAGTAGCCTATGTCACTCTCCATCCCTTTAACTATCTCCACTTAAAAAATCACGTCATTCGTCGCCCCGTTTTGCCGTGAAAGACGGACAAACAAACAAACAAACACACACATACACTTTCCCATTTATAATATTAGTATGGATAGTCGTCGTCTAGTACACATAACACAAGCCGTATTGAGCTTACTGTGGGCCTAGGTCGATTTGTGTGAGATTGTCCTATAATATTTATTTATTTATTTTATTGGACAATATCTAGACTTCTAGACACGACTGTAATGTTGAAGGAACGACGGCTACAATAATTTAAATCAAGCTTGCAGTTAGTTTGTTATTGTTATTTATTACCTATTATATCAAATACTAACATTGAAAACATTGAAAAAAAATATCAACAGTTTGACTTGAACCAACATAGATTCACCTTGGTGGGGGTCTATCCTTTAACCTATACAGCTATTGTTCAAGTAACTGAGTTGACGGAATTTTCAATGTCTTTGAACATCTTTTTGCAAGTTTTGATCTAAATCGTCTGTACAGCCGTAGCCGTAGTAGTAAAATTACACGAACGTATGTCTGTCTGAACATGTATATACACCTGCTTTGAAAGGTATGCAGTCATTCTAAAAAAAAACAAGACCCTTCAAAGCCTTATTCAGCAAGGTTTTTCTAACGTTTTATTTCGGAGGGGAGGAAAAATGTTTTTTTTTGCAGTCACGCTGTGCGATATTGGGGCTCACTAAATTGCATCGAGGTAGAAAGTCTTTGAAGTTACGAACAACTGTATATAGGCTGATTGTTTTACTGGCGCAATATGATGAAGCAATTTTATTGCAGTCTTATACTCACCGTTATTTTAGTTCTTGAGTTATAAATGGTGTAACTGACATGACTTTGTTTTATATATATTTATATACATTCACGTGTCGATACGTGCTTTATTAATTCATACTAGGAATAAGTTCAAACCCCGGCTCGTACCACTGAGTTTTTCGGAACTTATGTACGACATATTATTTAATATTTACCAGTCGCTTTTTGGTGAAGGAAAACATCGTGAGGAAACCGGATCTAATCCCAACAAGGCCTGGTTTCCCCTCTGTGTTGAATGGTCAGATGGCAGTCGCTTTTGTAAAAAAAACGAGTCCCTACGCCAATTCCTGGGATTAGGTTGCCGAGCGGACCCCAGGCTCAATAGCGCATAAAGCTGGGACAAACGCTAGGAGGAATAAGATTGGCCAGAAGCAACGGCGAGAAAACTGTACTAGGTATTTACATAGGTACAAATCCTTAGCATTTTTATAGGAAAACCATCCTTAGGAAACCTGCGTTTAACGATACTGCGATACATTTCCTTGACCCAAAAATAAGTTAGAGTTGCAGTTTAATATCAAATCTAAAAGTGTAATAAAATATTATTCGTGTTATTTATTCGAATAAAATAACGAATAAATCATTTATTATTCGAAAGGGCAGACGAATGATTTATTCGCGAATAAATTATTAGCGAATAATTTGTTTATTCGAATGATTATTTAAATAAAAAAATATTCGAATAATGCCCATCTCTGCTGCGTACATCCGCGAAGAAATTCAATGATATAAAATAAGAAATTATGGGTTTTCATCTGACATGACGAAGGAACGGGTAAAACAAATATATGCATATTCTAAGTAGATAAAAGGAAATAAGCCCCGCACGGTGACAGGAGGCTTCAACTTCCGGCTTCTGCAGGAAATGCTCAGCCTCAAGCTACTATGACAGGGGGCCGTATTCTAACTTTAAAACACGTTTAGACACCATCTAACTTCAATATTTTGCGTAGTTAATGCATTAGAGTTAATGCATTAACTACGCAAAACAGGCGCTAGCCGTCGAGGTTGCGGACCTGGTCGTACTACAATACAATAAGTTATTGTATTTATATTATCATAGCTGAAATGTAAAGGAACCCTGTGCTATATTCTTATATTCTAATTTTAAAATACATAAACAATTCGTTAAAAACACAATGTATCCTCAAACACACAATAAATAATCAACCATTATTGAAGTTGTTATTGGTGGCATTGGAATAATTTTCAAGCAAATTCTTGTATTGCGTAGTGAAAAGTGAACCAAATGTGATAAAAACTATACTATGTCCTTCCCCGAGATTGAATCTATCTTTATGCCTAATAGTCCCGTCCCACTGGCAATATTTTGAGGGTTAAGTTTCGAAAATTCTAAAGTCACTTATTATTGAAGTTGGAAATACAGTGTGTGCATGAGAATCTTTCAGTGCGTTTTGTGTCATATTCAATTGGTGCTTTTTTTGTAATTCAATAATTTGAGGTTAACTTTTTTAGCTTGCCATAACTTGAGTAAAAGAATATTAGAGTTACAAAATATAACTGTTTTGTATTTAGAACAGTTTTATTGTTGCACTAAACCAGTTTGTGTCATTTACGTCGAGTGCAATTTGATATAGTATGACAACGCTAAAAAACTTCGTATAAAAAATTAGAGTTAATAAAATAAGGATTAACTATATCATCACCTTAAAATACGTCAATAAAATCAATATGTGTCAAATTAAGCAATGAAAATTTAAGTTTCTTGGTAAATTCGTTTTTTTAGGCTGTGATCGTTTCAATAAATTATTAAAGTCACCAGAGTTTACATTATAATAACCACAAAGGGATTTTAAAGTAGATATTTCAATTTGTGTCACTTTCATCAATGATATTTCGACAAAAATTAAACAGAAACAATATTTGCGTTCAGACTGTCCTAACTATAGCGCGTGACCTTCATGGCAAGCCTGTTCGGCGTGCTTCTGTAGTGACTACTAGAAGTAGACCCCCGGCTCGCTTCTTAACAAGTTAAACCATGGGTCAACCAGGCGCTGGAATCTTAGCAGTTACGATGTAGGTACTTGCTCACGGAGGGGCGCGCGGGGTGATCTAGCTGACATACTCGACAAAGGAACTGAGCGGTGGAGCGGGGCGCGGGTAGCCGGGGAGTGGGGCAATTAACTCGTCCTTGTCACGCCCCGACGTACCTTTTAAGCGGTAGCTTACTGTTTGTTTGTGTTTTGACTAGATTTTTGAGTACATTTTCGAAGATTTCAAGCATCGTGAAGTATGGGTAGAAAACGCAACGTATATTTTTTATTTTAGTTTCGTTTTATTTTTGTTTTACTTTTGTTTTACTTTTGTTTTACTTTTGTTTTACTTTTGTTTTACTTTTGTTTTACTTTTGTTTTACTTTTGTTTTACTTTTGTTTTACTTTTGTTTTACTTTTGTTTTATTTTTGTTAATATTTTGTTATTATTTTGTCTTTATTCTGTTTTATTTTATTCTTTTTTTTATACCATGACGGTGGCAAACAAGCATACGGCCTGCCAGATAGTAAGCCGTAGCCTATGGATGCCTACAACTCCAGAGGTGTCACATGCACGTTGCCGACCCTTTACAAAAAGGAGGAGAATATCTCGGCCATTTTTTATTTTAGAGAAAAGTTTTTCAAATAAAACACGCTTATTTTAGCGTTTTCTATACGGGAAAATCATAAAAAGTACATGTTTTAATGACGTCCCGTCGATGGTTTTTTTTTCGAAAACCAAATTATACAGGGTGTTTGGTAATTCGACCTATTCCTTGAAAGGAGTTATTCTAGAGGTCATTTACAATGTCTTTAGCCCAGTCAATCAGGGTTCTAAATTCAGTGGTTTTCTAGTTATTCGAGTTTTTAGTGTTTTTCAAAAAAACGCAATCTTCCGGCCTTAAAATGGCATTTGTATAAAAACTACATGAATAAGAATGGTTAATTATTTATTAATATATTATCTAGAGTCTGACTATTGAAATATTACCCAAATATTTGGCGGGAAACTCAAAAAATCATGGGCTGGTTACACCTTGTGTAGCAGGAATAACAGTTTTAATACTAGAAAATACTTTTGACTTCTGTGCACACGTTAGGTAGATATGTAGGTAGGTGTAGGTAAACAGACAGAAGTCAACGAAGTAAACAAGCTTCACAGGGTGTTAGAAAGATCTTTAACCGACTGCAACAAGAGACATACATTCAGAAATTAAATTCTCCAAAACATGCTCAGAAGCAAGTAAAAACAATCTAATAACTATGTACTTGAGTTCCCTATTCACTTGTTTTAAGGGGTGGTTTTAGTTGGTTTACGTACTGTATAGACATGTTTCGCGAAAATATTTTTATTTATATTTTTACATAAAATTACTACTGAGCAGTCAGTCCACAGATTTCTCCTAAATATTGATTTTCAGTAAGTAACTTCTTACGTTCCAATGTTTTGATTGTATTGATATTTTCCAGCAATTCTAGTTTATCCGTTTCTTTACACACTTGCCCTGTTTATGAGATTCAGGTATTAATGAATTCACGTACTTAATCAAAGTCACAGGCAAATGTTAGAACTAGTACTTAAAGTATCAAAATATTAATAGAGCGCCAACCTACAAAATTGTTGACGACTTGTAAACATTGCAGTTTTTCGTCATACAACACGCTTCACGTCAACTTCGCACATCGTCGTAATTATTTACGAGCCTAAATAATAGTTTGCGGATCACTCAGTACAGTTATTTATAATATTATTCAAAATAAACCCCTTATAAACCGTGAACAATTTGAAATAATGACATAAATTGACAACAGACTTTTAGCTTTTTTTTAAATCATAGACAATTGGTGATACAACAAGGGAATATCTGTCAAAAATATTTGGCTAGTCAGACTCTAGTAGCCAATGAACAAAAGGTTACTCCGAACAAAAAAAACATGTCATAAAAATTAAGACTTAGAAATAAAAGGTAATAAATCACAAGCCATCTTACGTGTTTTATTTTTTTTCAAAATCAAAGACGATTACCCTAAAAAAAGTGTATGACACTTCGCGTAAAAATAACAGAAATGGATTCCTCAATTCATAACCTTTCCGAAAAGGTACAAATGTTGACATGATTTACTAAATTATTGAAAATAATAATAATAATAACAGAGCAGGTAGCGGGTGTACTGGAAGCGTACCAGACTCGAAAGCAGTTTGTTTGTGTCACTTTTGTTTCTCTTTGTGTGCTTGGTTTACCTTATCTTTCGTCTTATCTTGACTTTTATCTTTTGAGGGTCCAGGTCATAACAGGTTGTCCTTGGGAAGTAGTCTGACATGTTCGTGTGTTGTGAAAGATGATGAAAGCAACACAAATAAAGTTAACCAGGAACCAGTTTGTTTTTGTCACTTTTGTTTCCCTGAGTCCTTTGTTTGCCTCCAGTAACCTATCTTATCTTTTGAAGGTCAAGGTCAGGACAGGTTGCCTTCGGTGAGTATTTGGACGTGTTCGTATGTTATGGTATTATTAATTTATGAAAGTAGTCATAATAAAGAATTCCTAACCAAAAACCGGTTTTTGCGTGTGTTTCATGACTTAAATTATGGATTTATGGTAAGAGAGATTAAAGAAAGTAAAACAACCATTTTCTGAGTAAAATTAAATTTTAAAATAAATCATAATAAAATCTTAATATAATTTTACTAAAAATTAATCTTACTAATAACAATGAACACCACACTAAAATCTTAAAAATAAACATAATAATTTACAAATCTTGTTCGAATTGCCTGCCCTCATTTCGAATGCAAGCACGAAGCCTTTTGCGTACATCGGTGATTGTTACTCGCGGCGACATGCCTTCTTTCATGTTTCATGACTCCTTGCTGGCCAAGGGATCGGACCGCCTCGACCAATCCATCCACTGTCACACACACCGGTACTAGTGAGCTGGGCAGCCATCGTGTTGGTAAATCATGGCCATCCTTGTACCAAGCGGCGCATCCTCCAGCAGCGCGGCCATTATTATTTTCAATAATTTAGTGAATCATGTCAACATTTGTACTTTTTCGGAAAGGTTATGAATTGAGGAATCCATTTCAGTTATTTTTACGCGAAGTCTCATACACATTTTTTAGGGTATTCGTCTTTGATTTATATTTTTTTTTAAAGTACGATAGCTATTGATTTATTACCTGTTATTTCTAAAGTCTTAATTGTTTGACATGATTTTTTTTAAATAACCTTCTGTTCACTGGCTACCAGTAAACAAATAATTAACCATCCTATTTCATGTAGTTTTTTTTTATTGCCATTTTAAGGCCGGAAGATGGCGTTTTTTTGTAAAACACTAAAAACTCGAATAACTCGAAAACCACTTAATTTAGACCCCTGGTTGACTGGGCTAAAAACATTGTAAATAACCTCTAGAATAAACCCCTTTCCAGGAATAGGTCGAATTACCAGTCACCCTGTATACAAGTTCAGAGTCCATTATCTCGGCCATTTTTGATTTTAGAGAAAAGTTTTTCGAATAAAACAAGCTTAGTTGAGCGTATTCTATATGGAAAAATCATAAAAAGTACATGTTATAATGACGTCCCGTCGATGGTTTTTTTTTTGAATTCCAAATTATATTCAAGTTCAAAGTCCATTATCTAGGCCATTTTTGATTTTAGAGAAAAGTTTTTTAAATAAAACACGCTTAGTTTTGCATATTCTATACGGAATAATCATAAAAAGTACACGTTATAATGTAGTCCCGTCGATGGTTTTTTTTTCGAAGTCCAAATTATATACAAGTTCAGAGTCCATTATCTCAGCCATTTTTGATTTTAGAGAAAAGTTTCTCTAATAATAGACGCTTATTTTAGCGTATTCTCTACGGAAAAAACATAAAAAGTACTCGTTAAAATGATACCCCGTCGCCATTTTATTATTTAAGTCCAAATTTTACTCCATGTAGTCAATCTTCAAAGTAAGGTAACTTCAAAGTTTTTGAGTTAAAAAATGTTTCTAAAAAAACTTGCTTATTTGAGTACATTATACACAATAAGACAAATAAAAGTATGTGTCATAATGACACCATTTCAACCAAAATAGTCCAAATTGTACTCGACCTTCAGGGCCCCATAACTTTCAAAACTATTGAGTTAAAAAAAAATGTTAAAGAAAAGTTGCTTATTTGTATGTATTTTATACAATAAGTTAATAAAAACATAGCGTTATTATGACATCTGATGAAAAATTTATTAAGCCCAGCCCGGCTCTTTGCTAGTTCAACCGATAGGCAGATAACGAAATTTCGATTTTCGCGTTTCACTATTGGCACTCTGTAAACAAACCGCCTTGATGCATAAATTACATATTTATTAGTTACAAATGATCTGTGACAATTTGTCATAATACTGTTTATATCGTAAACTAGGTTAACCGTGGCACACAGATCCGCCGTTGCAGTCCGTTACGGACTACGGTGTAGTCATACGTTATATCACCATTAATTACTTAAGTTTTATATTACTGCTTTCTTTACTATGAAAAATAAAGAAGAGCGATTAAAAACTCGCTGTTTGTGTTTGTCGCACTTATTACTATATGTATGTATAGGGTAATAATGTATAGAAAACAAACGAGCTGCTAGGCAGCCTGGCCGGTACATGCACCCCGCCCGCGCCTTACCCTTCCCTGCGCATGCCCTTTACGCAAAAAAAGTTTTTGTTTTGAAAAATCAAAATAATCCATTGATTATAACGACACAAATTTCAAACATGGTTTCGATACGCTGTTATAAAAATACTAACGCAAACATTAATAACTTTAATATTTTATTGTACTGTTAACAGGTTTCACAAAGAAAAAAAATTTTAATAAATAAATATCATTGATTAATATGGCACAAATTTATTCAAATACTAGATACCGATATTTTAGAAAGCACAGTACCTAATCAATCAACTCTAATTTTATATAGGCTTATAAAAGTCCACATGTTTGTGCTGATTGAATGTCAGTATTCCCATTGACTAAAGTGACACAAAACGCGTGCGTGCGTCAGTAACAACTTTGCTGTTACAGTGAAAAAACAATTTTGATCTCTAATTTTATATTCACCGAATAATGTTTAAAAACAGAAATGTCTAAGTTTCTACCTAAGCAACAACCTAGGATGACACAAATTATTATTATTAGCTAAGTTGGATGCCCTGAATTCTGTATGTGATAAATAAGCATCTTTAATATTATCGAAACTTCATAATTTATCGGTACGGGTCTATAATTAGTTAACTAAGTCGGTTCAGCGAGTAGATACCTATTATTAAGGGGCTGACAACAGCTAAATTCCCTCCCTATCTTATTCAGCGCGAGTGAAAGAGGAACACTGTGTTACGATTAGCATGGGAGCATTGCAAATTTTACAAAATAATGAATAAAAAAAAACGACGCATTAATTGAGAAATATAAGGCAACGAAGTTTTTAGTATTAGTGTGGTGGAATTTTGTCCTTAGTTACAGACGTATAAGTCAAGAAACTAAAGACATACAACTGTTTAAAGCTAATTTTAAGATGTAACTTTGGAATTATTTTCTATCGATCCGATTTCGTCCAATCGTGTATCGGACGCAACGAAGTTCTTCCAAATATAACGAATATTAACATACATTTTTTTTACTTTCTCAAAACAAGTAGTTATAGCTGAAACACTGTTTGAGTAAAGTCAATTTGAAGGTCATCGGGTGTTGTCAGCCTCTTAAAGGAGATCGTCAATTTTTGTAAGGTGATCTGGCCCAGATTATTTAGGACCGTTTAGGAATGGTTCTTACCTTTGAAGAATCGTCATAATTTCTAGATCAGGATGGTGGTAAAAATATTGCGAAATCTAATGGGAAAATTGAAAAATCATGCATTTAAAACTTTAATATGTCAAGGACATTATTTAAAAGTGTGCTTGCCTATGATTTATATATTAATGTAAAAAAAGTACCGATTTTTTAAAGATAATGTACAAAAGCGGACTTGAAAACAAAACGGGAATCATGATGAAATAATAAAAAGTCATATTTTAATCGTATTTATAGTTCCTGTATTTCGGTAAACAAAGACGGCTGTCAAACCAACAAAAGTATAGATAAATTAACGAGAGCATGGAATTGCATATGTAGTAGTATTGTATGTTCACAGGCATTCTATATTTGAATTTTCTATTTTCTCGTACTATCAGCATAAAAAGAGGTTTGTTATATATATTGAAGAAGTAAATACCAAAATAATGTCAGTGTCAAATTGTGAATATTATTTACGTTTTGCATATATTTTTACGTCTGATTTTATTGTATTCTCACAATTATCAGAATAATTTTGTGTCAGCCCGTACGACTAAGTGTAAGTTACATAATTTTCAAAAAATATGGCAGTGAGTAATTTTGGTCCGATTGAGAGTCAAAGTAAGCAAATTATTTTTAACTGTTATAAATATTTTGAACTTGAACTGAAGAAAAATTTAAATTCCCCTTACACCGCTGCCCAGTTAGTTGAAAAAGCTACAGGTGTTTGTCTCTCTACTGTTTATAACATTGTGTCTGAGAGCAATAGTGAGAAATTCGCAACAACAAAGAAATTCACCTCCCCGAGAAATAAAAAGTTACGTACTTGTCCGTCATCAGCAGTAGACGATTTTGATCAGGAAGTCATCCGGAGAACTATATACAATTTTCATCTGTCCCATAAGCAATTTCCAACCTTAAAGGCATTCCACTCTGTGTTAAAATCCGATATAGATTGCAAATTTGGCATTTCCACCTTACGAAAACAAATACAAAAATTAGGATTTAAATGGAAAAAGACCGAGGACAACCGAAAAATATTAATGGAAAGACACAACATACGACTGCTAAGAATAAATTACCTTACCAAAATATCGAATATCGAATATCGGTCTGAAGATAGACCACTAAGTTTATACTGATGAAACCTATATCCACACTTCACATGTGTCCGGAGAGGCTTGGACCGATGGAACAGAATTTGGTGTAAAAAGACAAATCAGTACAGGCCAGCGGTTAATAATAGTGCACGCAGGAGGAAAAGATGGTTTTATTCCCAACGCTTTGTTAATGTTTAAGGCAAACCAAAAAACGGGAGATTACCATGACCAGATGAACTTTGTCAACTACGAAAAATGGTTAAAAGAAAAATTAATACCGAACCTTAAACCGAATAGCGTACTTATCGTAGATAATGCGTCCTATCACAACAAACTTTTGAATCGTGCTCCAACGTCAAATTCTCATAAACAAGAAATGATGGATTGGTTGACAGAACACAACATTTCGTATAGCCCGTTGATGTACAAAACCAGTTTGTATGATTTAATTAAACAAAATAAAGAGCGGTTTCGTGAGTACCACATAGAAGCAATTTTAAAAGAACATGGCCACTCCGTTTTACGATTGCCACCGTATCACTCGACATTCAATCCGATCGAAAATATTTGGTCCATGGTAAAAAGATATGTAGCGAAAAGAAACGTTTCATTAAACATGCAAGGCATTATGAGTTTAGCAACTGAACGAATGAATACTATTACTGCTGAGGACTGGGAAAATATTTGTCGCCATGTCCAAAGTGAAGAAAATAAATATCGATGTCAGGAAGGGGAAATGGATCGAATTTCAAACAATCTTATTATCAATACTTGTGACAGCTCAGATGAAGAACATGATAGCGACTAAAAGCAAAAAACAGAGGTAGTCCTCTTACTTATTCAATTTCTTAAGGGTATGTAATTTTATTAAATTAAGAGAAAATTATTCTCCTTTTGTTGCAAACGGTACAACCACTACAAATGCAATTCCATGATCTCGATAATTCATCTATATCAACGATGGCGTGATACTATTAACTGAACATTCCTAACACCTATTGCGAAGGGATAAGGTTTACTACCGTTAAGTGCGATAGCACTATACTTCGTTTTTTATGAGATTAGAAAAAAGTTGACAGAACGATTTACAGGGTTCTTTATAAGGCAAGATACATGTCACAACTGTCAAAGTGCCTACGCCATCATTAAACATACTTAAAATATATTTGTATTTATAGTAAAGCCATGGTTTCGTATTTGTAAATGTTATATTGAGTATTTAACAATATTTTGATAGTAGATATTGTGCACGAAATATTTTATTTTTATCATTGTTAATGTTCTTGGGAATGTTGCACAATAAAATACCTAGAGAAGAAGAGGTTCTAAACGGATGGTTCGTTTTTTAAATATTTTCTCGCGTCATCTGTCATTAGTATCTCTCAGTTATACCTGGATAGTTTAATTTTATTTTATTAAAGCTTATTGTGATTCTTATTCTTATTTAAAGTATTTGCTTGCTCTATTATTGCGCGTTTGGTTGGAGAGTTATGGAGCAATCAGAGGCAGGCCCGAGTGGCATACAACAACAAAAGCCACCTCGTAGTCCACCAAATCTTTTACCATCACCTAAGATAATTGTTTTATTATACAACGTGTTACACCCAAGACTAAAAACCTGAAAACTGTTTGTTCAGAATCGAGAGTGGAATCGATTGCAGTGTATCTTAACATGGGTATACTTTTTCTTTAATTTTCCAATTTCTTACGTATCGAGTCTAAAAGGTTCGAAACTCTACAGTTTACCATTATATCGAGAGGTTAGCAGATAGAGGTTGAATATTTAATAATGGATGGCAGCTTTGATAAATTTGTTTTTTCACTGTCAAAGTATGTCATCTTATGTCATGTCATACAAATTAACAAAGTAGGTTGATAGGTTGATATGACATGACACATGTAGAGATGTGACAGCAACGCAACAAATGTAGAGTTAACAGTTGAGTATACTTGCACGGAAAACTAAACATACGAATATGTTTCCATTTAATTAACTGATTGAAAAATAAATACTCTATATCAATTAGCAATAAGAAAAATCATTTGGGGTGTCTGGGGTTTTTAGTGGCTCAAGTAACACGTTGTATAATAAAACTATTAAAAAACGTTTAGAAGCACTTTTATTTACGAAAAATTATTAATAAGTGCATGATATGACTCTCAATTAAATAATTTAAGTGAATACTGATAAAAAGACTAGACGTAAGTTTTCGCTTTAGAACGTAAGTGCGTCACTGTCAGGTCAGTTTGTAATTTTTCACGTGTCTCTAACGTAATAATCAGACATAGGAATCCGCGGGGCAAAACTGATTGACAAGTAGGGAGTTCCTATATCGATAAACTCAACTATCGATGCTAGTTCTATATACTAGTGATCACTCAAGGGTTTGCTTGTAAAAATAGGTTTTTATTAATATTAAAAAATAACAACTCAATCAATACTCTTTTTCGTTTTTAAAAACAATTTTATAATTTTACTCGTCCCAATTTTTGTCTTCGTGAATGTCCCATTTACTATCCCATTTATTATTTAAATTATCGGTGCTCGTTCTATATACTAGTGAGCCCCCAACATGATGTGTTTTTTGTTCTATTGTTCAACATAGCATAATTTAAATAATCGCTAGGTTATATAAAGGTAGGGCGTAATACCTATTGCTCTACAAAATAGTTAATATTATCCCACGTAACATGTGCAGCTCATGGATTACATAGGGTGGCTGAGAAAGTAAGATCTCTGTTTCCAAGTGTTAATACCTTGATATCATCGGTCAAAAAAATATTTTTGAAGTGTCCGCCAACAATTATAAGATGGGGCACATGGTTGCAAGCAGAAAACTATTATGCTATATATTTTGATGATATAAGACGAGTTATGAATACATTTTCTGTATCAGATGGCATAGCGGTTAAAAAAGCAAAAGCTGCATTTAATAAATCAAATATCTAGGGTGAACTTAAGTTTACAGCCGAAAATCTAAATATTATTCAAGAGTCTATAAAAAAATTACAATCGCCATATCTGTCGCTAGACTTTGGTGTACGAATAGTAAAAAAGTACAGTCTACATTATCTAAAATATATTTGAACGAAAAGGGAAAAATTATTTACACTAAATTTAAAAATGTTTTTAACAAAAACTTCGGGTACGACACTATGGAAAAAAATAATATGCTACAAAAAGGTGAAGAAGTCATTTTACAACCGAACAATAGGCGAAGTACAATAGATCACTTTATGAAATTTTGTTATGCCCCTATAACCTCCACAGAAATTGAGAAGTCATTTAGCCACCTGAAATGGATTTATCAGCCAAGACGGAGACGCATAACGCCCGAAAATATGGAGCAAATTTTGGTCGTTTACTTTAACAATAGTAAATGGGACATTCACGAAGAAAAAAATTGGGACGAGTAAAATTATAAAATTGTTTTTAAAAACGAAGAAGAGTATTGATTGAGTTGTTATTTTTTAATATTAATAAAAACCTATTTTTACAAGCAAACCCTTGAGTGATCACTAGTATATAGAACTAGCATCGATAGTTGAGTTTATCGATATAGGAACTCCCTACTTGTCAATCAGTTTTGCCCCGCGGATTCCTATGTCTGGTAATAATCAAAACGAAATTGTGTTTTTTATTGTTGTGTTGGGTTATTTAATCTGCAAATTGTTATTATTTATTCACAAATGTGAACTCATAATCATGTTGACTAATCGTTTGTTGGTGTGCTTGCAGTGTGTTTAAATTGAATATTTAGAACAGGTTGGCAACCACTGTGTCTATGTTTACTCAATTTCTAAACTCAAAAAAAACGAAGTATAGTATCTGACATTGCAATATTGAAAAAAAGATGCGTTTCGTTATCGAAGGAGCATGGTATTATGCCATTATGAAACCCACTTTTAATGTTCAAACTCCGATCAAAACTGCAAAAATACGCATTTTCAATCTTTAGGCGTTTTAATACAGTCGATTTCTAATTTAAACTTTCGTATTCGTAGGCTTAGATACTATTTTAATATTACAATGTTCTAACTTACCGAACAGTATCAAAACGCAGATTATGTAACGGTATACATTGTCAGTGTCAAACCAAAAAACAATCCCGTTTCAGGCCAGGGTGAAGTTAAACTTTATGTCAATGCCATAAGGACGTTAACAACTTGTCTTGCTGTATTTTAATCGCGGAAAAATCAACATAATGTTTATTTATTTAGTATTTCTAATTCCCGTTTAATTTTTTTGCAATATTTTGTCTACTTTAGTAATAAAATGAGTATTTATTTTACATTGCAGTACAAACTGTATACGGTTTATGTCAGGTGGCCCAGGATTGACGATCTCCTTTAAACTTTCGTGAGACATACTATCACTATAAAATATAACAGTTACACTCACGTCACTTTAGTCACTTCGCGCGACATGTTTCGGAGAGCTTAGGTCTCCATCTTCAAACACTAACAGTGCTATTTTGAACCGGCCCGTAGCGCGCTGTTGCTGTGACGTGAGTGTAACCGTTATATTTTATAGGTACCTATTAGGCAGACAAGAGTTATTTTCCCATTTATTTATAATATTATAGGGATAGTTGGAAAAATCAAAAGGTTGTATTTAACGTTTTATAGTTTAAGTGCTCAAACATAATATTATATTATTACTTCCAGTGTGATCTGTTTTCTTTCCAGGCATCTTATTACACGTTTATTTTTCAATATTTTTCCTTCCTTAGAAGTTCCAACATAAAACAATACAAATTATATCGCGTGAAACCGTCTCACCTCAAAACGATAAATCTAAAACCTAAGCCACCTGGGCGTTCGACGTCCCTGTGATTATGAATGAGTCCCACCCTACCCCCCCTTACCCACACAATCAAGCTAAAATAAACTCTAAAGTTATAGATTTAAGGTCTACTTTGGATCGAGGAAGTTGTGAAACACCGACTGAATACTTAGCAATAACAGAATTAGCGTTCGAAAAGCAAACCGTATTCCGTTGTGCATAGCATGAGCATACAAATCGTTATATCTTACTTGAGAGATAACGCGTTCTGAATTCAATCTTATTCTCATATCGTTAAGATTGGTTTTTGAATGGGTTATCACTGTGAGGGGGGTTAATAATTTTAAGGGGTTGTTTACACCGCGAGTCTCGCCCGGGCACAGCTCGCCCGGGCCGTGGCTGCAGTTGTGTGCAAGTGTGTGCGCACCCTAACGCGCCCTTTATTCCTATGGCTACGTGCGATGGCGAGTGTTTGCCTAATGTGGTTATATTTTAGTCAATTGTGGTTTTCTATACCGTGAAATTTTTAATAGAAAATAACGGTAAATCTTACTAAGTAACATTCCTCCATACGTAATAGGCAGTGTATACAATGGGTACCATTTTATACACTACTAAGGACGCCAAGAAGAAATCGGGAAAAGCATAAAATTAAACCACTCGTATCAACAAAATGTACGGCCGGTTTTTTAATACCTATCCTAAATGTATATATCTGTTTTATCTACTAGCGACCCGACCCTGCTTCGCACGGGATAGAAAATGGTTATTGTAGGTTAACCCTAAGAGATATACATATATCAACAGGGACTTTTTTGTTGACCTTTTTAAGGTGTACAATACGTAGTACAGTCAAGTGTAAAAATATGGGTGTACTCATCTTACTCAAAAATATGTCCCATAGTATCTTATTCCGTTGTAATAAGTGCGTAGTACCATATTTATGAGACGATTTTTTCGATACGTATTTTTGCACTTGACTGTACATTGTTTTGAGCTATCTCGTAGGGTTCATCCCGCGTTTGCAATGTAAGCGCAAAAAATATGTTTATTTACGACATCACATTAGAAACCTTTAAAATGATCAGTGTTTCTCTACTATATTATGCATGTATATTTTCTATCTTTGAAAAAAAAACTGCATGAAAATCCGTTGCGTAGTTTTAAAGATCTAAGCACATATAGGGACGGACAGACAGCGGAAAGCGACTTTGTTTTATACTATGTAGTGATTTTCCCCAAGAACCACTTAAAGCTAAACCTTACGTGCTTATTGGCTTACCTGCTAGTTTTTTACCTAGGTAAGTTCGTAAGGTTAAGTTAGTTTTTGTCCCTTAGAATGAAAATGTAGGCCTCGACGGGGCTTCGACGACTAGTCTTACTTTCTTTTGCTGATTTTATCCACGTATAATTTTATAACCGGCCATGAGTTTTGGTTTCGTGAAAGCTCTCGGCATACGACTAGAATGCAACCCCATCGTCGATTGGCTGCGACGTAATTTTGAAATTGGAACGCTTGTTTGAAATCCGAATGTGTACTTATTAGAACACGAACGGCTTACATGCGTACCGCAATAATCCAATAATCGGGAAATCAGCTCCATACATTGCCTACAAAAGGTGGTGTTAATGGGTATTTGTAGGCCACAGGGTGGTTATTAAAAGTTTAGATTTTGAACCTTGACGGGGGGCGGGGGGAGCGTTGGCCGCCATCTTGGTTTAAAAGGGCCAAAATTCACAAACGTTTAAGCGTCAAGGTTAAAAACTGAATTTTGGCACCTTTAAACCAAGATGGCGGCCAACGCTCTGACCCCTCAAGGTCTAAAATCTAGATTTTGAATAACCGGCCTGTAGCCTACCAATACCTATAAAACATTTTCAACACCACCTTTTGCAAGGAAAAATGCTCAGTTGGTCCCATTGTAACCATGTCAGGGTCTGATGATGGGATCCTGGTGAAATCGAGGGAGTTCTTCAACTATTATAGGTACACCTATAGTGATTTGAGTATTTTTACAGCAGCTCGAGCATTTGCTGTTGGAAAGGTGGATGCTAAGTGAAGTCGGTTCTTTTTTGTTTAAAATTATAATTTATTATAATGTTTATTGGCTGTTCATGTATGATGCATTTGTTTCCTTTGAAGCCTAAAGAAATTCAGGGCCGAGAACCCGACTGTCGGGTTCTCTGTTCGTAGCTACTACGCGCTACATACGACGAAGACGTGGCTACGGGCTACGAGCGTAGCATGTAGCACAAGGTGGCCCTGAATGTGTTAATGAACTTAATGAACAATGCAATGGATATACTTAAATCAGGGATCGAATACCTATAAAGAGATTCCTTAAATGTTTTATTATCATAATATATCTATATTATCTATCTTCATATAGCTGGTCCTGGCTTAACACGTGGGTAACATAACAATATGTGGCAATGCAGGGAAAAAGGTACCACATTTTCACTACTCAATATACTCGTAATCTAACTATTTGTGAACTAATGATCCCATCAAAAACATTACATGTACAAAAATGCCAGTCTCGCAACGCAGGTCTCCAAAAAGTATTGAGATATAATGTAAAACCAAGCCGGTGTGCCGGAGTTTACTAACAACATGTCATGTCATTTTTATAATAAATAGAATGACCTGGCCATCGCACGGCTATCATACGTATAGCACAAGCCGGCCTATCAATGTGTATATATTTATTGGATTATTATCCATATCCATACTAATATTATAAATGGGAAAGTGTATGTGTGTATGTTTGTTTGTTTGTTTGTTTGTCCGTCTTTCACGGCAAAACAGGGCGACGAATTAACGTGATTTTTTAAGTGGAGATAGTTGAAGGGATGGAGAGTGACATAGGCTACTTTTTGTCTCTTTCTAACCCCCCACTTCCCTAAAATGGGGGGTGGAAGTTTGTATGGAGCATTCCGCAATTTTCAAGGTAGAAAGCTAAAAATTGGTTTGCGGACTATTTGTGTTGCGGTTTATTCTGTTCCGAGTTCTCTTCTGTGTTTTAAATCAGGAAAGGGGAACCGTGTTACCCCGAATTTAACGCGAGCAAAGCCGCGGGCAAAAGCTAGTAATGTTATATTATTAGATGATTTGTCCAAATTTGCAGTGCGATTGCCAAGTCATTATATTTATTATAAAAATATACGAGTAACTCCCGTGCCCCCAGATTTCTTTATGTGTACCGACAAAGTGGGAGGTCCCACTTAACTGAACTCGTCCACATATCACTTTTATAACTATATCTTGTGGCAATACTTCGCTTAGTTAGTTGCAAGACGGGCGTTAAACTTTGCACCTGATGCTGTCTGGGTCTGGAACATTAAAGTACAGCCATTTCGTTCACGAAACCTATTGTCTTGACTAATACCTCTATAACGTGAACCTTTAATCCGTGTCAACTATGCGTCCTTCGAGATCAGATTAAAGTGGTTAATTTTTGGTAACTTCGAAGTTGCTTATATAGCTTGAACCCTCAATCCATCCCAACTAAGTGCATCTGAAGATCAGATTAATTGGGTTCTAAGAAGTGGTTAACATTGTGAATCGATACATAGGGTAACAGGTGGAATGTCTAATGGATCATCTTGAGAATGAAACGATTTAACCACTACTATACCCTTGTATACCATCACCAGAATTTTGGTAACACCTTTGTTACAAAAATTCTGGTGATCCGTTTAAGGGAATAGCTGGTATCGTATTCTAATTATGAAAAACTATGAAAAAAAAAAATTTTACGCGAAAAAAATAAAGGTTTTTTTATAGAAAACCCCTAGGGGGTCGGCCGATTGGGATGAGGTGTCCCATGCATTTTATTTGTCGCGTCCAAATATTTTTCTCCTACTTTTTCTTACCCGCAATAGTTTACCAATTTTGCCCTTAAACGGATCACCACTATTTATATACACCACTGTATATACGTTTTTACCGTAACGTAACCGCGGTAACCTTTAGGTAACTTAGTTCGGTAGGTAGTTAGTATCTTGGGAATCGTAAAATAGGTAATTTCACACTTTCCGCCCTTATATCATTGCAGGTGACCGTAGAATATTAGCGGTAAGTACTAAGTACAAGAATCTCTTTTGGGTCGACTTGTAAATAAGGATGCAATTTTATTTTGGTGTCCTTTTTAGGGTTCTGTAGCCAAAATGGCAAAAACGGAACCCTTATAGCTTCGTTATGTCCGTCTGTCCGTCCGTCCGTCCTTCCGTATGTCACAGCCATTGTACGCGGAAACTATAAGACGTACCTTAATAATATTTAGACATATGAATTTTGTATGCCGCTATTAATTATCTACTTACAGTTAAATTGCAGCAAAATATTTTTTTACTAATTATCAACACATCAATCGATAGGTCTTTAAAAATAACATAGATGTTTCCTTGAAGATTTCCGTGATTAAGTAAATATTTTTAGATATAATCGCTTCTAAAGTAAAAACAAAACGTGTCCTCCCTGTAACTTTTGAACCGTTAGTCCAAAAAAAAATAAAAAATTGAGAAGATGCGCCTTATCACCTTATCACATACTTTCTATGAAAATTGTTTGGAACATTATCGTTTCAGTCATTTTTGAGTTATCTCCAAAAAACTTCTTCCATAGGCATCAGATACGACCCTTTGGTCTTAGTTTGGTTCTTATTCCATTAATTTCATGGTACGGAACCCTCCATTATGTGTGACACGCACTTGGCCAAGTAGTTGGCCAATGGTTTTCCTAATATTTGACCGACATAAAGTATGACACACATAATATAAAAGATCAGTAAAAACACCTATTTACGAACAACTTAAACTGCAGGTAAGTTTCTAAAAAGAATGAATTTATAAGAAAACGGTCTCTGCGGTGTCGTCGGTGCGAAAATCCACTGAATTCGGAAAGTTGCGGTTTACGAGACGACCTTCATCGGACCGAGTCCCTGAAGGTAAAAGTCCCGTTTCCACGGCCGCGATTCGAAAAATAAACACACACACTGGACAGACACAGCTCCAACCCAACTCAACCCAACTCAACTCAACGCTATAACGACATTGACATTTGCTATTCGAACAGATTTTCATTCAACATTGGTCCCACATTGGTCTCACATTCAATCAGAATTTTCCACCCAAGAACTCGTAAACACACTTCTGCAGTGGTACTCAAAGTATGAAAGTCAATTTAATTTTGTATCCCACGAAGACGATGCAAAAACAATTAAAACTTTGATCTGTGACTCAGCTCAATTATAAAGGTGGTTGTACAATGTACATAAGCCACGGGCTTTTGTAAGCGGGGCTTTAGAGCTTAAGGTGTGGAAGGTAGTTACGTAGTTAGTTCGGCATGGTCGGGTTATGTTTAAGATTGCAATGCATTGTAGCAAGGAGAAATATTACACTATAATATATAACGGTTGCACTCACGTCACTTTATTCACTTCGCGTGACATGTTTCACGCGAACGCTACGGGTCGGTTCAAATAGCACTCTTAGTGCTTGCAGATGGAGACCTAAGCTCTCCGAAACATGTCGCGCGAATAGGGTTACCAGGCCCAAAAATGAAAAAGCCGGACTCCGCGCTTAATTTAGCCGGACATTTGATCACAAAAGCCAGACATGCCTTTTTCTTTTTAATAGCTAGCATTTGCGGTGTTGTGGTTGCGGCAAAAGCCAAACAAAAGCCGGACAGGCCGGACGAGGAATTATTTGGCCGGACACACCCGTAAAAAGCCAAACATGTCCGGCTAAAGCCGGACACCTGGCGACCCTACGCGCGAAGTGACTAAAGTGACGTGAGTGCAACCGTTATATTTTAAAGTGTTAGTATATCTCACGAAAGTTTAAATTTAATGAGAAATGTTATATCCGTGGAAGTGTAATTAATAATTGAGGTATATAGACTTCAAAGTAGATAGGGATATATAAAGCCTGACCAGAAATATATGATTATTGTCAAGGGGGCGCTATTATTCTCATTTATATGGCAACAGTCATAGAGCGTATGACTAGAGCGTCTAGAGATATAGAGCGTCTGGTATAGTGACATCTTGATTTGTTTACCTGTCAGCCCTGATGTTAATTTGAAAATGTTTAACAGCGAAATAGTTTCATTTCCCGATCGTATTATTTACAGCAGTTTATTATATACACTATTTACAATGTTTCGCTCTTGAATATGGATCATTTTGGGAATTTTTTGTCGTTTATTGTTTCATATTCAACACTTTATTATTATTCAAGTAAACCGTCTCAATGACACTTGACAACAGTGACAGCCTATCACATGCACTCACACATGCCTATTATTCTGTAATTAAAATTATTGCCAGTGTAAGAAATTAGGTCCAATGAAATTCCGCAACATGGCGCATGATCATATATTTCTGGTCAGGCTTTAGATTATATAGAGGAAAGTTAAGAAAAGTCACTATCATTATCATTTAAAGCTTTTGTAGCGCAATGCTGATAGGCCTCTTTTCGAGTCGATCTAAAAATGACTACGGCGATTCTCACACTGGCGCCGCAACCGGATGCGGCGACGGTGTGCAAGCGTGATAGCGCTATACACATGCAGAGCGCTATCTCGCTTGCGCACCGGCGCCGCTTGCGAAAACCGCAGCAGTGTGAAAGCCTCCTAGGATCTTCCGATTAGCATCGGATTGTCACCCAACGAGCTGATGGTCTAAGAGCTGGCCACGTCAGATTTGACACAATAATGAGAGCAATGAAACCTGTCTAGTTAGACTGCTTTACCATCCTTGTTGCTAGATCCGGGCATCTGGCAGCTTTTAGTGACAGACCAATAAAGTTTTTAAGTTGGTAAAAAGTAATACCAAAATAGGTAAAAAATGCAAAAGTTGTGTCATTTATAGAGGACAGGGCCTATATTTTAACATTAGATTAAAAACCTTTGTCTATTATTGCGGAAACAAAAACAGTAGGCGACTAACTAAAAATTGCATTTTACATCATTTGGCACTACTTTACCCTAACAGAACCTTCTGGATATGATGTAACCTAATTAATTACATAATTTCCCATAATATTTCATTATACCCAGAACTCTAGGATTTGTTTTCGTCAAGTTATTTGCATTCTTTGACCTCCACCACTTTACAGCTGCCAGATGTCCGGATCTAGAAATAAGCATAGTATAGCAAAATAACTACATGGGTTTCGTTGCTCTCATTATTGTGTCATATCTCACGTGGCCGGCTCTCCGTCTATGACGCCAAGCGCTTCTCTCCTCCGAAACCGACCACCATTTCGCTTAGTATATTTTGGTAACTACACTTAGAGATAATTAAAAAATATATATATGAAGTGACCCGTTTTTATTGTCCTTGACTTATACCGGGTGTTTCCTGTAATAGAAGCAATAAATTAAAACGTAGATTCTACTCCTCAAACCAGAAAACGTTTGTTCAGCGACTTTAGAAAATAGCTTACGGTTTGATTTAATTACACTTTCAAGTTTTTTCGAACACGCAATGTATTCCGAAATTGATTATGTCTGTAGGGTGACAAGACTGATAAGCAATGTCAATTAGAAGGATTTTAACGTACATTGAAAATACTATTTAGTTTGTATGAAAAAGCTCTAAAAAATACATATTTTTTAAAAGTCGTTGAATAAAAGTTTAATTGTTTGAGGAGTAGAATCTACGTTTTAATTTATAGCTCCTATTACAGGTAACACCCGGTATTTTAGGATCATAAAATATACTATAATAAATAAATCTTTTTTGACTTATAAACTTAACACAGACATATTTTATTATTTTATTAAGAAACAAACAGTCATTTACATATAGCTTATAAAATATTGCTTAAAATTAAGACCTGGAGTTTCCTTAAGGTTAATACAAAATTGCAGTCTATAACTAACATGTCTGTGGTTATTCTTTATGAATATTAAGAACTCAGTGTGAATAAGAACATAAAATTTGACATAGGTAATTACCGAAAAGCTGATTTTAGAGAATTTATGGAACAGTTAAACAAATCAATTTCGCTGAGTTATACATTTTCATTGAATATATTGCAAGCACGTCCTGTAAATATATTCTTTGCGTAACGCTTTCTACTTACTGAAGGGAATCGAAAACATTTTTTTTTCTGGCATTGGCGCTGACATCTACGAGGTACTCTAAAATGTGTTGATGTAACTTTAACATGTAATTTTAACATAAGATATGCTAATTTACACAAGCGTACATTAGGTTTGTAACAGTATAAGTGCTGGGATTGAGCCTCTGCATCCCGAACTTGGACAAAGCCTGTAACTTGGGAGTCAGTGATTCCTCTGAGGAAGTTACACGGTATAATGTAAATTTATGAAAAAAACATATAACATAAAAAACGCAATTTTAACAGCTAATAGTAGTACTATAAAGAAAACAAATGTAAAATAAACAGATATAATAATTTGGCTGACTATTTAACTGATATTAAACACTCCTCAGATGAACACTCATTACATTAATAACACTTCAAGAGCTTTCATCCAACGCCTTTGTCCATCGGCTTTATGGGGAGCCAACACGACATTTTCCTTTTTAATTAATTAGCGTTGGCTTACATGCCGCAAAAATCCTTAGATTATCGCCCACACGAGATGTTTGTCAACGCTAGAGATGTCAGGCTCTTTGAATTAATTTAAAACGCAGTGGTACTATCTACAACTTAAATCGAAATAAAGATATTTAAAAACCAACACCAACCAGCACCAACAGGGTCCTGAGCGCGTTCGCGGACCTCTGGGACTCTGCGTTGCTGCGTAGGTGGACGCAGCTGCACGTCTCGCGCTCCCCATAGTATATTGTAGATTGTATTAAATTATTTAGTTGATACATTTTTAGCAAGTAAGTACTAACATTAGTAATATAATCTTTTTATTTGTTTTGTTCTTGTGTGTTACTAACCAAATGGAATTTATATTCTGAAATAAACATTATTGTATTGTATTGTATTGTAAAAAACTCGACTGCGCTGCGGTATGATATCGTAAGTGATTTTGATCATATTTTTAGTATACTTTATAGCTCACCGAACGAAAACCACTAACTGCCGAATAGATCACCTTTAAGTAAAGACACTTTTACCTACAACTATACCAAAATTACGGATATACAAGGATTATTCCCTCTAAGATTTCTTCGTTAGTTGGGGTATTAATGTTATTCCTGCAACCGAACCTTAAACAAATGATATTTCACACGTTGAAATGTTCAAACGATTTAAGCTGTATGACACGTACTTCGTAAAATTTTTTTTTTTAAATAGTTTTCAGTTAAATTACGAGAAATAAGACGTTAAATTATAAAAATATGTAATAATAATAAAAATAAAAAGTACCAAACCGTCCAGTGCCCCGAGACTAGATCCGAACCAGTTACTTCAGCTTTCTTGGTTAACGGTACAACGTCAGAAAGTGTTTGGACATGAATATGGAACATTCAACTGAATGGGCTGCCATATCTGTCATATTTCACGCGGATGCTATGAATTTCATCATTTTATATGTATTTTATTCCAAATCCTTTGTTCCAGTACATATGTGTGATGTATATAAAAGGGTTTATTTTGACGTTCCCTCCGAAAGATGGATACTCATTGAACGTATACGTTTTCCGCTCGCTGGCACTTTGAAGACTTGGGGTGATATTCGGAAACTGAATGTGGAAAATATCTAGTCCTAGTAAATCCGACAGTAACTGGCTAGTACAGTCGAGGACAAAGAGATGTATACACTTTTGGACCTTATTGCGTTGTAATAAGGTCCAAAAGTGTATACATCTCTTTGTCCTCGACTGTACATCAGATTGATGCAGACTATCCACAGGGAGAGGGAGACCGAAGTAGACGTGGATGGAGTAAATTAAAAAAGGTCTATAAGGGCATTTTTATTTTAACTTGAACTTTAAAGCACGACTTAAGTCGTGTTTCAGTAACGTCTAACCCTCACATTCCTGACAAAATGTATGGGATTTGACATTGACCGTCAGTTTTGTGACGGTTGCTAACCGGCCGTTAATGGTACACAGGTGAAAATGCCCATATGGCATCAGGTTGCCACGTGATAGAGTGATATAAAATGACAGTTTGAAGGCAACTATCATTTTATATCACGCTATCCCGTCACAATCTGTTTCCACCCTGGGCCTGCTTATATCTGAAGTCGACATGTCTGACAGTGCAAAGTGAAAGGAGAAAATAAGCAAGGCAGACCCAACTATGTATATTGATTAATGCATAAGAATACATACATGGTGTTATACTTAAGAGTAGGGAGCGTATTTACATGATTTAACCTTTAAAAAAAGATAATTTTATTTTGTACAATCGTGACATAATGAAGAGCTTTTCAGTCGAGTACCGTGTTTAGGTGACGAAGCTTGCTGAGTGGCCTTAGTAAGGTACGGGATTGAAAAGCGTAATTATGTCACTATTGTATACAATACTTTTTCTACGAGTGCTCAAAATAGGCAAGCCGGCAAGAATTAAGTTTGATGAATGCCATACAACTTTCTACATGTGTATAATTTAGGGGCACGGGCACCATATTGTATTAAAGTCCTCAAAAACATGGTCAGAAGACATCTAGACGTTTCAAGCATTTCGCAGCGTTCGTGGTCATGGGTTGACTGAAGAAAACACATTCTCATGTATATTTTCCTCAGTCACAATATTAAGACAACTTATTGTCGTAATTATCAAATCAATTCGTAATCAGTACTATTTCGTTACGTCGCATTCGGTTTTGAGAATGAGGCTTTAATGCCAGAAATAGGCAGCTTTAACCCAATTGGATTGATGCGTACTTATTTTATATTTGGAGTGATTTCCGTAATCTATTTTTAACGTTTGATGCTAAAGCATTTTGTGTGTTCTTTTATTTTTTACTGTTTAATTGACCGCATTTTGGAGACAATAATAATATTGTTGTCTTGGTCTGTTTTATAAAAACCAAAGATTTATTGATTGAATTTTAATATTAAACTACCATCGAACATAAATATATAATTAACAGGGAATATTACACAGTTAAAAGAACCCGACTGCGATATGACAGTGATTAAATTTTCTACACGATGTCCTATGTCATTTCTACAATCGAGCAAGACAAAAAAAACGTACAATGACATCTCACAGTCACTCGTCGTACTCATTCATCAAACTTTGTAGGCTGCAGGGCGTGCCAAACAAATTAATAGACATACGTTCATACATTACGTTAAGGTTAGCTGGAAGAGATCCCTTAAAGGGATAAGTTCGCCTTTGTACAAATTATATGTTTCACAATTGTTTAGTGTACAATGTTAAAGTGTAAAAAAGTGATTTAGGGTCAACAGCTCCTCGTGGTAAACCAGTTCTGTCGAGCTGGTCTAAATTGACAGACATTCAGATGTACTCTTTGAGTAATAACAATGGAAACTCTCATACCTTCCCTAAATTATCAATTTACTTTTTTGTAGGTAGGTACTATTAATTGCTATTCTTTTACTTTGTACTATTAATTTTCCTCCATTTTCTCTAAACGATATACTGCATATTTTTAGCCTAAAGTCAAATATATTTGAATAATAAACATGAAAAATATGTTTTTTAATTCTCCTCGTGTCGACATAATTTAAATTTCAAATTTTATGTTTTCAGTGCGTAGGCTGCATCCTACATTAAACTGTTATGGGATAATAACTGCGCCTATTATAGGCGGAAGCTCAGTAATGTCAATAGCCCACTCGCCTAATAATTCTAGGCGATGTGGTCCATTATTATTATTAGTAAAATACTCATGGGCCGTTTATTCGGAGGGCCCGAGATGGTTGCCGTGGCCACTAACTCCCTCCCTATTTACTGGACAAAGATTAAACGTAGAGGGTTTGAAATAGAAATAGTTTATTTGGTAGTACGGAAAATAGTAATAACATATCAACTTAATCTATTTACATCTTAATCCTAAAGTACAGAGCACCAAAAAGAATGCCGTTCAGCATATGCCGATAGCTACAGATGGCGCTGGTTTTCAGGGCAACCAAGAAAAGAGAATGAAATTCAACTAAAGCTAGCAACCCAAAGTTAACAATCAATAGAGAGGTCGCAACGCATGTTAATTAAAACACACAAACCCTTCTGGTTGTCTCACTCTAATTTATTGTGCCTTGTATAGAATATTATTATTTTCTATTTTTACTTTTGCAAACAACAAGATAACAAAAATATTTTTACATTTAGTAAAACTTGTTGGATTGGACCTGGGTATGTCCTTAAACTACGTCCGGACCCGGGTATGTCCTTAAACTACGTCCGGACCTGGGTATGTCCTTAAACTACGCCAAAAAGAGAGGTATGGGTACTGCGAATGACATCTCGCTAAGTGTGGTAGGGCACGTTCAGCGAATATGATCGCTCAAATCTGGAGCAGAGCCCGACTGGAGAAGTACCTCCACCTTACAGAAAACCACAGCCAAATAGCACTAGACCCTACTCATAGTGTTGTGTTCCTGCTGGTGAGTAAGGTTGCCAAAGAGCTCAAAGAGGACCCAGTGTGTTGACGATGACGGACCTTCTTGTTCCTTTAGTCGTCAACACAGTGAATCCTCCTTTTTGTAAAGGGTCGGCAACGCGCATGTGACTCCTTTGGAGTTGCAGGCGTCCATAGGTTACGGTAGCTGCTTACCATCAGGCGGGCCGTATGCTTGTTTGCCACCGTCGTGGTATAAAAAAAAAAAAAAAAAACTTGTAACAAATCAGATGAAAAATTGTTTTCTTATGGTTATGATCTAGCTGTGATGCGGTCGTCCATCGTGTCATTTGCGAGGCCAGTTGTATCAAGGCCGTATAATAACGATAATAAATCTAGCTTAGATTTCGTTTAAGATGTCAGAACTCTGTAACATGCATTGTTTTGGCGATGAGTTGACCTGCTAAATACCTAATTTTTTTTTCCGGTAAATTTAATAAAAACATATTTTTATTTGGTTGAACACAGCGATCAATAACTCTAGGGATACACAATCAATTAAAAATGGCCCCACAATACTGCCGCAAGAACGACTCGTGCAGCAGTTTCTCTGATATGCTTATTACTTATTACGATATACGACTAGTCGACTACAAAGTCGGTGATCGGTCGGTGTTGGCTTTTTGTGTTAATGTGTTTATGTGTTTGTCTTTGTGTTTTGTGTTTTTGTGTATTGAGTTTTGGGTTTTGAGTTGTGGGTTTTGATTTGTGTGTTTTGTGTTGTGGGTTTTGTGTTTGTGTTGTGTGTGTGTTTGTCTTAAGTATCGAGTTTTGTCTTGTTACTTGTCTTTGTGTTTGTTTTGGTTTTTGTGATTAGTATCGGTGCTCGTTTTTGGGTTTGCCTAAAGGCTCTAGGAGGAATTTGTCTTTTGTGGCTGTGTTTTAGAGTTCCGCGTGCGAGCGCTATCTTCTCGCAACTCGGCCTTCGGCCTCGCAAGCTGGCGCGCCGGTCTTGGACGCTTCGGGCCTTCGGCCCTACGCGGAGCTCGGCCTTCGGCCTTTACAGGGGTTCGAAGCTCACCGTCGGGCCTTCGGCCCGCCGGTTCGCTTATTAAGACAGTCGGGCAAAGGTGCTTGACTGTGACTGCCCTAAGTCGGGAAGTTGGGCTTAAACACGACCCAATAGTAAAAGTGTCCGGCCGCTCACCTTCGGGCCTTTGGCCCTCAGGTTCGCTGGACACTTTTACTATAGTCGTCTTTTAGTAAGTCGGGAAGTTGGGCTTAAACACGAGCAAATAGTAAAAGTGACCGGCCGCTCACCTTCGAGCCTGCGGCCAAATTCCCCCGGTCGTGTGACGCTCCGGGCCTTCGGCCCTACGCGGAGCTCGGCCTCCGGCCTTCGCTCGCCTTGACGCTCCGCCGTCAAGCCTTCGGCTCTCCGGCTACGCTTATAAAGACAGTTGGAGTTTTGGGTTATGTTCATGCGTCCTGCACGCAGCTCGGCCTTCGGCCTCGCCTTAAATTTCTTGGGTATGAACGCTTGGACACTCTGGGTTAAGGCTCCGGGCCTTCGGCCCTCCGCCGGGGTCAGCCTACGGCCTCCCAGCCTAAAGCTCGCCCTTCGGGCTCGCCTAAATTACTCGAAAAACAGTTTTACTCGTGCACGCCGCCATTTTGGATTTTTCCAAAAACTTTTGTCACTTTAAACTGAAAATAGATGTCATATACTTCAGAAAAAGTGACCAAACCCTCCGGTGTCCGAGGCCAGATTTGTGGTTTTGTCACTTTACTAATCTTAGGCCCCCTAGGTCGCACACTAAATTTCAGCGCGCTCGGACTGTTTTGAAAAAAATAAATATAAAAAAAGTCGGCCATTTAAAAAAAAAATGTACCAATAGTTTTTTTATCAAGCCCTCTATGACATTTGGTCGAGCACCCCCCACCCATCTACCCCCGTTTAAAAGTTGCCATACAAACTTTGGGTGACGTAGTCGGTTACAAATTTTCACAAGCCATATTTAAAGTAAATCTTGTTTGAGTCTGTACGAGTACCTCCTTTTAAATATATCGTTGCTCGTTGGTTGAACAGGAGAAGCATGTATTCAAAAAAAATTATCGATGGTCGAAAAAACTAAACTTTTTATCGCTATGACATGGTTTTGATTATTCCTCTCATAATTTAAACCTCAAATGTGATAACTGGATTGACTGTAAATATTGTAATGTTTTTTCTTAATTTTATTGAGTTAGCACTCGTGATACTCGAATATATTGAACATGTTTTTACAAGTAGTACTAAGGCAATTTATTTAACTAAGATACATTTTATTTTAATAAATTATCGTCTTCAATGGAAATATGTCGAGCATAGTTCGGCCAAAGTTATAAGTGTCAAGTTAGTATCAGTTTCTACCTATTTCTGCGTCTAATGGTTGTCTAATCTTTCCAAGTTTTCACTACAGGGGTAAACCGTCGGATATTGGCAGTAAACGTATGTCCATAGGGCACGCACCCCTCTTGTACCCAATGATATCGTATTTTATACCCTATCGTTATGAATACAGAGATGATTTTCTATACAAAATCCTTTTAAAGAGAATACAGGTATTCGAGTAGCATGACTACCTATTGAAAACTAACAGAACGGTAGGATACAGATGGAAGTTTTCAGTCTATTTAAAGGAACGAATTACGAGTAAAATGGCTGTGTTGTGTGTAAAATGTGTGGTGTGAGACAGACATGAGAAAACTCCATTTTTGCCCTTTGGCTACATATCCCTAAATATTGCATGTTTTTGAATTACACAACCATTATTCAAAGTTTAAAACACGTTTAGACACGATACAACTTCAATGCAACTCCAATGCATTAGCTACAGCAAGCGCCTAACGTCTGAATCAGAAATATCAGAATTTGCTTGAAAATTATTCCGATGCAACTCCAATAAAACTTCATTCTTCATTGATTATGTATTTATGTACTATTTGCGTGTTGGACATTGAGTTCTTTATTTTTTTTACCATAATTACATATTCTTTGTTGCTACAAATGTTTTGTAATAATAATAATTTACACATAATTATGCTACAATTATTACATGCCTTGATTTCAAATGCAATAATGTCATTTTTCATAAATAAAGTGCCGGTAGCCGGGTTCCAACCACGGCTCGTACCACTGAGTTTTTCCGAACTTATTTACGAAATATCATTTTATAGGTATTTACCAGTTTATTTACGATGAATGAAAACGTCGTGAGTAAACCGGACCTAGTCCTAATATGGGCTCCGTCTTACCGCCAGGCTACCAGCGCTCTTAATGAAAAAAAAACCGGCCAAGTGCGAGTCGGACTCGCGCACCGAGGGTTCCGTACAAACCTATAACAAGCAAAAGTTGTAGTTAGTATGTTTATCACTAATTTCAATTTAATACCTCTACGCGTTTACGAGGAAAAAGGTAGTATGTTTAAAATTTAAAAAAATATTTTTTGTATGATTTTACTAAAAATGTCTTCTTTTCGTAATTTTTCCTTTGTGTGTGCTATATGAAGTTTCTTCGTGCCAAGTTTCAAGTTCCTGAGTTTACGGGAAGTACCCTTTAGGTTTTGAGTTTCTTGCGAGTACTCAGTTTCAAAATATGCGACTTAAATTGCTATTTCTTTTGATTGCGTTGACATAAAAGTTTGGTTTTGCTACATCTGAAAGGTCCTATAGCCCTGAGTATTTGACATGAATTTCAATTTAATACCTCCACGCGTTTACGAGGAAAAAGGTAGTAAGTTTAAAATTAAAAAAAATATTTTTTTGTATGATTTTACTAAAAATGTCTACTTTTTGTAATTTTTCCATTGTCTATGCTATATGACGTTGCTTCTTGCCAAATTTCAAGTTTCTGAGTTCACGGGAAGTACCCCGTAGGTTTTGCGAGTGCCGAAAAACTAAAATTTGCAGCATACGACGACTGTATCTTTTGATTGCGTTAGATTTTAAGTTTGATTTTTTCACAGCTCCAAGGGACAATAGACTTGAGTATTTGATATAAATTTCAGCTTCATACCTCCACGCGTTCCTGAGAAAAATTGTCTTGACAGACAGACAGACAGACAGACAGACGGACAACAAAGTGATCCTATAAGGGTTCCGTTTTCTCCTTTCGAGGTACGGAACCCTAAAAAATTTTAAAAAATTATCACATTTTATACTAATTATTTTTAGGCTTTTGTTTAAATGAGACGTAGAGATCTACATACGCCATGACCTCCTTGTTTTGGTTCTGGTGCAGTGTCGCTTCCACTTTACATCTTTCGAACGGCCAGACGTTGGGGAAGTCCTGCATAGGCACTGTGATGTTCATCAGCTTGTGGATTCCCTGAAAATAGAATCAAAATAGTACATTGTACAAAGTGAAGGCTAACACTGGTAACAGGAATACTGCCAACAAGGGGCCGTATTCTGACTTTAAAACACGTTTAGACGCGATCAAACTTCAATACAACTACAATACATTATTAACTACGTATTGCAGCTAAAACGTCTAAACGTCTAAAATAAAAATATCAGAATTTGCTTCAAAATTATTCCTATGCATGCAACTCGAATACAACTTCAATATTGGTTGATTATTTGCCGTGTGTTAGAGTTATGTCGCGGATATATTATGTTTTAATGTATTGTTTATATATTTGAAACTAGCTTTTTCCCGCGGCTTCGCCCGCGTACTAAAAGTACTAAAAAAGGAGGTTCTCAGTTAGACTCGTATGGTTGTATGTAGGAATGTATGTGTGTCCGCGATCATCTTGCGTTTCGCTGAACTGATTTAGAAGCGGTTTTCGGAAAAGTATTCGTTACATTCTGGAGGTTTCGGTATACCACGTTTTGAAGACGGCGGTTACCTCATTTTTTATTTTAAAGAAATTATTGCAATAATTGTTTAATTGTTACGCCATCAACGACTTGCTACTGAGAGATTATGATTAATACAGATTTCTACTCTTGAATAGAAGCTTTTCCCCGCGACTTCATTTGCGTGGAATTAGTAATCCACCCTCCTTTTTACCCGCTTAAGGAATGACTTCTGGGATAACAACTATTATATATCCTTCCCCAGAACGCAAAATATCTCCATACCAAATCATCTAAATAGGTTCAACGGTTATTAATTTCCCATACAAACTTTCAACCCCCGTTTCACCCCCTAAAGGGTTGATTTTCGAGATAAAAACTATCCTATATTGTTTACCGCGACTCAATCTATATAATATGTACCAAGTTTCATTTCAATCGTCTGTTCAGCGGTTAATAATTCGCCGTACAAACTACCAACATGTTTTCTACCCCTCTAAGATTGATTTTCTGCTTAAAAAATATTCTATTTTGTTTCCTGGGACTCAAACTATATCCACAATAAAATTATCTAAATCAGTTCGCGGTAAAAAAATCTCCATACAAACCTCCAACCCCCATTTCACCCCCTTAAAGATCGATTTTCGAGATAAAAACTGTCCCATGTCATTTCCCGGTACACAAACTATCTCTATACCAAGTTTCATCTAAATTGGTTCAACGTTTAAAAATTCCCCATACAAACTATCAACCCCCATTTCACCCCCTTAAGTATTGATTTCGTAATCAGCGACCCGAGAAACAATACCCATGTTGATATTTAAATTTTGTCACCACATTTCCCCCTTATGGGTTGAATTCTCAAAAAAGCTGAAACACTTGTTTTCTCATTTATCGTTAGGAATACTCCTGTAAAGTTTCGAATAAAATAGTTGAACTAATCTCGTTTCCCATACAAACTTTGAACCCCATTTCCCCCTTTAGGAGGTAAATTTTTAAAAATTATTGCTAAGTGCATCCTTATGCCTTATAAGGAGCCTACGTACCACATTTGGAATCTCTAGAACCAGCGGTTTGGGCTGTGCGTTGATATGTCAGTCAGTATCTTCTTATATATATTTAGAAGAAGATTGCAATCTGGCACAAATACTTTCAAGAATTTTCATGTCCACAATATTACATTTCAAAATCGATGCCATTTTCTTAATTAACGTCCCAAAAAATCACAAAAACGACACCCATATGGATATTTAGACATTTCAACCCCATTGTACCCTAACAGGGGAGATGGTATTTCACGTCCGCCACGTCGGATTTTAAAATCGTTGTTGTTTTCGTAATCAACGACCCGATAAACCATAGAAACAATACCTATGTTGATTTTCAGACTTTTTGACCACATTTCCCCCTTTCAGTGGTTGAATTCTAAAAAAACCTGCAACACGTATTTACTCATTTATTGTTAGGAATACTTCTGTGAAGTTTCGAATAAAATAGACTAATTAATCTTGTTTCCCCATACAAACTTTGGACCCCCATTTCACCCCCTTAGGGGATGAATTTTGGAAAATCCTTTCTTAGCGCACCCCTAGACCTTATAAGGAACCTACGTGCCAAATTTGGAATCTCTAGAACCAGCGGTTTGGACTGTGCGTTGGTAGATCACTATGTCAGTCAGTCAGTCACCTTTGAGTTATATATATATATATATATATAGATAAGAGGCACAAGGGCACGTTTAGACACGATCGAACTTAAATACGACTCCAATGCATTAACTACGCAATGCAGATAGCGCCTAAACGTATGAATCAGAAATATCAGAACTTGCTTGAAAATTATTCCTATGCCAATACATATATAGAGGAGACATTTGCAGCCATCAGGTAAGTCTCAGTAGCTCAGTTGGTCAGAGCGATGGGCATGTATCCCAGAGTCGCGAGTTCGAGTTTTGCCTGAGGCAGTGGATTTTTCTACTTTTGCTTTATTTCTAAATATCGGACGCAAGATGTCTTGGCTCCGTAATATCTGGGAATGGACGGAGATAAAAACCTCTGAGGAACTGTTCAGATTGGCACTCGACAAAGACAATTTTAAGAAGCTGACTGCCAATCCTCTGTAATGGAGAGGCACCTGAAGATGAAGAAGAAATATCAGACGATGTATTTTGTAAGCTTTATAAAAAATAACTGACCGTTGGTAATGGACACGGCATGCCGATCATCTTAAACGCCTTGCCAACGTAGGGGTCGTTGTTGATCGAGTCGCATATCTTCTCGAACTTCATCTCTACGAAGCTTCGTTTGTACTCGTTGTGCAGAAATTCGAAGAAAATTAGGGTTAACTGAAATATGCAAGGAATTAGCGTTGAAATTTTGGTTTATTACTTGTTTGATGGAGAATACCAAGTCGTCTTGAAAAATGCGTCCGGTCGCAACTTAAAGTTTTAGGACTTTTAACTGTTGTCATAAGTGGGTTTTAAAATAGACCTTTTAAAAAAAGTATCTCGTTTATTTTATGTGTAATTTAAGCCGCATAACACAAGTTAAAACTGTTATAAGTAAACATTTTATTACATACGAGTACAGCTTTATCTTATCCACTTTCATCGAAACCATATCGCCGGCTTAAAGGCAGACATTTGATTTTATTAACAGATTGTTAGTGTTGCCTTTGACCCTAAAGGCAGAAACGACTATTTACCCCTACAACCCGACTACGACCCCAAATATTCGTGGGCTTGTCAGTTAAATTTCAACCGCTTCCCGGTGTCTGATTGAGCTGAAATGTGGTATACTTCCGTAATTTACATGACAATGATATCTACTAAGCTACTACAGTCAGCAATAATAGTGAGTACAAAAATATTTTTGGGAGTTATTTCAGTACCTAATGATTACAATCAATTTTGTACTAAGCAGCAACGTCTGCAAGCGAATTCTATATTATAATTGAAAGTAAAATGGAAAAACTCACCACGTCGTGCAAGATTCGAACTTGCTACCTTTCGAAACACCGGTCCGATCGCTCTAACTAACTAACTAAGCTATCTATGCTTACTCAACCAAGGTGAATTTTTCCATCAGTTCCTTCTTGCTTACGTCAGAGGGAGGGATGATTTAGATCAATAAAAATGTTAGTTATTACCGACACGTTGTTTCCGAACGGCATCTTGTTGGTTCCCTCTATGTTGATATAGTACCCGCTTTTCCGTCCGTATCTTCTGATGTAAATGGTTCCGTTTTCGTATATGTATTTCTCATTTACGTACTTCACCGTTGCCCGCTCAGGGATGATTTGTAGGCTCTATACAAAAAGTAATAGTACTAAAGTACCTGCGGGAAGACATGGCTAGGCACGACGAGGTCTGGTTGGGCCAACTCAAGCTGAAACGACTTCGCAGAGCTGCTGGATCACCCCAGGAGTCAACATATATCTGGGATCGATGCGGCAAGAAATGCCGACCGACCATTGGTTTATATAGCCATCGCAGTGGATGTAGGCTGTAGACTAACTCCTCAATATACCTCCTAGACGCATCTCCTCCTCCTCATAGCTGCACTGCAACTATCATCTGCAAAGATGCTGTGGCCAATGATGACGACTAAAGTACAAATGGTTCTCTCGCCTAACGTTGCCTATTTTGTCAACTGTAAGTACTATTAATAAAAACCGAGAGTCAATTGAAATGGCTAATAATGTAAATAAACGAATTTACCTTCGTTGCTTCGAAATCATGCACTTTTAAACAAAAACTATGGTTCCATCGTCAATTTATACATATTAATATGTTATTTACATTCATTTTAATTAAATAAAAAAGCGCTGGTGGCCTGGGTGGTAAGACGTCAGACGTTCAATCTGAAGCTCGCGGGTTCAAACCCCGGCTCGTACCACAGAGTTTTCAGAACTTATGTTCGAAATATCCTTTGATATTTTCCAGTCGCTTTTCGGTAAAGGAAAACTTCGTGAGGAAACCAGCCCTAATCCCAACAAGGCCTAGTTTCCCCTCTGGGTTGAAAGGTCAGTCGCTTTCGTAAAAACTAGTGCTCACGCCAATTCCTAGGGTTCGGTTGCCGAGTGGACCCCAGGCTCAATAGAGCAAAAAGCTGGGACAAACGCTAGGAGAACCATTAATTTCAATTAAAAATATCCGTTAATTATTTGTGTTTTAAATTTGTGAAACCGAATTTCTTGAATAATATTTTGTCATGAGTTCCTAGAGATTCAGATGTCATAGAGACATATTTTCTTACATTATTTCCAATTTCCAGTGACTTTCGATATGAATATAAACGGGATTTAATCGCGTACACTTACTTTTATTACTTGTGCTTGATATTTTTAACGAAGACTGCGTCGACTGTCTAGTGGCGCCCTCATTAGGGGGATTGTGTTTCCTAATAAACTAATCAATTTCTGTATAATCCTCATGTCATGTTAAGTTTTAGGCCTACTGATTCCGCAACTTATGATCTATGTTGTACAGTTTTATATTACTTACTTTTGGCTTCATCACCTAAACGAAAAAAAGTTGCCACTATTTGCCGTTTAAGTCATGAAGCAAAAAATACGCAAATTAAACAAAGTGACAAAGACCAAAAGTTGCGTAATCAGTAGGACTACAATTTAACACTGAGAGATTATACAGAAATTGATTCGTTTATTAGGAAATACAATTCCCCCAATGAGGACGCCACTGGTCGGTAGACAGTTAAATTAATTCTGAAATTTCTGCATGTCTGTTTTATACGAAAATAATACCACACAACTCAGCAGCCATAACCAGATTGTATAAACATATCGCGACTCCTGATTTAGATGTGAAGTTCTAAAATGTTTACTGACCCTGACATCTGCATAAAAATAGTCATCGTGGGGCACTCTATCCATGGTCAAAATTCACAACTTTAGCTCAATGCGCACAATTTTTGTCGCTTTTGTAATGAAATGAAAATCATACTATAGGTGCTGTTTGGGAATAATATTTGGGTATACTATATATTCCATAGTGCCCATTTTATATTTTTTTGTTATACCTACATAGTTGTTTTAAGAGCCGATTTTGGGTCAAAGTTTTGAAATGCACCGACTATGGTTCTTAGATATGTTCATTTATGTTTTAACTAACACAACGTCACTGCTGTTAAAGTAGTCAGAGTTTAAAATCTATAGTTATAAATTAATTCCGAAGAGTAAAGATGATGATGAACAGTAGATTTGGACCGTCATGTTCCTTTAGCCGTCAACATAGTGAATCCTCCTTTTTGTAAAGGGTCGGCAACGCGCATGTGACACCTCTGGAGTTGCAGGCATCCATAGGCTACCGTAGCTGCTTACCATCAGACGGGCCGTATGCTTGTTTGCCACTGTCGTCGTGGTGTAAAAAAAAAGGTCTCTCGGCTACTACAAAACATATACACATATTCGGCTAGCCCTACTCGGAAGCTCTGGGAACGCCACTGTAAATCTAAATATATAAAAGAAAGTGGTGTTAGTAAGACCGTTTATAACTCGAGAACGGCTAAACCGATTTAGATGATTTCGGATTAGTTTGAATGGTCACAGCCCTGGTTAACAGAATAAGTATTAAAAAGTCACAAAACCCTTGATTTCAAAGAACAAATATGACCTTAATTAAAAGCCGGCCATGTCGGCCATTTTGTTTATTGACATTGATATGACAAGCCTGTTCGAGCTCAATATTTAAAAGTGGGTAGCAGCTCAATATTTAAATGAGGGTAGTTATAAAATTGAATTGAAGCATTTGTAACATTGGCACGACGAGTCTGTTCAAGATCAATACATAAACGCCGGTAGCCGAGTTTGTATTACCATTTTCAAATAAACTTTTATTTTATTTTTGTGTTTGACTGTTTGTTGTCATTGTCTGTCATAATTTAATGGTGAATTGTAATAATGTTTACAAGTCGTCATCTTTGTGTTGTGCCTTCGCAATCAAAGAAAAGTCTATTGCAATATTTTGAAAATGGACTATCTCAACTCTAGATAAAGCGTCGGCAACGACGTTGTCCTTTCGCTGTATACAGCCTTGGCCAGAAGTATTATTGAGCATAGCAGTTTTTTGTTTACAGTTTTGATGTTAAGTATTATTTCCCAATAATAACAATGTACGGTGACGTAATAGTACATTACTTACCTAGGGCTGTAAAAAAAAGAAAGCCCGAAATCGCAGGTATTTGGGACCCGAGCCGCAGGCGAGGGTTGTAAATATGCGATAGAGGGCTTTCTTTTTTACTGCCCGTGGTGAGTACACAATTTTACGTCCCCACCTGGCCATAATGCGAGTTTTACCGTAAGCGTAGCGAGCGGTAAAACTCACATTATGGCCAGGTGTGACGTAAAATGTTATATTTCATTTATATATCTAGAAAACTTCACTTAATAACAATTTCAAGGTAAATATAAAACATGAAAACTTAAGGTCACAAAAATGCGACTTTAGGTCGGTGGGATAAATTGCAAATATTCTATGCAGTTACTACTAACTTCAACAAAACATGCCTGTTCAGTTTGAATTAAAAATATAGAAACGCTGGACTAAAGCTTCGAGTTTTGTATGAAAATCGCAAGGGTGCTCAACACTTCTGGCCAAGGCTGTATGTCTTATGTCCGTAGACAATCTTTTATATTATATATATAAAAGAAAGTCGTGTTAGTTACACTATTTATAACACAAGAACGGCTGAACCAATTTGGCTGAAAATTGGTGGGGCGGTAGCTTAGAACAAGAAGACGGACATAGTATACTTTTTATCCCATTCCCGCGGAACGTGACATAAAACGTGGTATAACAAAACGCTATATACCATTTATAACTCAAGAACGGCTGAACCGATTTTCATGATCTTTGATTTTTAACCGACATCAAGATTTCAAAAGAGGATGTTCTCAATTCGGCGTGTATGTTTTTTTTTTAGTTTATATATATATATATATATATATATATATATTACAGATGGGATCCATGAGGAATCGAGGGAACTCCTCAAACTTTAAAGGCATACATATACATATTTTTATCAAGAAATCCATCATTTTCATTCAAAACAGTGAATCATTTCAAGAATTATTTATTTATTTTCTAAAGCAGTTTTATTATTAATTGTACCATCTTTTATAATTTCATATTTGTGTATTAAAATATAATAGGGTAGAAACTAGAAGCCGATAAAAAAAAATTACCCCTACTTCATGTGAACCTTACCCAAAAAAAATGTTAACTTCAGTTTTTATTTCACCATTTTTTCAAGAAGATCATTTGAAGAAGTAGATCTGCTGATGATGATCAGAATGGAACTCTTCAACGATGCATAGTTCACGTTTGGCGATTTATCCTCTTCGCTGTGTTTGTTAAGCAAGTTTGATTGTCAGGACAAATTTTCGTCAACCTCAAGTTCTGATGATGGGATCCATGAGGAATCGAGGGAACTCCTCAAATCTTAAGGGCATACACATAGTGATTTTTGTATTTTTTTCAACAAATCAAGATTTTCATTCAAAAGAGTGACATTTGATAAAGTGGAACTGCTGATGATGAACAGAACGGAACTCTTCAACGACGCATAGTTCACGTTTGGCGATTTGTCCTCTTCGCTGTGTTTGTTAAGCAAGTTATTTCATTGTATGGAGTCTAAGAGTACACCATCTACATAATAATCTTTCACCAGCTTTCCCCATTGAAGTCGGGTTTTTTTTTCTTAAAAAATATTTGGATGTACATATCTCCACCCCGAATAACAGAATAACTATTAAAATATTGGAGAAACTAAAAAGAAAATGGAATAATCTATGGAAGTAGGGTTACCAGGCCCAAAAATGAAAATGCCGCTTAATTTAGCCGGACATTTGATCCCAAAAGCCGGACATGCCTTTTTTGCATACGCTACGCTGGTCTTTCGAATCGTGCCACTGGCGTGACTGGCGCGTAGCGTAAGTCAGACAGAAGCCTAACAAAAGCCGGACAGGCCGGACGAAGAATTATTTGGACACACTGGTAAAAAGCCAAACATGTCCGGCTAACACCTGGGAACCCCATAAGGAAGTTAAGAAAGTGTAAGTCCGTTAATAGGAGTGGATGAAGACAATGGGAGGAGTTGGAGACGATGAGACTGACGTAGTGTAAGAGTCAGTGGGAATGGAGTCGATGGGATGGGAGTGAAGTAGGAGTCGGTGGGAGAAGGGTGGTGGAAGAGAGTGAGAGAAGGGTGGACAAGAGTGGGAGATGGTTGGACGACAGTGGGAGAGTGGTGGGAGACGGTAGGACTGGCGTAGGAGTGAACTTGAGGTCGACGGGAGTCTGTGGAAGTTGGCGGTACGAAGTTCGCCGGGTCAGCTAGTTATGATATAATTTTAACTCACCAAAATATGTTTCCAGTTTAATGCAAAAAGTAATACAATCAGTACCAAACATTTAAACTCTGACATGTTTTGGAGAACACTGAATTACTAAAATGTAATATTATTATATGACGGATGCCCTCGTTTTAAACCAATTTTTTAAATTGCCAACCAAAAAACTGGTTTCCTGAACAACGAGGTTTTTGAACATCAGATATACTATCATATTATTATAACTATAAGTAGATAAGTCAAATGCTTTTCAATAGTTAAACGTAGGATAATATATCGTCATTATCTATATCAATATTTTAGTACATAAAAGTAGTAAAACGTTGTTTTAGTATACTAAATATCTATAGTCATTTGCAAAAACAAAATGCAGGTAAACCACAGCCTTATATTTATAATGATTTATTATGTATTCTGCTAGATTGATCCAGAACAAATTTTGTGCGCCATGTTTCTTGGTTGATGGGTATCCCTGAATCAAAGAGTAGCGTAGACTTTTAGTGATTTTCACTATAAGTTTTAGCACAAATATCTTCTTAGGGATGTCATTTACTCAATGGCCTTAGATGTATGTTTTTTTTTTTCAAATGTGTCCACGTTTTTGTATACATGCCAATTACATATAGACTCTTCGCCTATTACAAGTCTGTTACTTGCTGATGTGTTGGATTTTATTTATTCGTATGGCAATATATGTACATGATAAAACAAAAGCAACTATAAGTAGAGATTAAGACCAGTCAGCCACTTAATGGCCTCGTCGCTAAGGGTAATCAGGTCTAATGGGTAATATTAATTAAAAATGTCGATGTTATGTTTATATTTTTATGTTTTTAAAATGATTAAGGGGCTGACAACAGCTAAATTCCCTCCCTATCTTTTTCAGCGCGAGTGAAAGAGAAACACTGTGTTACGATTAGTATGGGAGCTCATTGCAAAATTTGCAATATGATGAATTTAAAAAAAAACTACGCATTAATTGAGAAATACAAAACAACGAAGTTTTTAGTATTTCGTGACAAATTAATCGTTTAATTTTATTCACTAAGTACATGTGTACCATATATTACGTCACGAATAAACGTTTTTTCTTTCTTTCTTTATTAGTGCGGTGGAATTTTGTCCTTAGTTACAGACGTATAAGTCAAGACACTAAAGACATAGGACTGTTTAAAGCAAATTTTAAGATGTAACTTTGTAATTATTTTCTATCTAGCCGATTTCGTCCAATCGTGTATCGGAATCAACGAAGTTCTTCCAAATAAACGAATAATAACATATATTTTTTTTACTTTCTCAAAACAAGGAGTTATAGCTAAAACACTGTTTGAGTAAAGTCAATTTGAAGGTCATCGGGTATTGTCAGCCTCTTAAGTGTGAGAAAAAGATGGTACGGAACGATTGTGGCACGAGTCCGACTCGCACTTGGCCGGTAATTTCTTAATCTCATTCATTTTCCAATTCCCTGTTTGAAGAGTAGGTACAGCTTGAGGTCTAGCACTCGTTCCTTCTCCGGGTATGTCTCCATGTTGAGGTCCAACCTGCATTTCTCGAAGGGCCATACATAACGGTAGTTCTCTGTTGGGATCGATATGTTGGCGAGTAACCATTTGCGCTGGAAAATTAAGTGAAATTTCTTTAACAAAGACGTACCGGTTTTAAATTATAATTTCGTATATTATTAACGACAATAATCATTCGTGCATTAATATTCCCTCTCACCGCAAAAATATTCCTATAAAATATTATTTGTAATTTACCATATTAACTACAACAAAGTAAAATTAGGTGTATTATTAATGCTAAATATGATCAAATCACGCTAACAGGTAGGTAATTTGGACATGTTCAGTCAGTTCAAAACAAATGACTTTAGTTTGGTCAAGCATAAGATTCGAAGTATGTTGTTAAAGATATTCCTTACCTACTTAATCAGTAAATGTTAAAACAAAACTTGGTAAATGTTGTATACATTAAATTAGTTATCAACTTGCAAAGCAAGTAATGATTTTCCAATTATATTACCAATATTACCAATTACTTATGTCAACTTCCCGTAAGTTATACAAGCACTTATACAAGTAAATAATTATGGTAACTTACTGGATGCGTCGGACATTCGAATCCTGCTCTGCGAACTGCCGGGCCTATGAAAGAAGTGTTGTTCACCACGTCACACAACTTGAAGTGCATCTCCACAAAACTGCGCTTGTACAAGTCGTTGTAAAGAAACTCATTGAAAATAAAATGGACCTGGAATTACAGGGAAAGTACTTTTTAAAACAGGTCACTCGCGAAATGAGGGTTTCCACGATCTAGCTTTTCACCAGATGGCAGCACCGTGGCGAAAGGTTTAGCTGTCATAATCAACCAATAGTAATAATAATAATAATAAGTAAGAACGAAGGTAAATCGCAACTCCACCGCCACCTCTTCCAAGGCGGTCGTGCCGAATTAAATTGAAACCAGGTAAAGAGTAAGACGTTGAAGGCAAAGCTGGTCTGAGCCACGATTCGGAAATTAAAATAGCATGAATGTTCTTAATGTCAAAAGAGAGTAACATATCGCTGTAATGTGCAGGAATACTTTGCGCATTTAAATGCACAACGTTAAAATTTTTAGGTACATCATTAAACTGAGATTCCAGAAAGTCGTGAAGCGAAGGAGGCAAACTATGGAAACTGTCTTCACTTACACTATCTAAGGAGGAAAAAGATAAATACTGATCACTGTTATCACTGAAAGGCATCTGAAAAATATATATAAAATTAAAAATATAATAAGTATATAATAAGTGTATACTAATATTCAATATATATTAAAATATATACAGTAAAAACTAAACAAAAACTCCACAATCTACCCGCCAGCAGCAAATAAAGAAAGAAATACTCTTATAAAGAAACGGAAGTTCAATTTAAAAATACATGTTGGCTTCAGATTCGACAGGCATTAAGTTATATCACAAAACTAAGGAAATAATTAACTAAGAAAAACGGAACGTAATTTAATAAGGAAATATTTAACTTGGTAAAGCGGACCGCAATTTAACAGTTGGCAACACTATACCTGCCATCCGTCAGCACACATGTCAACTGTCAATGTCAGTTGGAACTTGGCAAAGTGAGATTTAAAATTAGCAATGAAGTTATTGGAATTAATTTATAATATTTACGGGAGACTATTAAAGAGGGTATACAACAAATAACAGTCATTACACGTCGAAATAGAAAAGCGTCAAGCAGTATAACCCGAACAAATACAGAAGAAAGCTACACTATGTACATACTAAGGCTCCAATTTGGCAGCCGCACGTCTGGGCTTTATCTGTTTCTCCGGTTTCTCGGCTTTGCTGCAATTATCTGCCTTGGGAGGAGCATCTACGCTTGGGGTCGGAGTCACAGGCTGCTCTGGCGCATCCGAAATCGCCTTAAGCTCTGCAAGGCTCACCACACGCCTGCGCACGTCACTCGCATCCAAGACATGAACAACGCCGTCCCAGGTCCAACATCTTCTGACGCCAAACCGCTCCCGAGCTGCCATGAAGGTCTGCTGACGTGATTTGGTCAAGAACTCGGCTATCGTTACGCCGGAGCCTTTCAATGCCACCTTACCAAACCACACTTTATCACGGACGGCAGTCTCACAGAACTTCACCACAATAGCCCTGGGTTTGCTGCCTCTGCGACGGCCAAGTCGGTGGCTGCGCCTTATGTCATTTGCAGCCACGTCAGCCTTAACAGCTTAACAGCTGTTGAGCTGTTCAACTACAAGGGCCGTTGTGTCCTCTTTGTCAGCCTCCGGAACACCATGGATGACCAGCATCTTGCGTCGAGATCGCATTTCTATTTGATCGACCTGTTGAGCGATGAGCTCCACCTGCTTCTGGAGTATATTGAGAGAGTTCAAAACAAATGCTTTGAAGCTAGTGAAGTCCGCCGCTACTGCCTCAATACCGCTCCCAGGGTTGCTTGAGCCCGCTTTGTCCAAATTACTCTGCATCTCAGCCATCCTGGCATTGAAGGTTTTAGTGAGCTCCGAAATTGATCCTTGGATTGAGTTGATGTCCGACATAGTGTGTTGATGTTGACAGTTGAAGTAGGTGAAAGTGCAAAAATCAATGTAACTTCCTGGAGAAATGCTTGAATAATACCAATCATGTTTTATCATATTTTTTTGATTGGTAGATTTTGACAGCTGCTGTCAAAAATACCTCTCGTCACGGTGCTGCCATCTAGTCGCGGAAACCATCGTTTGCAGTCGAAATTCGTTCGACGTGTTACGAATTTTGATCAATTTATGATGCTCATTTTCAAGAACTTGGCGAGAGCGAGGTGACCTCTAATAAATGCGCGCTTGCGCTTTTTATTTATTAATTTAGAGTCTCATGGGAGTTTTATTAGAAAGTATATTGTGCAATGTGGAGGGGTCAAATTTCAAGGGGTCCTTTTTATTTTAACTTTTAATGTTCTGTTTGTGTTTTATTTTATTTTTAAGTCTTGAAATATTTTCTTAGTGTCGTAATGTGTGCTTTTTTGGAATAAAATGTTTCTTATTCTTATTTTTATTAATTCTAAATAAATATTGCAAACGAAAAGTATTTTTATCACATTTGTAAGGAAAATAAAAACATTTTAAGGAAAAAAGGCCAGCTGGGACTATGAACTTGTGGTAGTTAGTAACTTTGGCCTGTTTAACGATAAAGATAGCTAACACAAAATTTACCGAGATATTGTTATTCCATGTCTGTCGATTCACTCCTTCTAAATTGATGTAGTAGCGGCCCCGTCGACTGTACCTCTTCACGTTCGCTTTTACGTCGGTGACGTACTTTTCATTGAAATACTCCACATAACTTGCATGCTCTTGAAAAATAACACATGAAATAAAATATATTTAACTTATATAATACAGCTTGCACACAAAAGTGGCGCAGGATGCTCAAGAACAGCTGGACAGAAACGCGCACCAACCAAGAAGTATTAGAGAAGGCAAAAGAGGGAAGACAATTATTGTACGTCATTGAAAAACGTAGTGCTAAATTTATAGGTCACATACTCAGACACGACGGGTTGATTTTAACCACCCTGGAGGGCAAAATTGAGGAAAGAGGAAGAGGAAGACCCAGAATATCATACATGACACAGATGAGGGAGTGGTGCTGTAGCCACACATACCAGGAAGTGAAACCGAAAGCCCAAGATAGGATGGAATGGAGAATGCTGGAATGACAGAGGGCAGGAGGGAGAGGACTAGCTTTTGCCTGCGGCTTCGCTCGCGTTAAATTCGGGATAACACGGTTCCTCTTTCCTGATTTAAAACACAGAAGAGAACTCGGAACAGAATAAACCGCACACAAATAGACCGCATACCAATTTTTAGCTTTCTACCTTGAAAATTGCGGAATGGTCCATACAAACTTCCACCCCCCATTTTAGGGAAGTGGGGGGTTAGAAAGAGACAAAAGTAGCCTATGTCACTCTCCATCCCTTCAACTGTCTACACTTAAAAAATCACGTCAATTCGTCGCCCCGTTTTGCCGTGAAAGACGGACAAACAAACAAACAAACAAACAAACACACACATACACTTTCCCATTTATAATATTAGTATGGATGATGACACAAAAGTGGCACAGAAGAAGGGATCCTAATACGACTAAGATAGTCGAGTGATTTCTCACTGTACTCGTAATGGTCTAAGAGCTGGCCACGTCAGATATGACACAATAATGAGAGCAATGAAACCTGTCTTGTTAGACTGCTTTACCATCCTTATTGCTAGATCTGGGCATCTGGCAGCTTTTAATGGGTGGAGGTCAGAGTGACAGACAAACAAAGTTTTTAAGTTGGAAAAAAGTAATACCAAAATAGGTAAAAACTGCCAAAGTTGTGTCATTTATAGAGGACAGGGCCTATATTTTAACATTAAATTAAAAACCATTGTCTATTATTGCGGAAACAAAAACAGTAGGCGACTAACTAAAAATTGCATTATACATAATTTGGCACTACTTGCCCGCAACAGAAACTTCTGGATATGATATAATCTAATTAATTACATAATTTCCCATAATATTGCATCAAACCCAGAACTCTAGGATTTGTTTCCTTCGAGTTATTTGCATTCTTTTACATCCACCACTTTACAGCTGCCAGATGTCCGGATCTCGAAATAAGCATAGTATAGCAAACTAACTAGAGGGGTTTCGTTGCTCTCATTATTGTGTCATATCTGACGTGACCAGCTCTCCGTCTATAATTCACTGTATTTTACAAGCTTTTATTTGACTCACATTGTTAGTCAGTTAGTTTGATGTTTAGGTAAAATCTTCCAAGCCAGATTTAAATCAGTTCCCTATGTCCTGTACCTGCTGCGTAACTTTGATAATCCATACTAATATTATAAATGAGAAAGTGTGTGTGTTTGTTTGTTTGTCCGTCTTTCGCGGCAAAACGGGGCGACGAATTGACGTGATTTTTTTAAGTGGAGATAGTTGAAGGGATGGAGAGTGACATAGGTTACTTTTTGTCTCTTTCTAACCCCCCACTTCCCTAAAAGGGGGGGTGGAAGTTTGTATGGAGCATTACGGGGGGAAAGGGGAACCGTGTTACCCCGAATTTAACGCGAGCGAAGCCGCGGGCAAAAGCTAGTAATAAAATATTTTGATACCGTTGGGTCGAACTGGTCTGATGATGGAGAATTAAGGTGGTCATAAAAACTCTGTGATAAAATGATAAAGCAGTGGAAGCTACGTGCTAGCATAGTGTTTGTTAGAGTCATCTTGTTGACCAGTTGACTATTGCAAAAAAAGTAAAACCAGCGTTAAAATCTTGTATAAATAACTATTATGGATTAAAAACTACTACCGTCAACTGCTTTAACTTTGGCTACGATGCTCAACTTTGTCTGGCTTGAAAAAACATCTTCACTATTTATATCTTACTAGCTCACCCGGCGAACTTCGTACCGCCAACTATTTTTTTTTTATTTCTCTAATATTTAAATAGTTTTTCTGCTATTCAGGGCAGAGATAAATACAAAAAATCTAACAATATTAAAATCGGTTCAACCGCTCTCAAGTTATATATGGTGTAACCAACACGTCTCTGTTTTATATATAAAGATTCCTGAGATGACCGCCTTTCTCTAATCTCAGGAATAAGATATATTAGGGGAGCCCATGATGATAAATAAATAAATAAATAAAAATAAATAAATAAATATTATAGGACAATCTTACACAAATCGACCTAGGCCCACAGTAAGCTCAATAAGGCTTGTGTTATGGGTACTAGACGACGATATATATAACAGATACATATGGATAAATACCTAAATACATAGAAAACACCCATAACTCAGGAACAAATATCTGTGATAAACACACAAATAAATGCCCTGACCAGGATTCGAACCCGGGACGTCCTGCTTCGTAGGCAGGGTTACTACCGACTGGGCTAGGAGGCCGTTAAATAAATGTGCAGTCACTCGAGCGTCTTCAGGACCTAGACCATTTTGGAAATTACATCGTTACAAGAAAAAAAGTTTATGTAATGTATTTACTTACTAATGTACTTTCATCGGTGGGGGTAGCTTCTATAGGCTTCCAAAGATGTTAAACAAACAAAAGGTCGCATGTGCTTGCTCGAGCGCGTCAGATATTTAAAATGGAAGCTTCTGAGGTACTACTATTAGTTATTCTGTGCTTCTGACGTGTCACTTATGTACGTCACCGGATCAAATTCTTTAGGAACCAAAAATAAAACGAAAATTTTAGTTTAAATTTTTTTTTTAATTGACCCGGGTGTGATTCTGACGTCGGGAACTTGACTAACATAACTATTTCATCACTATAAGCATATTTGAAAAAAACCGGCCAAGTGCGTGTCGGACCACGCATAATGGAGTGTTCCGTACCTTCAATGGAATAGGAACTAAACTAATACCAAAAGGTTGTATCTAATGCCTGTGGAAGAAGTTTTTTGAAGATGGCTGAACCGATAATGTTCAAAATAATTTTCGTAGAAAGTATGTGATAAGCATACATCGGGGTTTTCGGTGCGGGAATGTTTGACATTAGCCAAAAAGTAGGCATTAACTTAAAAAAACAGAATGTACTCTAGCAGGTTTCTACCTAATTAATAATTGATTGAAAAAATCATAGGTATATACAATTTATATGTAATAGCTGACTATTATGTAGGTATATATATTGTAGGTACATATAGGGTCAGGGAGGGAACAGTCGCTCGGTGGGAACAGTGACTTGAATGTGCTGTGCGAGAAACAGAAAGAGCTTTATGTCTGTCCTCTACATCAATCGGAACCGTTCCGTACCCGACCACGTACGAACTAGTTAGTGAGGCGCTCCGGCACCATGCGAATGTGACATGGTGCGTTTTTGTGTTTAATGCTATCAAAATTACATTTCCAGATCAGTTTCACTCCTCTTTTTTCTTAACTCGTACGAGATTTTCAATTACTTATGTTATTATCGAAGAGTGTGTCTAATCCACTTAGTATTGGCTGATAATTCAAGGCCGTAGGTGTTTGTTTGTGTTTTTAATTTGAACTAAAATACAAATTGACGCCAAGGTCAACAGACGTTCGTTTTGGAAAAGTACACGGTGGCTCGCGAACCACTGTGCACCTTACAGAGTTGGACTAAAATTTACTTGAATATGAATAAGAATAAAAATTCTGTGATTATTAAAAGTAATTCATGCACTCTTTTTTTTAAATAAAATGAAAGTGAATAAATCATGCGACATTTAGGTAGGTACCTATTTTAAATCAAGAATGAAATCAGGAACGATTATTCCGGGGCTTGTGCTTACCTATTCTAATTACCGTTTTATTCAACAAAAATGTTATTTGTTATATAATTTAGGTTCGATTCCTAAGTACCTAGCAATTGTGTACTGTTAGAACTACTGTTTACAGGGCATAGTATACAGTGACTCGAGCCACTGTGTACTGTTAGAACCACTGTGTACTAGCGGGTCCTAGTCACTGTGTACAGCAACCGGTACACAGCTGCTCGATTCCCAATTTCTAATAAAGAATGGATATATCTTTTTTGGTGAAAGTAACAGCAAATATATTTGCTACATATGAAAGTGTAATAATGCACGGTGCTCTGTGCTTGCAACAATTAGTTCAGGGATTTATATTTTTCATGCAACAGCCTGTTGAAAAAATCCTAGCGACTGTTCCCTCCCTGACCCTACCTATGATTTTTTCAAGTATTTTTTTTATTAATTCATGTAATGACTGATCATTGTCAACCTCTTCAGTTAAGCAAATAGTTCATAAATATCGGACGTCAGGATTAATATTTGACACTTATTATACCGTGGTTTTGTCTTAGATAATTATCTAGTTGATAAATTTCGGATATGCAATTGCATTTTTAAAATACTATATAATAGTCAATACAATCATGCCTCTAAGAAAAAAAGCTCGTATCATAGTGTGTATGCTATTCACAGAGGTAGTTATTCATTAGGCATAATATGATATTTTCTCAGACTAACCTAGATAGGTTAGTCTAAACTCTAAACAGATTTAGTAGTAGATAGGTTAGTGTAAACAGATGTTTATCTCTACTCTTTCTCAAATCGTTCCCGCACCGAAAAGCCCGATGTATGGTGATAAACAACGTAGTTCCGTTTATGCTTCACGTCAAAAATCTTGGGTTAATCGTAGACAGCGGTCTTACTTGGATTCCGCAGGTGTCGGACGTTTGTCGTAAAGTGACCAACATATTGAGATCTCTGTACAGGTTTAAGCACTTCCTGCCAGTCAGCACGAAAACTCTTCTCATTCAGTCGTTGGTGTTACCTGTCATCGATTATGCGGATGTGTGTTACTCTAGTACTAGTCAAGATTTACTAAATAAATTAGATAGGCTACTTAATAATTGCATTAGGTTTATTTTCGGACTCCGTAAATACGATCATGTCTCGGCCTTCCGCCGCAAATTAAATTGGCTTCATATCCGTGAACGTAGGTCTCTCAGAATTTTTTGCTCCCCTTATACTATCCTTTTTGATCCAGCAGCTCCCGACTATTTCAAATCTAAATTCCACTTTATAGAGCCGCGTCCCGGTTGCGAGTTGCGCTCCTCTCTTAGTCTTAAACTTTCTATCTCTCTTCACCGCACCGGCTTTATATTAGTCGGTGGTGTACACTTATTTATACGGAAAATGATGATGATGGAATTTCCATTTGTAGAGCTAATCCTTTAGGCTCTAAGATTAATTTAAGAAGGATGATTCTTCACATTGCATTGCGGATCATAAAGTAAGCGGAGTTTAGACAGATTTAGTAACATAACAACTGGAAAAGAAAATAAGTATTGTTTAGGTAAATTCAAAAGCTTCTATTGAAAATAAACAATGCTATAGATAATGTACAAAAAGCTATAAAAATAATTCGGTAGGTTCTAGGTACCAGTCATCACACCACTCTTCTCATCAATGTATCTAGAGCATAACTAAAATCGTGGGGCGCTTGAATCTTTTATCAACGGACAACGCCTAATACCATTATAATATATATGAACTTAGGTTAGGTACGCTACGCTAGTGGTGTGATGAATAGGACCTAGGACCTATCGATTATTTTAGCCTTGAGTACATTACCTGCATCATTATTATCATTATTTTCAATTAAACCGTTTCATATACGATTTTTAACATACTAATTTAACTACTATTAGAAACGGGGTGTTTACCTAACTCAAATATACATGGTAAATACCAAACCAATAATAATATTTTAATAGTATCTAGTCAAAACAGAAAATAATTATTTTACTTATTTTATTTACGGCCTGAATACGAGACTTTCAAGCCAAACCTTTATTGGATAACTCTGCACTATAATGTGTTACAAATATAACAATTATTTTCCCCAGTTCCCACAAAAGTAGGAACATTCATATTTTTTTTACAAAAACGGTTGAAGTTACCACAAAACTTTCAATAAAAGAAATATTCTTCATGAAATTCTCTACAATTCTTGCCTTTGAAGTAGGTTGCTAAGACTTATAGTTTTCAATCTATGTGTCGCGAAAATTTTATCCCCCCTTTTTACCCCCACCGCACCATAAATTTAGGTGGCTCTGCTTCCTAAAATGGCTTATGGGTCCTAAAGTCTCACTATGCAAAAGGAGATCCCATCATCACTAAAATCCGTATAATGCCCTTTGTTGTCGTGTGCACCACCGCTATATCCAACTCCTTCGCACTACAGGCTATTCGTCTTTGGAACGATCTCCCCCTCCCCTTAAGACAAGCACAGAGCAAATTTTCGTTTAAACGTTTGTTACGTAAACACCTTTCTAAATAGTCTAACTCACTTCAGGACTAATTATCGGCATATTACTTATAAACATGGGTACTATATTTTTATTTATGTATGTTTATGTTATGTTTCTATATGTGTATGTGTATTTATCAATGAATAGTAATGTTGATTTGTGTTTCTAAATATATCTCGATTTCTATGATCCTGCACCAATTACAAGTTTCGGTTTGATCCAATGGTTGACTGGTAGAGAATGCCTTAAGGCATTAAGTGCGCCTCTTGTACATTTTTTATTTGTGCAATAAAGTTTAAATAAACAAATAAATAAATAAGGCGCATCTTCTCAAATTTTTTGGACTTACGGTTCAAAAGTTACAGGGTTATTACATAAGTAGCGGCATACAAAATACACCTTATGTGTAAATTTTATTACCATACGTCTTATGGTTTCCGAGTAAAATGGCTGTGACATACGGACGGACGGACGGACAGACGGACATGACGAAACTATAAGGGTTCCGTTTTTGCCATTTTGGCTACGGAACCCTAAAAATCAGCCATACCTGATTTGATGTAAGGCAAAATGTACCATTTCAATGGATTAATGTGATCTTACCAAAACATAATTAACACCAACAGTCACTGTAATTAATAATACTGCGTGTCGCATCCTCGGTTTTTTATATAATACTAAGGCATTGAAAGTTATTTGTTATTTAATTGTTTACGCACTACGGAATGTAACATATTAAATAAAGGTAATTACATTTTAATTATGATTACCATAGGAATCACTAGCATATTTATTTTTATTTATATATTTAAACTGTATTGCACACAACAGAAAAATGTACAAATGGCGGACTTAATGCCTAAAGCATTGTCTACCAGTCAACCATTGGGCTAAACAGAGACATGACAAAAAGGTGCAGAGAAAAGAAAGAGAATAGTAAGTTAATTTTATGTATACGCGTACCTATATCAATCTTAACACGATCATTTGGTTTGAATCAATTTACATATAACTTTTGTAAAATATGTGATCTACATGAAAAGGTACCATTTGGCGGCTAGTGTTTACGCTTTTATTGCTCGAATACAATATGGAGTCTGTGCAACCTGTTCATGCAGACTGTCACATACAAGGTGCAACAAAATGCTGGTGGTAATGCCGGTGACGTACTATCGGGTTCAGATGTGCATGGCCAATTTATGAATGAATTCATTGATAAATTGACCATGCAATTTTGAACCTGATAGTGCATATTTGGTATCGTATTCTGAGAAAAAAAATCCTTTGCACGCAAAAAAAAAATGTTTTGTATAGAGGATTGGCCGGCTGGGACGACGTGCCCCTAACAAAAAAATATTTTTTTCGCGTCCAAAAATTTTTTCCCCTACTTTTTCTCAGTCGTAATACGATAGCGATTATGCCCTTGAACAGATCATCAGTTTTATCACATCCTGTATAATGTGTGTTAGCTTGGTGAAACCTATTTAAGAAGATTAATTAACGTAGGTCTACATGAAAATCGACACTATACCATTCGAATCACATTTAGATTTTTATTGACGCAAGTACCTAATATGTTATTGCACTGATTTCGTACTACCTTCAGTGCATTACTCTTCCATCTGTCACATGGAATATGCAAGCATGGTGTGTTAATTAAAAAAATATTCAACAAAATAATTTGATTTGCTTAAAGATCCATAGATGGCAGCACCACGAGAGAGATGGCCATCTCTCTCGTTATACCAGAATCGCGTTAGTGATTGGGATAGGAGGTGCAAGCACGTACTGCGCATGCCCTTAGAGTATGGTCAACAGATTGCATATACTTGAGAAAATGTATTGTCTTAATGTATTTTTAAAACCGATACAACTCTCAACCTGCTTAATCTAAGTAAACAGGATGTACCTATTTAGTTGTATATTTATTTACAAAATTGTATCAAAGCATCCGGTTTCGATAAGGGCATTTATTTATTGAATCGTATTTATTTCAGTTGTTATCGTGAAGGGCGACCTAAAATTACGTAGCTAGGAATTACGAACAGATCTGCCCAATCTGCCCATTGTATATATCTGGCAGATGTGTTTGGTGGATGGATCTGTCAAATTATGTGATGTGTTTGCAGATAAAATGGAATGTCAGTCAGTCAGTCAGTCAGTCAGTCAGTCCGGGCTAACCCGGGCCCTACCGACTACCTACATATACTAGTACACGTTTATATATTATGTAATTTAATCTCCCGTTCGCAAGTTCCGCCACACATAAGGTACGCTATGTACTCTGCCCCTATTCGTTAAATTCACAGACAGTTGGACAAATACCAATAATCAAAGTCCCGCGGGTCCTTAAAAGTTGCATCCCGCTGCATCCCTTGAGAACCGAACGAGACCGGGAAAGAGCAAATGTTATTTGAAACTTAAAAATGCATTAAGTTCGTGGAGTTTTTTATGTGATTGCAGAGGATTTGTAATTTAAAAAAAAAATCAATCCACTCTATCCTCAAACTAAATCTTTGGGGCGACAAAACACTATCAGTAATAATAAATAAATAAAGCCTTTATTATTTCCTTAAAATACAAACGTACAGAACAAAAAAATATTTTACAATCAAATAAAATCCTCAATATCAAATAGGTGTCAAGTGTAAAGTTAAATTAATTAAAACTAGCGAAATTAATCATATTTAGCATCTACTCTACTAAAATTAAAGAACATGTAAAAGTAAAAAAAAAAACTTTTTTTTACTATCAGTAATAATGGCATTATATCTGTACGCGTCCTTCTCATCCTTCATATACTTACTTATTGTTAGAAAAGGACGGGTAGAGAAATAATGACATTACTCCTGACAGTGTCTGGTGGCCTGGTGGTTTTATTGTATTTTTAAATAAAAAGCTCAAAAAAACTGGGTAGGCAGCAAAATAAGCGATAATAAATTCCGGCATTAAAAGTATTTTTAATCTGTTTCCGGGTTATACTCGTAATCTACATTTGTGGTATATTTTATCGAAATCCATCCAGCCGTTTTTGCGTGAAGAATGAATAATCATCTAAATATCCAAACAGTATGTCGTAAATATTTTGCATGTTGATTTTGTGTCGACTGAATACTGTATCTCAATCTATTTTATAAGACCTAATTTTAAGTATTCATTCATATTAATATTTATATTCTATTCAAAATTTCACGCAAAAAAAACTATTTTATACTAAACTTCATCTAAATTGGTTCATTGGTTGATAATTCCCCATACAACAATATGAATATTTTCTTGTGTATTTTCCCGTCAAATTTTAACTTAATCAGTTCAGCGGTTTAAAATTCCCTATACAAATTTGCTGCCCCCTTATCACCTCCTTAAGGGTTGATATTCGGGAAGGGATTAAAACTATCCTATTTCCTTTCCCAAAACTCCACTATCTCCATACCAGGTTTCATCTAAATCGGTTCAGCAGTTAAAAATTCTCCATACAAACTTTCGACCCCCTTTTCACTTCCTCTAGGGTTGATTTTCGAGATGAAAACTATCGTATGTCCTTTTCCGAGGCTAAACCATCTTCATAGTAATTTCCATCTAAAACGTTTTAGCGGTTTAAAATTCTCTATACAAACTTTTAACTCCCTTTTCACCCTCTCCAGGGTTGATTTTCGAGATGAAAAGTATCCTATGTACTTTCCCGGGACTCAAAATATCTCTGTACAAAATTTCATCAAAATCCGTTTAGCCGTTTTCACGTGATGCGCGGTCAAATAAACAGACAAATAGACATAAATTCTAAAAACTGTTGGACGTGTTCTGTTATCGATTCTAAGTATCCCCAGCCAAGTTTTTTTAGAATATCTTCCATGTAGAGACTTTCGACCCTCTTCAGAGGTGTACCCCTCACCTCACACAAAATGTGACTAAGCGTGACAAAAGTGGGTCATAAAATAATGAAATTTGTTTGACGTCATTTGTGGATGTACCCTAATCTATCTTATTTATGTGTGTGTGCTGTGGAAAGATTGAGGGATCTCCCGGCGCACGTGGCTCTGGTTCTTTTGCGGGGCCGCGATTCGAAAAACAAACACACACACTGGACAGACACAGCTCCAACTCAACTCAGCCCGACATGGTTACATGCACTTCCCTCTCCACACGTGGGTGTCCTTTTCGACGACGGCTCCTGGGCTGCGATGTCAGAGGACACAATTTTTAACACTTTCGGGGTGATTATTTCTGTAAATATTGACTAAATCAAAAATTGATCAGATAAACCTCAATGTCATTTTTAAAGACCTATCGATTGGTGTGCAATATGTTGATATTTGGTAAAAACAATTGCAATTAGTTACATGTATGGAGTGCCCCCCCCCCCCCCCCCCAAATAGTTTTTTCTTCTAAGTAGCGGTAAGAGGTAGCGGCATACAAAATACACCTTACATTAAAATTTTATTAAGATACATCTTATACTTTCCGAGTAAAACGGCTGTGAAATACGGACGGACACGCGAACATGACGCAACTATCAATTCGTTTTTGTCATTTTGGCTACGGAACCCTAAAAATAGATATAGGATCAAATACAAACACTGAAAACATTGAAAAAATAATCAACCCAGCCGGACTTGAACCTTGATTATTTTTTCAATGTTTTCAGTGTTTGTATTTGATTGAATAACATACTATTGTATGAGTGGAATGCCCCACTTTAAAAATCATGTAAAATAGATATAGGATCCCTAACATATTCTTCCGTATAAACGTTCGTCTCGTCGTTCTTTTGCGTTTCGAATAAAGAAACTCTGAAAAAGCGAACGCATAACGAGTCCAAGCGCTATTCGAGATCTTTCCTCACATCTAAAAGGGTGTAAGTCTTTAAAATAGTAAGGGTAGTTCTGCCGTTTGACTTTTGGCTTGGTTATCCTTAACGGTTACTGAGCATACGCTAGCTTTTCCTTCAAATAAACCTTTAGATAAAAAAAAATCATACGAGTTGTATGTACGACGGTGGTAAACAAGCATGCGGCCCGCCTGATGGTAAACTTTGGGCGCTTGCAACTCCAGAAGTGTCACATATGCGTTATCGATCCTTTATATTTTATTTTGTACAGCCACGTAAAAATCTGAAACCACTATTGTAAACCGAAATAGATGTCAAATGTGTACTTAAGAAAAAGCGACTATGCTCCAAGGCAATGCAATGTGTCCAATGCAAGTGGCCAAGCTCTTCAATGCGAGATGCTTTATTCAGCTTTCAGGGCTAACGCAATAAACCTTTAGGCCGTCCGGTCACATCGGAACCCTTTGAAATATCTCAAGTAAGCATATAATGAGAATCACAAAATTTCAATTTAAACCCTCTCTTGCAAGCGCCTAGTAAGCGGAATATAGTAACCTCGCATAGCGTGGTCTACCCTAGAAGCAGAAATAGCACAAGTCTTTACCGATACATTCATTGTCATAAAAATGTATAGGTACATTCTGGCACGTAAATCCAACGAAATAAAATGCTAAAACGTATACATATTTATAACCATATACGCTATTGGTTTTTAAGACATTCTGGTGTTGGGACTAACTAAATCCCTTTTAGAAAAGGCCGAGGTGTTAGCTTTTGTGAACGTTTTTAGTGCAGTAAAATGCATGCAGCGTTTGTTGAGTCTTAGCTTTTAATATGCTTAGCTTATAGTATATTCCATGCATTTTTAAATAACGTGACTAAGACATTCGGCCAATGATGTAACTCCAAAGATTCAAAAACTCATCTTTGGCTAAATAACCACCAGTCACGTGAACACATTCAAAATGCATGTGAGATGTCTCCTGTAGCCATAAAATAAAACTTTTTTATACTGTTAAAACATGTGAATGCCATCGTTATGAAAACAGTTCTTCAATAACGAAGTCGGACTCTCCCCACAAAAAACTACATATAACTCGAACGGGAAAAACTATAACAAAGGGCGAGGAGGGTGAGTCCCATACTTCGAAATGCATTCATTAAAGCGCATTGTTCACGCATGCCATCAAAACTGACGCGCGGAAAATACGCAGGGTTGTGGCGTGTGTGAACAATATGCTGGTTTTGGAAACGTGCGTCTTTGTACTTGCGTTAATATGCCGTTAAACACGTAAACATCGTGTTGTATTTATTTAAAATTATATTGCTTAAAATGCAATCATGTACCTATTGTACCTACCTTCTTTTTCACTCAATAACTAATAACATTCTGTGTCAGTCAATTACAGGGCTAAATAAAGACAGGCACGTGTGTGTGTGTTGCACGCGGCAAAAAGAAAAAATAACCGGCCAAGAGCGTGTCGGGCCACGCTCAGTGTAGGGTTCCGTAGTTTTCCGTCCGTCACAGTAAGTGTCCCCACTTAAGAGTTAAAAAATCTTAACACCGCCGTGTAGGCTAAGAGCGTTCCACGTTCGCGCGAGCTTGAAGTATAGATGATTTTTATGGGATAATTCTTTATTGCGTGAACCGATTTTCACCGTTTTTACTTTATTTGAAAGCACGTGAAATTACAGGTGCAATAAACACCTGCTTATACCGTTAAATTACAAACTTAGTTCAGAAATAATTTTGTAATTTTTTTCAAAAAGTGTTTCCTATCAAGTTCAATTTTTACTTCTGGAGCGATTATTTCCGAAAATATTTACATTATCAAAAAATTATTTTACAAAACTCCTACTCATTTTTAAATACCTATCTAACAATATATCACACGTTAGGGTTGAAATGGAAAAAATAATCACTCCCCACTTTACGTATAGGGGTGGTACCCTAATAAAACTTTTTTTGCGACTTTTTATTTTACCACTTTGTCGGCGTGATTGATATACATATTAGTACCAAATTTCAGCTTTCTAGTGCTAACGGTCACTGAGATTATCCGCGGACGGACGGACGGACGGACAGACATGGCGAAACTATAAGGGTTCCTAGTTGACTATGGAACCCTAAAAAGTAGAAATTTCGAACCTTCTTGAAACTAACTAAAGTATAAAGTCAGGATTCCGAATGATTTCAATATACTAAAATTTGATATTCCTAGGGCCGTATTCTAACTTTAAAACACGTATAAACAAGATCCAATTTCAATACAACTCCAATGCATTAACAACGCAATACAGCTACGGCATAAACATCTATGGTTTATGGTTTAAGACATTTATTTCCCAATTAAAGAATACAATTCGCTTAGCATTGAGAAATACAGTTTCACAGTTAGATAACACAGTAGCATGCAGAGAACATCTGAAGCAGAAATATCAGAATTTGCTTGAGAAATATTCCAACACAACTCCAATACAACTTGTGTTGTTATTGTATTGTTAATGTATTTTAAAATTAGAATCCGGCACCTATTCTTTTAATGTTGCTAATAAGGCCACCTTTTCTGCATTCAGAGTTGATCTTATCTACATCCAGAGTAGAGTTTTACCTTTTTTATTGGTCAAAGGATAAACGCACGCCAGATGGCGCTTCAACAATAAAAAATGTGGGTTTTACCTAATTGTCATTTTAGAAGCTTCTTTCCAAAATTATTATTTCGCACATCCCTATACCAAAAAAAACACGAGCGCCGCTTCTATTTGGTAAATTTAAAAAGTAAAAAAAACTCGTGCATTCGAGGTCGGGTACCGCATAGTAACATAAATTGACTGACTTTTGATAGACTTTATGCGGTTGTAATAAAGCCTATGTATCGTTAACTTGTCGAAAATAGTACGGAATTGCAACCGGGATGTCCTATTGGATTATGCAAAAATGTTGCGTTAAGAGCTAATTGTGTAAACTGAACTTCCGCGGAACGCGCAGTTTCAATCAATCAATAAAATAATTTATTTGTCAGAATACGGTTACAAGATCTTAAGCTAGTCAGTAGGTCAAGCGTATTGCACCTGCAAGCAGGGTGCGCAGCCAACATGTCAATCGTTAACGCTTCGTAGCGAACCGAACGCAACTGTCACTGTCGCACTGATATGGAAAACTTGAAGAGTGATAGAGAGGGGTGACTACAATACGCTACGGAGCGTTAACGATTGGCACGTTGGCTACGGACACAGGTGTACAATTTTTTTCTTTCTACAATCTGAGTAATCGATTATATCAATGTTTATAAATAAAGGAAAAGTAGAAAAATCCACCGCCTCAGGCGAGACTCGAACTCGCGACTCTGGGATACATGCCCATCGCTCTGACCAACTGACGTTAGCAGACGTTCTGCTTAATACGCTTAATACAAAATTAATTGTAGTATGGGGTAGCACATTGTTATCGGTGAATTTTCAATACAACTTGGGACTCCGATGGCCGGTTGAGAAGTGTAAGACTTCTTCGGCAGATGTCGCTAGGCATCTCCCTAAGACGCATAAAGGATATAGTGGAGAAATTCGCAGCCATTAGGTAAGTCTCAGCAGCTCAGTTGGTCACAGCGATGGGCATGTATCCTAGAGTCGTGATTTCGAATCTCGCCTGAGGCGGTGGATTTTTCTACTTTTCCTTTACTTCTAATCATGGTGGTATCGTGAGCAGACCTTCTGCTTAATACAACATTATTCGATTACATATTAGTATATGTAAATGTATGTAAATATGTAAAATAGTTTTTACATATTTACATACATTTTGTGTAATTTATTATGTCCAGTGATCGGCACGACCCGTGCAACAAAGTGGAATTTCGCGTAAAAAAATACGGATATGGCTATAATATTTTATTGAATACACCCAATATTACACCCAATTGAACATATTTTTTTCAAACAAAATAGTGTGATTATAATTATGGCCATATTAAAATTACTATAGGAACGCCGCGGTGTTGCACGGGTCGTGCCGATCACTGATTATGTCACATGTTTGGATATTTAAGTCAAATCAAATTACACATATTCAAATTCTAATACAGGTACAGATTCAACAGGTTTTTGCTATTTAGCGATAGCAGTAGAAGCATGTAGCTTTTAGATACAAAGTTTTAGGATTAGGTAACATTGATTAGGGAACATTGACCGTGTCACTTGGTAACTGGAATACCCTAAAATTTCTTGGAGTCCAAGCAACACTTAGGGTGGGTTGCACCACGCATAACTTACAAACTGATCAACGTTAAATATGGCGACGGAGCTGTCATCCCATAGAAAACTGTCAAACTTTTCATACAAGATATTTTTAATGATGACGTTGGCGTAAACAGATGGTGCAACCGACCCTTAAACTCTCAACGTTTAATACTTCATTTGTTCTAGCGCCCCATATCTTACAAATACATACGAGTAGGTGTATTATAGTGGTTGTAACTACTTAGTCGGTAAGACATTATGTACCACAAAAAACTACTTAAACAAGCTTATAAAACAGCCATTTTAACCCTATGCCATCCAACTTGATAAAACAGGCTCCATAAGTCATGGAGTTATGCTCAGCAAAAGGCGCAGACGGTCTTTGAAAAACTTAATTAAAGCACGGGCAAAGACTGAAAAGAATGATAACGACAGAAATGTATATTTCCAAGGCCCTAATTAAATTGCCTAGTTGCAAGATTTTTTATAAGATTGTATTAAGTTGCGAACAGGTACATAATAGGAAGGCTAATTTTAGGCATCCGAGACAGGGCTTCAAACTTTTAAGTATTTCCTATTATTTATTTTATTTTAGTATTCAAATAAGTTACACAGCATTACTGTAATAAAACCAAGGCACTGTGAACTACAAAAATATATAGAAAAATACTTAAAACTAGTTTATTTAGGCGACGTAACTGCGTGGCTCCGTTACGTCGTCTGATCTGGTTCTATATTCAAAACAGTCGCATTACCTATACTAGAGACATACAGACAACGCATTGAAACCATTGTCGAAACTTCGAAACCGGCCTATAACCACGAACCACTTCGTTCGTTCGATTCTTAATTTGTATCACTCTCTTTCTGATATGCATGAGCAATAGAGACAAAGACAACGAAATTTAGATTTTCGATGTTCGCGGTAGGCTGAGGGTAAATTTTGTGACATTTTTAGGTAAATGTATCATTTGGCGGGTAAAGTTTACCCGATTCAATATGGACCCATATTGAATTAAAAAAAAAAAAAAAGTTAATCTTCATATGCAATGAAAATGTAAATTAATTATATAATTTCAATTTAATAAGTGTTGTAAAACCAAATATTTTTGCATGCCAAAATATATTACTTAATGTTTGGTAAGTCATTCATTATGGAAATAAAGAGGCTTTAGTAATCATTTGGCGACCGGCGCTTGTGTCGTCGCTGTACAGTCACCGGCAACAGTATCTTCCTACACGAAGGCCGCAAAAATATGTGACACGCTCTTATGGCCCTATAAATAAGAGCGTGTCACATATTTTTGTGGCCTTCGTGTAGCAAGATACTATTGACTGTACCAATTCAATATTGTATTCAATCAATAAAAGCGAAGCCCACAAAAAATATGTGACACGCTCCTATGGCCCTGAGTGTGTCACATTAAATTTACGGCCATCGTGTAGGAAGATACTATTGCCGGTGCCTGTACCAATTCAATATTGTATTCGATTAAGGTGACGGGTATCGCGGTTGACGACTGCATTTTGCGTTTTTATAATCGCAGCTTCCGCTTCTGCCATCTAGTATACTTGAGATGAACTATGACAATTCAATGTTGACATGTTTAAATAGTCAAGCAATCGCGGTATTTTACAGTAAGATGGCGCTTTGATAATGATTCCATTTTATGTGTACTTACTTAATTAAAGTTACTATTGTATGTAGGTAATCAATGACGAAATAATTAAAGTTACCTATAATATAAAACTACTTGACCAACGCACGCCATTACCTACAGTATCATAATCGCACAATTATAATGTTTTATTCTAAATATCCGAAATAAGCATTCAGAGGCCTTATTCCCATGAACGTTCCTCAATTTCATGAAATCTTACTCGATAGATGGCGGTAGCGCTCAGTACGCGACCGCTGGCAATGATCGACGATCGAACGATCTTGATCGTTTTCAACTTCAATTACAAGTAAAATTCTTTTTACGCATAAGTTACACACAGGCTATTTATTTTCTTTTATATGGAAGATACTACTAATTAAAGTATGTCGTAGGGACTGTTGGAGATACTTTTCGAATTAAAAGTATAATAAATTTCGAATTTCGAAAATTAGGTTTATTTAGTACTAGCTTTTGCCCGCTGCTTCGCTCGCGTTAAATTCGGGATAACACGGTTCCCCTTTGCCCCCTCGTAATGCTGCATACAAACTTCCACCCCCCATTTTAGGGAAGTGGGGGGTTAGAAAGAGACAAAAAGTAGCCTATGTCACTCTCCATCCCTTCAACTATCTCCACTTAAAAAAACACGTCAATTCGTCGCCCCCTTTTGCCGTGAAAGACGGACAAACAAACAGACAGACAGACACACTTTCACATTTATAATATTAGTATAGATTGTATAGACTGTTTTACACTTATGTTTAATTTTTACCCTCCTTCAATATGCCTGTATTCGGTAGGAAATAATTTATTACTTATACATACATAGGTAGTATTTTTTTTATTTTTTTTTATTCCAATATGGCTGAAATTTTTTTTTTGTAAAAATGGTCATGGTTGCAAATTTCGACTACTTCGGGTGTGTAGATTACGAAAATGATCATCGTCATGGTAGTCATTTTCGACTAACTCAGGATGTGCAGAATTTAAAAATAATGGTTATTTTAAAAACAAAGATGGCGGTCATACACTTTATGGTAAAAATCGTTATGGTAGTAATTTTCGATTAATTTAGGGGTGTAGATTTCGGAAAAAAGGACGGTTTTAAAATCAATGATGGCGGAAACGGAAAATTCTGTCAAAATCGTCATGGTAGTCATTTCCGACTAATTCGGGTAAGCAGATATCGAAAATAATGTCTATTTTGAAATCCAAGATGGCGGTCATACACTTTTTTTGTAAAAATCGTTACAGTAGTCATTTTCGACTACTGCAGGGATGTATATTTCAAAAGAAGACCGTTTTAAAATTCAAGATGGCAGAAATGGTAAATTTTGTCAAAATCGTCATGGTAGTCATTTTCGACTAATTATGGTGTGCAGATTTCTAAAATGATGTCTATTTTGAAATCCAAGACCGCGGTCATACACTTTTTTAGTAAAAATCATCATGTAAGTCGTTTTCAATTAATTCAGGGGTGTAGATTTCGATATAAGGACCGATTTGAGATCCAATATGGGTGTTAAAGGACAATTATTGTAAAAATCGTCATGGTAGTCATTTTTACTAATTTACGTGTGTAGATTTTTAAAATAAGGACCGTTTTAAAATCAAAGATGGCGGTAACGTAAAATTTTATCAAAATCGTCATGGTAGTCATTTTCGACTAATTCAAGTAAGCAGATCGATATCATTATTTTCGATAAAAAATTTTTTTTTTTAATTCAAGATGGCAGAAATGGTAAACTTTGTCAAAATCGTCATGGTAGTCATTTTCGACTAATTCAAGTAAGCAGATCGATATCATTATTTTCGATAAAAAAATTTTTTTTTTTTTATTCAAGATGGCAGAAATGGTAAACTTTGTCAAAATCGTCATGGTAGTCATTTTCGACTAATTTGTGTGTGCAGATTTCGAAAATAATGTCTATTTTGAAATCCAAGATGGCGGCCGTACACTTTTTACTTGAAAATCGTAATGGACGTCATTTCTAATTAATTCTGGGATGAATAATTCGAAAATAAGGACCGTTTTAAACTCAAAGATGGGGGAACTAAAAATTTTGTCAAAATCGTCATGGTTGTCGTCTTCGACTAATTTGGGTGTGCAGATTTTGAAAATAATGTCTGTTTTAAAATCCAAGATGGCGATCAAACACTTTTTGGTGAAAATCCATATGGTAGTCATTTCCGATTAATTCAAGTCTGTAGATTTCGAAAATAAGGACCGTTTTAAAATCAAAGATGGCGGAAATGAAAAATTTTCAAATTCGTCATGGAAGTCGTTCTCGACTATTTCGGTAATTGTCGAAAATAATGTCTATTTCGAAATCCAAGATGGCGATCACACACTTTACTTGTTATTTTAGCCATTTTCGATTAATTCAGGCGTGTAGATTTCAAAAATAAAGTCCGTTTCAAAATCCAAGATGGCAGAAATGGTTATTCATTTATAAAAATCGTTGGTATTCAGATATGTCGATTTCATAAACAAATTCTGTTTTAAAATTCAAGCCGGCGGCCATATACTTTTTTGCATCCCCGATTGAATTGAAAATGACTACCATAACGACAAATTGAACGATTTTTACAAAAAAAGTGTATGACCACCATTTGGATTTCAAAATAGACATTATTTTCAATATCTGCTTACCCGAATTAGTCGGAAATGACTAACATGACGATTTTGACGGAATTTTCCGTTTCCGCCATCTTTGATTTTAAAACGGACCTTATTTTCAAAATCTACACCCCTGAATTAATCGAAAATGACTACCATAACGATTTTTACAAAAAAGTGTATGACCGCCATCTTCGATTTCAAAATAGACATCATTTTCGAAATCAACACCCCCGAATTAGTCAAAGGTGGCTACCATGACGATTTTGTCAAAATTTTCCATTTCCGCCATCTTGTATTTTAAAACGGTCTTTATTTTCGATTTAACGATTTTTACCAAAAAAGTGTATAACCGCCATCTTGGATTTCAAAATAGACAATATTTTCGAAATCTGCACACCCAAATTAGTCGAAAATTAGTGACAAATTTAACGGATTTTACCAAAAAAGTATATGACCGCCATTTGGATTTCATAATAGACATTATTTTCGATATCTGCTTACCCGAATTAGTCGGAAACGACTACCATGACGATTTTGACAGAATTTTCCGTTTCCGCCATCTTCGATTTTAAAACGGACCTTATTTTCGAAATCTACACCCCTAAATTAACCGAAAATGACTACCATAACGATTTTTACCAAAAAAAGTGTTTGACCGCCATCTTGGATTTCAAAAGAGACATTATTTTCGATATCTGCTTACCCGAATTAGTCGGAAATGACTACCATGACGATTTTGACCGAATTTTCCGTTTCCGCCATCTTTGATTTTAAAACGGTCCTTATTTTAGAAATCTACACACCTGAATTAATCGAAAATGACTACCATAACGATTTTTACAAAAAAGTGTATGACCGCCATCTTGGATTTCAAAATAGACATTATTTTCGATATCTGCTTACCCGAATTAGTCGGAAATGACTACCATGACGATTTTTACAAAAAAGTGTATGACCGCCATCTTGGATTTCAAAAAAGACATTATTTTCGATATTTGCTTACCCGAATTAGTCAGAAATGACTACCATGACGATTTTGACAGAATTTTCCGTCTCCGCCATCTTCGATTTTAAAACAGACCTTATTTTCGAAATCTACACCCCTAAATTAACCGAAAATGACTACCATAATGATTTTTACCAAAAAAGTGTTTGACCGCCATCTTGGATTTCAAAATAGACATTATTTTCGATATCTGCTTACCCAAACTAGTCGGAAATGACTACCATGACGATTTTGACAGAATTTTCCATTTCCGCCATCTTTTATTTTAAAACGGTCCTTATTTGCGAAATCTAAACCCCTGCATTAATCGAAAATGACTACCATAACGATTTTTACAAAAAAGTGTATGACCGCCATCTTCGATTTCAAAATAGACATCATTTTCGAAATCTACACCCCCGAATTAGTCGAAGACGACTACCATGACGATTTTGACAGAATTTTCCGTTTCCGCCATCTTTGATTTTAAAACGGTCCTTATTTTCGAAATCTACACACCTGAATTAATCGAAAATGACTACCATAACGATTTTTACAAAAAAGTGTATGACCGCCATCTTGGATTTCAAAATAGACATTATTTTCGATATCTGCTTACCCGAATTAGTCGGAAATGACTACCATGACGATTTTGACAGAATTTTCCGTTTCCGCCATCTTTGATTTTAAAACGGTCCTTATTTTCGAAATCTACACACCTGAATTAATCGAAAATGACTACCATAACGATTTTTACAAAAAAGTGTATGACCGCCATCTTGGATTTCAAAATAGACATCATTTTAGATATCTGCTTACCCGAATTAGTCGGAAATGACTACCATGACGATTTTTACAAAAAAGTGTATGACCGCCATCTTGGATTTCAAAAAAGATATTATTTTCGATATTTGCTTACCCGAATTAGTCAGAAATGACTACCATGACGATTTTGACAGAATTTTCCGTTTCCGCCATCTTCGATTTTAAAACGGACCTTATTTTCGAAATCTACACCCCTAAATTAACCGAAAATGACTACCATAACGATTTTTACCAAAAAAGTGTTTGACCGCCATCTTGGATTTCAAAATAGACATTATTTTCGATATCTGCTTACCCGAATTAGTCGGAAATGACTACCATGACGATTTTGACAGAATTTTCCGTTTCCGCCATCTTTGATTTTAAAACGGACCTTATTTTCGAAATCTCCACCCCTGAATTAATCAAATATGACTACCATAACGATTTTTACAAAAAAGTGTATGACCGCCATCTTCGATTTCAAAATAGACATCATTTTCGAAATCTACACCCCCGAATTAGTCGAAGACGACTACCATGACGATATTGACAAAATTTTCCATTTCCGCCATCTTGTATTTTAAAACGGTCTTTATTTTCGATTTAACGATTTTTACCAAAAAAGTGTATAACCGCCATCTTGGATTTCAAAATAGACAATATTTTCGAAATCTGCACACCCAAATTAGTCGAAAATGGCTACCGTGACAAATTTAACGGATTTTACCAAAAAAGTGTATGACCGCCATTTGGATTTCGAAATAGACATTATTTTCGATATCTGCTTACCCGAATTAGTCGGAAATGACTACCATGACGATTTTGACAGAATTTTCCGTTTCCGCCATCTTTGATTTTAAAACAGTCCTTATTTTCGAAATCTACACCCCTGAATTAATCAAAAATGACTACCATAACGATTTTTACAAAAAAGTGTATGACCGCCATCTTGGATTTCAAAAAAGACATTATTTTCGATATTTGCTTACCCGAATTAGTCAGAAATGACTACCATGACGATTTTGACAGAATTTTCCGTCTCCGCCATCTTCGATTTTAAAACGGACCTTATTTTCGAAATCTACACCCCTAAATTAACCGAAAATGACTACCATAATGATTTTTACCAAAAAAGTGTTTGACCGCCATCTTGGATTTCAAAATAGACATTATTTTCGATATCTGCTTACCCAAACTAGTCGGAAATGACTACCATGACGATTTTGACAGAATTTTCCATTTCCGCCATCTTTTATTTTAAAACGGTCCTTATTTGCGAAATCTAAACCCCTGCATTAATCGAAAATGACTACCATAACGATTTTTACAAAAAAGTGTATGACCGCCATCTTCGATTTCAAAATAGACATCATTTTCGAAATCTACACCCCCGAATTAGTCGAAGACGACTACCATGACGATTTTGACAGAATTTTCCGTTTCCGCCATCTTTGATTTTAAAACGGTCCTTATTTTCGAAATCTACACACCTGAATTAATCGAAAATGACTACCATAACGATTTTTACAAAAAAGTGTATGACCGCCATCTTGGATTTCAAAATAGACATTATTTTCGATATCTGCTTACCCGAATTAGTCGGAAATGACTACCATGACGATTTTGACAGAATTTTCCGTTTCCGCCATCTTCGATTTTAAAACGGACCTTATTTTCGAAATCTACACCCCTAAATTAACCGAAAATGACTACCATAACGATTTTTACCAAAAAAGTGTTTGACCGCCATCTTGGATTTCAAAATAGACATTATTTTCGATATCTGCTTACCCGAATTAGTCGGAAATGACTACCATGACGATTTTGACAGAATTTTCCGTTTCCGCCATCTTTGATTTTAAAACGGTCCTTATTTTCGAAATCTACACACCTGAATTAATCGAAAATGACTACCATAACGATTTTTACAAAAAAGTGTATGACCGCCATCTTGGATTTCAAAATAGACATCATTTTAGATATCTGCTTACCCGAATTAGTCGGAAATGACTACCATGACGATTTTTACAAAAAAGTGTATGACCGCCATCTTGGATTTCAAAAAAGACATTATTTTCGATATTTGCTTACCCGAATTAGTCAGAAATGACTACCATGACGATTTTGACAGAATTTTCCGTTTCCGCCATCTTCGATTTTAAAACGGACCTTATTTTCGAAATCTACACCCCTAAATTAACCGAAAATGACTACCATAACGATTTTTACCAAAAAAGTGTTTGACCGCCATCTTGGATTTCAAAATAGACATTATTTTCGATATCTGCTTACCCGAATTAGTCGGAAATGACTACCATGACGATTTTGACAGAATTTTCCGTTTCCGCCATCTTTGATTTTAAAACGGACCTTAGTTTCGAAATCTCCACCCCTGAATTAATCAAATATGACTACCATAACGATTTTTACAAAAAAGTGTATGACCGCCATCTTCGATTTCAAAATAGACATCATTTTCGAAATCTACACCCCCGAATTAGTCGAAGACGACTACCATGACGATATTGACAAAATTTTCCATTTCCGCCATCTTGTATTTTAAAACGGTCTTTATTTTCGATTTAACGATTTTTACCAAAAAAGTGTATAACCGCCATCTTGGATTTCAAAATAGACAATATTTTCGAAATCTGCACACCCAAATTAGTCGAAAATGGCTACCGTGACAAATTTAACGGATTTTACCAAAAAAGTGTATGACCGCCATTTGGATTTCGAAATAGACATTATTTTCGATATCTGCTTACCCGAATTAGTCGGAATTGACTACCATGACGATTTTGACAGAATTTTCCGTTTCCGCCATCTTTGATTTTAAAACAGTCCTTATTTTCGAAATCTACACCCCTGAATTAATCAAAAATGACTACCATAACGATTTTTACAAAAAAGTGTATGACCGCCATCTTGGATTTCAAAATAGACATTATTTTCGATATTTGCTTACCCGAATTAGTCGGAAATGACTACCATGACGATTTTGACAGAATTTTCCGTTTCCGCCATCTTCGATTTTAAAACGGACCTTATTTTCGAAATCTACACCCCTGAATTAATCGAAAATGACTACCATAACGATTTTTACAAAAAAAGTGTATGACCGCCATCTTGGATTTCAAAATAGACATTATTTTCGATATCTGCTTACCCGAATTAGTCGGAAATGACTACCATGACGATATTGACAAAATTGTCTAGTTTTCAAATAAAAAATCATTTTACGTCACACCTGGCCATAATGTGAGTTTTACCGCACGCTACGCTAATTGTGTACTCACCACGGGCAGTAAAAAAGAAAGCCCTCTATCGCATATTTACAACCCTCGCCTGCGGCTCGGGTTACAAGTACCTGCGATTTCGGGCTTTCTTTCTTTTACAGTCCTTGGTAAGTAATGTACTATAATAATATTAAAGTAAAGTAAATATTTCAATCTTTTATTTCAAGGATCTTTATAATTCAATCGCACTTCTCGCAACTATAGGGCAATGGAAACCGGTTACTACGTGTTGGGGATTTCATACAACGTTACCCGTTTTAGTGGCCTCTTAGTGTATCTAGCTGGCAAACTTACGTAATGCGCGTAGGACGATTTAGCACAGGTCCGTCGTCTGTGAGCTCTCGTTCCATACTGAGCTAGAGGCGACGGCGCGATGTGTTTTGTCAAGTTTTTAACCGATTTAGAGTCATCTTCAAAAAATTACACTTTATTTAAATTTTGCGTTACAGTAATGATTTTTTTTTTCGTGGTAGATCTATAGCTGAACTTTAATATATTTATATCTTTAGGGCAGAATATTTATAGGACTTCCGTGAAAAAAATTAAATGTAAACCGGTTTTCATCAAAAAAATTGCAATATTCAGAAGGTATTTTGTCTATTATCCAAGATGAATCTTCAATTTTTCTTACCATGGCCGTCTTGAACATGATATACTGAATTGAATTGTATTCAAATTTTATGAGAAAGGTTCCCTTTATTTGAGTAATCTGAAAAAAAACCAGACGTCTAACTGCAAACTCTGAAGAGGCCTGCCAAGAGAAGCCATGTTTTTCAGGTTTTTTTCTCAAAAATGTAATATTTTTTCCCATGGCCGTCTAGATAAAGGAAGGGACTATTATATGCATTAAAAGTTAATTTAAAAACACAAAGCATTTTCGCTATAACCTCCGAAGAAAATGATGAATTTCGCAAATTACGCGCATTTTGGGAATAAGGCCTCTTCATCATGGCGGTTATATTTCTATGTGTCAAGTACGTGTCAAGTCTTTCAAAATAAAAGTTCAAATAAAATGTACTTAACTGAAGATAATATTATTTGTAACTAATTTGTTTTATGTCCTCTTCTGCTCTGAAAAATCCAGGTTTTTAGTATCTATAACGAAATTAGAGATGGTCAAAATCGCTTTCAATGAGGACGGTAAAGTGCGTTGGGATAAGACCGCATCGGGAGAACATCGGATAATTCAATTACCTATCTGGAAAATTATCCTTTAGTTGCAAATACAAACCACACATCCTCCAACACTATTATGTACCTGTACCTAGTTGCATTTTGATATAATGGCGATGCCGCTTTTTTCAGGTACATTCACATTTTACTTAAATGTTTCTTCCGGTAGGTATGCTTAATAAAAACGACTGTTGGTTAAGTGAAAAGTTTAAAAAACCGGCCAAGTGCGTGTCGGACCACGCACAGGAGGGTTCCGTACCTTCAATGGAATAAGAACCAAACTAATAGCAAAAGGTCGTATCTGATGCCTATGGAGGAAGTTTTTTGGAAATAACTCAAAAATGGCTAAACCGATAATGTTCAAAACAATTTTCGTAGCAAGTATATAATAAGGCGCATCTCCTCAAATTTTTTCATATTTTTTGGACTTACGGTTCAAAAGTTACAGGGGGGGCTACAAAATTTTTCTGACTTTCGAAGCGATTATATCAAAAAATATTTACTGATCACAAAATGATCAAAAAAACTTCAATATTATTTTTAAAGACCTATCGATTGATGTATCACATGTTGATATTAGGTAAAAACAATTTTTTTGAAATTTAGATACATGTATGGAGCGCCCCCCTTAAAATATTTTTTTTTCAAATTTAAATACATAACTAAAGTAGCGGCATACAGAATACACCTTATGTGTAAATTTTATTCAGATACGTCGTATAGTTTCCGAGTAAAATGGCTGTGACATACGGACGGGCAGACATACAGACAGACGTGACGAATCCATAAAGGTTCCGTTTTTTGCCATTTGGCTACGGAACCCTAAAAATCACTTATTTGACGATCTCCTAGCCCTGTCGGTAGTGACCCTGCCTACGAAGCAGGAGGTTCCGGGTTCGAATCCTGGTCAGGGCATTTATTTGTGTGTTGATCGCAGATATTTGTTCCTGAGTTATGGATGTTTTCTTTGTATTTGAGTATTTATCCATATTTATCTATTATATATATCGTCGTCTAGTACCCACAACACAAGCCTTATTGAGCTTACTGTGGGCCTAGGTCGATTTGTGTAAGATTGTCGTATAATATTTATTTATTATTTATAGTAAATGTATGGAAAATATTTAATTTGTGGCTTTTTAGTACATTACCTAATAATAGGAAACTATAAGAAACGATAGGAATGGAATCGATTGGCATAAAAAAGCAGCATGTGAAAAATAAAAAAAACAATTTTCATAAAGTATGGGAAAAGTTTTTCTCAATTTGTGGCTTTTCTAGCCGCAAATTATTTTTGATCCCATACAAGAATGGGATCGATTGGCATCAAAAAGAAGTTTACCAAATGTGACCTCATCTCGCATCCTATATGTTTTTTTCCAAAATCCGTAGAAGACCTTCCCTCAATTTTAAATTAATGAAGATTGATTAATTTGAAATTGAGGGAAGGTCTTCTAAGACCATTTTCGCGTTGCAGCGAGGGATCTGGTAGCTGCCCCCACTGACCCAAAAAGAAATTGAACTTGTATATTATTTCAAATTATCGAAGTTACAAGTAAAAGTAGTTAAGATAAAAGTAATTGCAATTACAAATTATATGTAATCGGGAATACTACTGACATGTAATATCAATTACAAGCAATTTCAATCACTTAATATAATTGATTTTCATGTAATTTAATTAGCAATTTAATTCATTACAAAAGTAGGTACCATCTAATAAATTACGCCCAACACTGAATAAACATCAGGTTCAAGAGGGTAGTATGGAGGATGTATGCTATCTGCTGCCGAAGTCGCGCATACATGTGATCTTTATAGACAAAAAAGTTTCGTTCTATAAATTCAATTGTTTGTCAGAAAAAATGGTTTGATTTGTTTTTGCGTGGCATTTAAGACTGGATCCAGTTAATTGTTGCTGTGAACATTTTTTAAATTGGTACCTAGTTGGTTACTAGGAACAGGTTTAGACACGGGTATGTTATGTCCAAAAGGGAGGTATGGGCACTCCGAATGTTATCTCGCTAACTGTGGTAAGGCACAGTTCAGCGAATGTTATCACGCTCAAATCTGGACCTGGCTCAGAGCTCGACTGGGGAAGTACCTTACAGAAAACCATAGCTAAAAAGCAAATAACTTAATTCAACCTAAAGTTTAAGATTAATTTTTTAACATGTTTTAACCATTTTCATTTATATGCCATAAGTGTTTTTTACTAAAAAAATTGACAAATATAAAAGCGTTTGTCGTCTCACATAAGAATTATAAATTGAAATTACACAAAAGAATTAAAAACACGAAAAGTCAGCACGAGTAAGTTAATAACATATAATAGCTTTTGCCCGCGGCTTCGCTCGCGTTAAATTCGGGGTAACAAACCATACAAACTTTCACCCCCCATTTTAGGGAAGTGGGGGGTTAGAAAGAGACAAAAAGTAGCCTATGTCACTCTCCATCCCTTCAACTATCTCCATTTAAAAAATCACTTCAATTCGTCGCCCCGTTTTTCCGTGAAAGACGGACAAACAAAGAAACAAACACACACATACACTTTCCCATTTATAATATTAGTATAGATTAGTTGTATCGTGTCGTGTATAGGGTCGTCACGGTTTTTTGGGTACATTTTTGGGTTAGTTTTGGTTAATTGCCATCTATTTCAAAAGTTTTATCATATCAAAATCCATTATAATATTAAAATACTAGCTTTTACCCGCGACTTCGTCTGCGCGAAATTAACATGAGCCATATGGAATTACATAATAAAACGCAAAATCAAAGTTACTAGTTAGTAAAATCTAAGAGCAAATATAAAACTAGCACGTATGCTATTTCAAGTCAACAGGGAGCAACAATTCCGTATAAACTTCCATTCCGTTTTCATCCCCTTATACATACCAAATTTCATCTAAATCAGTTTAGCGGTTTAAGCGTGAAGAGTTAACAGACAGACACACTATAATATTAGTATGGATACGTATTATATCTCTTCAAGTAGGCTGGGGAAAAAAAAAGAATTATAGCCAAAAGCGTTTTTTAAAATTTTAAAATTTTGAAATATCTTGCTTCAAAGGTTTGAAACATCTTGTCTTTCCACTCTCAATATTTTTAACTCACTCGTTTTTGAAAAGTTTGAGAAAATGCTGAAAGGTTGACATTAACATAATAAAGGCGGTTTATAATTATATCTATTATTTGAAACCGTGCATAGGGTGGTTATGCTAGTTTCCCGTCCGGGTTGCCGTCCACCTGATTAAACTGCTACAAATTTATTGGACTAAGAGCTGGCCACGTCAGATATGACACAATAATGAGAGCAATGAAACCTGACTATTGTGTCATATCTGACGTGGCCAGCTCTCCGTCTACATGAAAAAAACTTTTTGAGGTCAAATTTGCCATTGATAATAATTATTTATTCTTTAATTGATATTTTAATTATAAGCTTTTATTTCAAAAACTTGAATATCAATATATCAATAAGTATGGACGGAAAACTGACACATACTCCACTTTTACAAAAAATGTTTTATTATAAAAAAACCTTTCGAGTATGATTTATTCTCGTATAATAATAATCTAAACAAGACCATATAAGCTCTAGAACGATAAGTAAGGGCACTTCAAAATTTATTATTGCATTACAAAGCTGGCAAAATCGATAAGTGGAAGAAAACTAGCACCTAAAAACTTACTAAGAGTACATTTTATTCAATAGTCCAATCTTAAGTAGAAGGAGTAGATTTTGAAAATTTATACAGGAAAAACAGCTTAGGTACACTTCATACTGATTTGAAACAAGGATTAATATTTCGAGAAATGTTTACAAAGGTAAAGCATAAAAGTCAGCCCTGAAAGCTGACCAACTAGTTCAAAAATGGTCCGGTCTTACCCCATCGTACCTTACTTATTGTTTTTTTCATTTTAGGGATTGTGAGAAATTATATTGGTATATATACTTATACGATTAAATTAATTCTATATCTACATACCTACCTAATAATAATATTAATAATTCACCATATCTTTTAAATCGTACGAAAACGAACATGCAATAAACCATATAAACCTAATGGCGCGACCAGACATCGCAGAGTGCCGGGACAGCCGAGCCGATTGTTTCTTTCTTATTCCATAGTAAAGAGAGAGATATACAACCTAACACGATGATGTGGACAAATCACTGACAAATGCACGAATGTGTTTCAACTTCAAGCGCATTTGATTGTATTCAATGTATCCGTCATTCATATCATAATATAGATCTAGCTTGCAACAGCGCAAAGCAAGAAGCGAAATGAGCAAATGAGAGTAAGCTGGCAACGTCGCCTCGGATGGAAACTGCTCGAACAAACGCACTCTTGTAATATAAATTATGGTAAAAACATGGACGAAGCCGTCTATGGTAAAAAGTACCCATACCCACTGTAAAAATTGAATAATGAATTAGTCTCTTTAATAAGTTGGTAGTTTAAATATATTGGGTAAAAAAGTCAAAATAAAAAGATTAAACTAACTACTAACTTGACTATAGTATGATTTGACTTTTTTTTTGTCCAAAAATACCTATAAATCGCTTAGGATCAGGATTGAAAATATAAATGAGAAATGAGATAAAAAAATAAACAAAAAAGTTAACATCAGCCTAGATTTGAACTCGGACATATCTACTTAGTAAGCAAGCGTACTATAACCTAAGCTATGTGGAACGAATTTCCGCACTCAAAATTACTAATCATATTACTCAAATTTGACACATGAAACATATCTCTGGCTGCAATAGAATAAACGCCTATAAGTTTTATTGCAGCAATTGCATAGTTCTGATTATTACAGGCTCTACAAGGTTTTGCGTCTAAAACCTTTATTAAGCGCTTAATACGACTATAGTTATCGGTAGAACATTAGTAATGTGCTAAGAAGTAATTATGTTTAATTTCGCAACATAGAATTATTTCTGACCGAAATAAAACTTGCGACAAGTTTTCTCCAAAACAGTTTCATAACGATGATATATATACCTAATTATGTTATACAAGACCAAGCACGTATCGGTAGACCGAACCCAAGTATATGCCCCTACAGAAAATGTAACATACATGCTCCAACGTGGTTTGTTTTCTTCAAAAACCTTGCACGAAAACACCTCGATTTGACGTGTTTGCATATATCGTCGCCTTTAAGCGCCGGCCACTAAATGGTATCTTTCCAAAATCATGTCATATTTCATTCGCTATACCCGTCTCTCTGTCTAATAGCTACTATATACTAATACTAAGTTTTAATTTTGTTACAGGTAAGTGAACTGAGTGACGCACAGTTGTAGTAACAACTTGTATTATTTTGTAAGTATTAGTTATTTGCTTAAAAATGACAATAAAATAGTTAAAATGAGACATTATCTTAAGGATGTCAGTCCATTTTACGACATATGTGTACGGCCTCATGCAGTGGCGTACTTTCGGCAGCGCGTTCGGCGGTGCGACCAGCGTTGCGTTGAGCTTCAATGGGCTCAAATGAGCATTGTTCGTTGAGATCTCGAGATTTATCATGGACGCGGTGTCGAAAGGTACGCCGGTCGCCACTGTTCGCGAGCGGTCACTCACTTTGCACCGTAAAGAGATTACGGATTCATGCATTAAAAGCAGCATTTAAGTTCATTAATTTTGTATGAAAAGTTGAAAATTTGAAGAGTTTTGGTGTATTTTAAAACAACAGTTATCAAAATATATGCTTATAACTTTTTGCAATGTAGGTAAGTCTCAACAATTTTCTAGTAAATTACAATTTATTTTGTATTACGCAGACCGTCTGCTAACGATACCACAATGTTTTGAAAGAAAGGAAAAGTAAAAAAATCCACTGCCTTAGGCGAGACTCGAACTCGCGACTCTGGGATACATGCCCATCGCTCTGACCAACTGAGCTACTGAGACTTACCTGATAGCTGCGAATTTCTCCACTGTATCCTTTATGCGTCTTAGGGGGACGCCTAGCGACATCTGCCGAAGAAGTCTTTCACTTCTCAACCGGCCATCGGCGTTCCAAGTTGTATTGAGAATTCACCTATAACAAAGCGCTACCCCATACTACAATTAATGTTGTATTAAGCAGAACGTCTGCTAACGATACCACAATGTTTAGAAATATAGGAAAAGTAGAAAAATCTGCTGCCTCAGGTGAGACTCGAACTCGCTACTCTGGAATACATGCCCATCGCTCTGACCAACTGAGCTACTGAGTTCGAGTCTCGCCCGAAGCAGTGGGTTTTTCTACTTTTCCTTTTTTTCTTAACATTCAAGTAAATTAGTTCAGCAACGCTACCGCTTACGTCAATTTATACTTTGCTCTTGTCAATTCAACATACTCAATTCCATGGCTGACTGGTAGAGAATGCCATTTGGTATTAAGTCCGCCATTTGTACATTATCACTTGTTCTGCAATAAAGTTTAAATAAATAAATACTTGTATAACGAAATTTCGATTTTCGCCTTAATCGGACATGTTTCAACGTCTCTCAAATGTAAAATGTTGAGCTGCCGACATTGTATTCCAAACGGATTTAATTAGTGCGGCTCTAAGCTGAGGCTCGTGAGTGTAATCCAGCCGGCAGCCAGAGTGCTCCAATATAGACTACCCCATATAGACCCCGCTTTATACAACTATCTGTGTATAACGGGTTAACGGGTTACTCACGTAATTTAAGTCGATTTTTGCTCGACATGTTTCGATCAATTTACGATGATCATTTTCACGAGCCGGGTACTTAAATAAACGCTTAAAGTACGCGTGAATAACCCGTTATAAATATTTTTAATATTATATAGACATTCATATTTAAAGGATCCCAATGACATGTTGTTAGCGAACTCCGGCTCACTGGCTTTGTTTTACATTAGATTTCAATACTTTTTGCAGTAGGAGAACTGCGTTGCGAGACTGGCATTTTTGTACATGTAATGTTTTTGATGGGATCTCATTCCTTTTTGTAAGTACCTAACCTATACTATCTAATTATGTAGTGTAAAAAATAACTAAGCAACAGAAAAAAATACTTCGTAATCGCACATATTTGTCCTTTTCAAATTACATTGTTAACTGTGCGGTTTCTAGAACTAGACAACCCGACTGATATTGCGGTATGTTTTAATTTTTGGTGGCTTTATAGCCTAAACCCTAGAACTGTTCAAAATTTGGAGCTTATAGGACTACTAGAAGTACCTTAGATGTATGATGATCGTGATCAGTGAGTCAGTGATAAATAGGCATCGGAGTTTTTGTCGCATGGTAAGACTAATAGCAAGCTATGGAGTCGACATTTGCCATAAATGTAAACTCTTATTCATGCTCATACTCATTTATTGAATTTATCTTAAAATGCCTTTAGAGCGGTCGGTCGTGAATAAATTATCTTAGTCGAATTAGATAAAAAAAAAATTTTCTATTAGATTATGAATTCATAACTTCAACTATTTTAACGTACAACTGTACACAGAACATTAATAATTTTTTGATATTTTGCACGGATAGTGCTGCATACATGCTTCTCGCTGGCAAAATTTTAAAAAGAAAATTTTACAATATGAAACATATTACGTGATGGAGTGCGTGTAAGCACACGCACTCCGTCGAGTTGCAGAAGAAATAAGATCTGAGCATGACGATTAACTTCGTCATGCTCATATATTATTTCTTCACTTTGATCTCAAACGTCAAAAAGATATTTCTCAAATCGCCACAAAGAACGAGGCTATTTAAAGAGATGGTCCCCGATGTGCCATTACCCCCGCAACCAGTAATAACGAGGTGGGCTACTTGGCTGAGTGCTGCTTTCTATTGTGTTATATTTGAATTAAATAGCAGATAAGCTATCGCAATATCAAAAGCCCAAGCCGCATTGTCGAACGTAAATATCCAAAAAGAGCTAAGTTTTATAAAGGATAACTATGAACTTATTGTCGAGTCGATTACAATGTTAGAATGTACCAACATATCCATAAAGCAAACTTTCCGTATATTAGACAAAATTAGAAGTATTTTACATGTTTCGGCCCTGAAACAGTTCAAGATAAATTGGATCCCATCAAAAACATAAATGTGAAAGGCTGCCAAGTTCGATACTATGGGAATGCTTCGCCTATAAAAGAAGTGAGATCTGAATAAGTACCAAGTTCCATAAAAATACCTCAAATCATAAATAGTTATAGGAATGCACACTTGATTTCCAGCAGTTTTTAAGGTACATTTTGAATAAGTATCACGTTACATAGAAATATCTAAAATTATAATAGTCAGAGAAACGCACACCGGTTTTTTTAGCAGTTTCCTGATAACATTTATTATTTTCAGTACTTTTTAATGATGTTACTTGGCAAGTTTTCACACACCACACACCTTTTCAATGCAATGAATCGACACCTTTGGACTGCAATGTGTCAAGTATATAATTTTCTATTAAAACTTGAAATGGAGCTTTAGGAAATGTCTCATTCCACTTAGGTATGTACTTTATACTATAACCCTTTATACTAAGCGTCTAATTCTATTTTACTATTTATTTATAGGTGATTTTTACAAATAAACTGGCTCCCTACACCTATAAAATGTACCTACTTACATATAATTACATACGTCAATAACGTACTTTATTCTGTTTGTAAGTACGCTACCTATATAATAACTTGGTAATACCTACCTACCAGTAGGTATTATAATTGGTGGCCTATTATGTAGCCCTAGAAGTGCACCATCCCATCTCATCCCGTGGCGTATCGGAGGGTGAGATGTAGTATATATAATTCCATCTTAGAGTATATATGATTTCCGTGTTCTTGAATCTGCGATTTTATTAGTTGTAAAATTTGAAATTATTTAGACTATGCGAGAAAAAATAGTCTTTTCATTTTTGTTTGACTGATTTAGCGCACCTAGTGTACCTAGTGACCTCTTTTGCACTTCGTAAATCGTGGGTTCGGTTCCCGCAACAGACACACACAGAGTGGTGACAATTTTATTGTTCTTGTCTTTAAGACAAACATGTATTGTCTTAAATTGGTATGTACCTAAATTTAAATAAGTCTTATCTCATTTCCACTCCATACCTACTTATAGTAGAACAAAATTACACATTCGTTGTTTTCTAAACTGACTCACACTTGGCCGTTTTCAGATTTTTACTTTATTTCGACCTAAAGACAAACCTTCGAGCCAAATTTCAGGTCGGTACGACCATTGGAAGATAGACCCATTTAGTTCATTATGACTTCATAGTAGAACAAAGTTACACCTTCGCTATTTTTAAAACTGACTCACACTTGGCCGTTTTCAGATTTTCCCCTTTACTTTGACCTTAAGACCTATCTCCATGCCAAATTTCAAGTCAGTACGACCATTGGAAGTGGTCTAGGTTTTTGATGAGTCAGTGAGTGAGTGTATAGTAAAAATAGCGATTTTCTGACGTCAATATCTCAAGAACTGCTATAGGTAGAATAATGAAATTTTGTATTCTAGACAATTAAGGGGATGTCAACAGACACTCGAAATTTCATATGCGTAGATAAAATATGTTTTGAGTTATAGGGTGGTCGAAATTGGCCCGAAATGGTTCGTGTAATATAACCCACGGCCGGTGTGTCGCTTTTTTTTGCTCGAATTTGGCGGACACACTGCCGTGTGTCTAGATAAAGTACTCTACAGAAATCCGGACCTCGTAGAGGTTAGAGCCATGGCAAATTCTCAGCAATTCGAAAGAATATTAGAATACGCGACGTTAACATCAGTTGATGTAGAACGATCGTTTTCTAGTCACAAGTGGATATTTGATCATCATAGAACCCGATTTACCCCCGAAAATATGGAAAAGGTCGCAGTTCTTTACTCATTTCATAACTGTAATTATGAAAAGGATGATGCATATATCATGTCATATCAGGACTTTGAAGCTCTTATTCCTGTAGCTTCATGTTCTATGGAAATTTGAACTAATTAAAAGATCCAACATTCTATTGCCTAAAATACCTATGTCTTGGTTCTCATTTCAACTAAGTCCGGATGAATTCATAATTGTAAATGTAAATATCAGTTTACGTGCCTATGTCTAAATCTTCAGATGTACTGTAAAACTATACAACTGCGAATAGGTAATTCGCCACTAGTGTGGACTAAAAACTTCCCTTCTGCCGTGTTTTAATTCATCGCATCGTCGTTCGTTGAGAATTTTCTATTTTTGCACTTATATCGCGATGTACTAAGCTCGTTTTATTTTGATACCTACGTCTACTCGTAGTGTCCTTGTAAAAATGACGACTGCGGAACCATATATTGAGCCTGGCCCAACATGTTCTCCTATTTTTATATACATATTTTTTACGTGTTTTAATGTATCTTTTGTTTGTTGTAAGTAATACTTATTTTCCAAAGATAACATTAAATAATCGTTTCTAAACTCGTCAACGTTGTTGTCCTTCATTACAAAAAAATACCTAACTAATTAAATAAATGAGTATGAGTATGAATAAGAGTTTACATTTATGGCAAATGTCGACTCCATAGCTTGCTATTAGTCTTACCATGCGACAAAAACTCCGATGCCTAGTGATAAATAGTGATCGGACACAGGTAGCAATTTAAGGACGATAGTATAACATGCATATGACTTAATTTACATTTTGTGTATAATTTAATTATTTTATACATTAAATATGCATGATTTTATTATCAAAATATTTACTTGAATGATGAAGATGAGCTATCGCTTTACAACTAAGCACCACTCATGTCTGTTGATGTAGAGAGGTCGTTCTCTTTATATAAGTTGATTGTCAATGATAAATCAAATTAATTCAAAATACCAACCATAGAAAAAGTTTTGGTTCCTACAATAATAAAATTATGTATGTGTTTTCATTGAAAATATGTATTGTCTTCTTTTTAATAAATCTTAAATAAATATACACTACAGCAAAAAATTCCTTTTAATGATATAGGCTTATCCATGTTACTTATTATGTTCAACGTCAAAGTGACATAAATTGCTACCTATGTCCGATCACTAGTGATAAAATTAAGGAATTTTGACTTTCAGTCATTCTTATAGTATATGTTGAAATTCAATGATATTAGAAATATATCTTCCTTGTGTTATGGTCTCTTGGTGACAGAAATTTCAGAATTGGAGGGGGGTCGAATATAGCCTAAATGGCTTCGGTAAAAGGATGGTACGCCGTGCCTTTGTTCTGATTTGCTCGAATTGGCTGGGGTACTGCCGTGCCCCAGATTTTGAACATCTTGCCCTGTTTAGCAGTTTCTGCTGCAGAGTGTATAATTCAGCGCATCTCTATTCGAAGTCGCTTTTTTGGCTTCAAAAATTGCCTCTAGTAGTTTCTTTACTTTATATGCCAATGAGTCGAATCAAAGCTCCGTCTAGTATGTTAGCGGTCTATGGCTCGAGTACAACGTGAGTACAACCTACGTAACGTTTGGCTGCCTGTGAATGGATTGTGGAATTCTAAAGGAACGCCATACTCTTGCCAACGTGGTTTGTATATTGTACAAAATACAACGTGACCTTATAATATGTGATTACATCAGTTGCTTTGTAAATGTCGATTGTTCAATTCAACTTGAATGATTTAACAAAATCAATAAAACATACCGACGGCTCGCCAATTACAACTAAAACTAACCATAACTCTGTGTATTCTAACTTTAAAATACGTTTTAGATATTATCGAACTCCAATACAACTCCAATGCATTGCAATGCAACTGCAACTCATTGTATTTGGATTAGAGTTGCATCAAAATCATTCAAACAAATTCTGATTCAGGCGTTTACATACATAGGAGTTATATTCTGTATAGGCTACGGTAACTGCTTACCATCAGGCGGGCCGTATACTTGTTTGCCACCGTCGTGGTATATAAAAAAAAATCTGTATACGTTTTAAGTCGTATTGATGATAAAACCTGATTAAAATACTCGTAACGTTTTAGTAACTGAGTATTATCTGAATAAGAATTTCTTCAGATATGATTTCGATGCAACTCTAATACAACTCCTATGTATTGGAATATATGCATATTCCAATACATAGGAGCCAATGCTGGAGTTTTATTGTCAAGATCATCACAGCGAATGTCATCTCGCTCAAATCTGGAGTATAGCCCGACTGGGGAAGTACGTCCACCTTACCACACACCACAGCCAAATAGTTTGCCAAAGAGCTCAAAGAGGATCCAGCGTGTTGACGACGAGAGACCCTCTTGTTCGTTTGGCCGTCAACATAGTGAATCCTCCTTTTTGTGAAGGGTCGGCAACGCGCATGTGACACATCTGGAGTTGCAGGCGTCCATAGGCTACGGTAGCTGCTTTCCATCAGGCGGGCCGTATGCTTGTTTGCCACTGTCGTGGTATAAAAAAAAATATCTTAAGCGTCTAACAAAAATCAAATACAAGCTAGTTCTAGGTATTTTTTCCTGAAGTTAAATCTATTTTAGTATACGACATTTTGTTGTCATTTGCCCGTGTGTCTTGCTTGCACTTATACATTGGTACAAGGGAGATCGCGTACAGGTGCCGAATTCTTATTTTAAAATATATAAAAAATAGATGCAAATCACAACCAATTTCAAACTTAACTCCAACACACAACAAATAATCAATCGATATTGAAGTATATTGGAATTGCATCGCAATAATTTCCAAGCAAAGTCTTATATTTCTGATTCAGACGTTTAGGCGCAAGCTGTGTTGCGTAGTTAATGCATTGGAGTTGTATTGAAGTTGGATCGTGTCTATACCTGGTGCCGGGTTCTAATCCATACTAATATTATAAATGGGAAAGTGTGTGTGTATGTTTGTTTGTTTGTCCGTCTTTCACGGCAAAACGGGGCGACGAATTGACGTGATTTTTTAAATGGAGATAGTTGATGGGATGGAGAGTGACATAGGCTACTTTTTGTCTCTTTCTAACCCCCCACTTCCCTAAAATGGGGGGTGGAAGTTTGTATGGAGCATTACGGGGGGCAAAGGGGAACCGTGTTACCCCGAATTTAACGCGAGCGAAGCCGCCGGCAAAAGCTAGTTTAAAATACATTAACAATACAACCTATCTCAAACATAACTCCAACACAACAAATAATCAACCAATATTGAAGTTGTATTGGAGTTGCGTTGGAATATTTCTTAATCAAAATCTGATATTTCTGATTCAGATGTTTATGCCGTAGCTGTATTGCGTTGTTAATGCATTGGAGTTGCATTGAAGTTGGATCGTGTTTATACGTGTTTTAAAGTTAGAATACGGCCCCAGCTGTGATTTATCAATTCTGCAGCATTCATCCATCACGTGAGATTGAAATGTTCCGATTGATATTGAGGTGTCAATATCAATCGGAATCGTTGTGGCTTTGGTTGAAAACTAGTAGTTAATTAAATTCGATCGTATTTTCAACAAAGTTATTATTACTGATAGGCTGATGCTTTTAAGATCGCATAATTTTCCACATGAAAGTAAAACAGTTTACCAAAACTTTTTATTTCCAAAATGTGAACAATGAATAAACATATACAAGCTAGATTTCAACCTCCGGAAATCCTGGATTATATTTTTATTGTATACGTGTAAATTTATTAATGTTTATTTGATTTGCATTTGCAACGCCTACGATAATTTTCAATAGTTTCCGCTTCCCAAAGGTTGTCTGGGAGAGATCGCTTTTTAGCGATAAACCGCCAATTGTTTTACCTCTGCTTCCACTGTTTGTAACGTGTATTTTGTATGTTCCTTTATTTTGATGTGTGTAATAATAGTACATTACTTACCAAGGACTGTAAAAGAAAGAAAGCCCGAATTCGCAGGTATTTGTGACCCGAGCCGCAGGCGAGGGTTATAAATATGCGATAGAGGGCTTTCTTTTTTACTGCCCGTGGTGAGTACACAATTTTACATCTCCACCTGGCCATAATGCGAGTTTTACCGTACGCGTAGCGTGCGATAATACTCACATTATGGCCAGGTGTGACGTAAAAAGTATTTATGTTATGTTATTAAAAGTTTGTATGCATATAAATAGGTTATATGTATATAAATAGGCTGCGTGTAGATATTTACTTGAAATAATAATCATAGTACGTAAGTAAACTAATCAAACCACCCTAAGGCCTAAAATCCGTACTAATATATTCCAGTGGCATTATTATTTTTGACGGCACAGCTAGGGTTGGCTCATATCGATGGGTTCATTTCCAAGACTTATTTGCATCGAGTCAAAGGCAAGTGACTTAATTCCTCCGTCCTGACATCTGCATACAAATGGATGTAATTTCGCACTGTGACAGCCCTAAGGCGCGTTCTAGACAAATCGCGTCAGAAAAACAAAAGAGAGTCAAATCGTGATGCGCGCTAGATACATTTTCAGCTTTAATGTAAAGGGTTAAAATTGGAATTTGGGTGTATGTGGTTGTGGAGTTAATGTGTTTCGGATTTGAAAGTGCCGAATGTTTGCCGCTAGGGATGCGAATCCTGATTATTTAGGGCCCAATAATGCTAGGGTTGCCATCGGTTGTTTTATGTGTTAATGAGGAATGGCAATGTTTTTTCGAAAGGGTTAGAGTCGATTCTGTGATAGTAGGTTGAGGTTAATTGACCTTTTGTGACGGGTTAAGCAAAGAGAGGGAAGGTTAATTTTATGTCGTAGTCTACGGTAGTATTGCTTTGCCTTGCATAATGAACATACCCCGGACAGACAGTGGGAATTTAGGTATGACAATAGTCCAACGGAATAAGAGAGTTGAAAATCAAGCAGATATGTCTGGAAATTAAATAAATAAAAATAAGTAAAATATCAATGCATACACTTCTGCTTGATTTTCAACTTTCATTTGCATTTGCACTATTGTCAAACATAAATGGCCTTAGTCGGTCCGGGGTATGACAATGAATGAAAATTGTGTAGTATACACAATTGTATTTTGTAAGCAATTTTTTTTGTATTTATTTGTTTTTTTTTTAGTCCTAAACTATATTTAATAAACAATGTATTTAAATATATAGGTCAAGAAAGTTGGGCAAGTCTTCCGAATTCTTAGAATAGGCATTCCAGTAGGGATCCTTATATCGCACTAATATTATATTTGTCTCAACATTTTTATGAGTATTCAATACATGTTCTTATTATAAAAAATTTAGTTATTCCACAAAAAAAAACCAGGAAAACACTAAAGATATCCCACACCTTCAAGTAGCAAGTTACTAAGCCCACCAAGTACTAAATAATCGTTGATCCGCCGAATTTATAAATAAACAAACTGAGTGAAGCCGCTTTGCATTTATTAATTAATAAAGATAATACTCTCACGTAAACGAGGCGCGAAACATCAATGCCGCCTTTATCCTCGGAGTACGGTGCCTTATCATCATTAAAATTAGTGAAGAGATCTTGTGATACTCGGAAGTAACAGATAAATACTTATACTCTAAAGCCTATTTCACGAAAAAAACGCTGTCGCGGATTTTGACGCTGTCGGCGTATGAAATATATGTTGTCACGTCCACGAAAAAACGCTGCAGTTTGCAGCGTTTTTTCTTAAAGCAGACGTCAAACGCTAGAGGCGTTTTTTTTTCGTAAAACAAGCATAATATGTATGTATGTATGTATGTATCACTTTATTGCACATAAACAAGTAGGTATAACATAAAAACAACAGTAACAAATATAAAATATATGCACAAAGGTGAGCTTATCCCTGATAGGGATCTATTCCAGCCAACCCATGAGAAAATGACAGACTGTGACTGTATAATACCCGTTGTTAACAAGATAAGAGATTTGGGTAGTCGTTTGCGCTCAAGATGGCCACGCCGTCTTTAGAATAGTTTTTTGTTTTTTGCTCATTTACGTGGTTCAGTGTGTAATATTGATAGCTTATTGTGCGGTGACCTAACGAACAAGTGTGCAGGTAATGAAAAATTAGTCTCAAAACGCGCGTAACCATCCTTTAGTCGAACAAACGGTTATCCGGGGTCTCGGCCACCCACGTGTTTGTAAGGAGGCTATCACTTTACAATCAACAACCGAACAACATTGCTTTTATTTTATTTTATAAAAATTTAATAAAATCATAAGTACACCTTGACATTAGCAGAATTCACCTCGACAAGACCGGCGAGGAGTAAAAAAAAAGGATAAGAAACGTGAATACCGTTTTTATTCTTGAAATACGGGTGGGTCGTTTTTGACCCTGGTCTTTAAAGGTTACAGACTCACTCAGAATTGTATTTTATTGAGTAGTAATTAGTTTGTATATAGGGTCAAAAATGACCCATTGGACATATATGGGTTGAAAGGACATTGTAGCGTTCGCGTGAGGCTGAAGGACTATATTTCTGGGAAGGGTTATAATTACTAATGGTGGGGCGGAAATGATCCAAGTATTTATTCCTTGTTCTACATACTAAGTACAAATACGTAGGTAAATATTCTTAAGCTGTGTATAACGAGACCACATTATAGCGTTCACGGAGGCTGATGGACTATATTTATGGAAGGGGTTATAATTACTAATGGTGGGGAGGAAACAATGCGAGTATTAACTCATTATGGAAACGACTATACTTCACCAAAAACTAATTTAAATTGAATATGAAATAAACTGAAACGATACCTACTCGTGTTGTATGTATGACGTGCCGTGCTGTAGACTTAGAGAATTCAACCAACCGGAGCTTCTATATAAAAAAAGTCTGCCGATTTTTGGATTTTTGCGGGGGAGGGGAACGTCAAATATACGGCTATTCGTAGCTAACGTACAAATAGCCACGTCGGATAAACGTCAGTCCATACAGTAAATATGACCACTGGTCATATGTTTTCGGCAGAGGGGAACGCCTGTCAATAGCCGCTCCGGTTGGTTGAACTTTCTAAGGCTATGGGAATTAGCCTTGGATAAGTTTGTCAGAAACTTGTTTGGCCAGAAATTGTACTTTGTTGAACTTCTTCATTGTTGTTTCACTCTTGACAGGATGGTTGCCATCATTTCAAGGGTAGCAATCGTCACAGCACGCCACCATTCTTGACTGGTAGGGCTGCCATCTCTAAATTTGCTGAACCCGTACAAAGACTTTTAAAAACCCGGACATTTGGCGTAAATCGCATTTTTCCCCGGACGTGTCCGAAAATAATATTATTAAAAAAACAATTGCTTTGGTGTTTCCTCACATAAAAAGTGTCCGGGTTTTCCCCGGACACTTTTTTAAAACCCCCCGGACGGCCCCCGGGCGGCCTCCAAACTAGGACAAATCCGGGGAAACCCGGACGGATGGCAGCCCTATTTACTGGTAACTACCATACTTCTCTGAACCCGACCCTTCTGACATATTCGTGTGCTGAGCCATAGACTGCAGCTTTACTCTGCTAATGCTGCAGTCTGCCTCGTCCATATCTTTGGCTGTTTTGTACAATGTCTTGTACCATATATACTCTTCCCCACACCACTCCTCGCTCTACATCCCCGTGACTTATACTATGGCCAAAGAAGGTGAGGATCAGAGACTGTACTTGGTGGTAGACGTTACTTGATAAAAGGAATGTCCGGCCTTATGGGGCCCATTTCCAACTTGACATTTCACAGTACGTTTTGAAAAACTTGCGCAATTGGACTTAGGTTTTTTTTTAAATTTATTTTATACGAAAAAAAGTTAACAAAAAATTTTCATCATGTGCGCCACTATTCAAAACCTCAGGGGTTTAGTTAATAGCTGGCGAGATCGCGCGATCCGATCCGTGTTAGACTACATAGCAATAGCTGCTGCAATTGTATTTATTACTTAGAGAGTATATCACTTCTGTTGATTTTTTAGCAATGGCAAAAAACTAGAACCAAACTATGTATATACAAATCTAGGTTCAGGAGAGCGATGCATGCCTTCCCCTTAACAGATTTTGAGCTACTTCAGTATCGTATAAAGCCGTTCTCTCATTAAATTAAGGTTCAATTTCACGGCACATACTTGTATAATATTGCCTCGTAATACCGAGCTTGACTCGCGGTCTCATTATCTCTAGCACGCTCAGTGCACGTAGCGTAGCGTATTTAAAATTTTACGCAAGCTTATAAAAATAATGGACTTTGCATGTAAAATAAAAGTTTGACGCAATAAATATGGTATTGATAATAATTTTAAAGAAAAAAGAACCGACTTCACATAGACTCCACTTCTCCAAAAGGCAATGCCCGAGCTACTACTGTAAAAAATATTTAAATCACTATAGGTGTACCTATAATATTTGAAGAGTTCTCTCGATTTCTCCAGGATCCCATCATCAGATCCTGGCCTGGTTACAATGGGACCGCGACGTTTAAAAACAAATTAATGCTTTTTTGGTAAAGAAGTGCTACTATACGGTAGAAGAATTTTTGTCGGCGCAGCATAGTTTAAGTGTAAGCTAATGACATTGTTTTTGATTGGGTAATTTTTGTTTATGATTTGACATATTGCTGTACAATGGGTGAATTATAAATTAGAACTAAATATTAAATTATATTTATATCATTTTAGTTACCTCTAGCGTTAAGGAAACTTAAATGTTAAGTGTTTTTATTGTAAATCTTTTATGTTAATGTATTAATTTCAAACACAACCCATGTTGTTCATGAATAAATAAAATGAAAATGAAATTACCAACTGTGAAGTATACTCTTTCAAACAAAAAAGTATTTTCCAAATCGGTCCAGCCGTCTTCAAATAATCGGTGAACATACATAAAAAAAAAGATTCCATCGAATTAAGAACCTCCTCTTTCGAAAACTTGAAGTCGGTAGAAAAATAAATAAATTAAAAGCCATTTATTCTAAAAAGTAACATACATTTATCATTTATATTTTAACTAAAGTTCTTAGCTATGAAGCTCTCTTTGGGTGAAGGCCTCCTCCATCTCAGTCCATTTTTCTCTGCTTTGAGCCATGATCATCAATTGTTTTTCAGCTACTTGTGTTAGGTCGTCAGCCCATTGGCTCGTCGGTCGGCGTGACCGCCTCTTACCAAGTGGTCCTCTCCATTTTTTTGCTTCAATGGTCCATCTTCTGTCTCAGTAGCGTGCTATGTGGCCGGCCCAGCGCCATTTCAAGGCGAGGCCTTTTGTAAGAGCATCAATTACTCCTGTCCTCTGTCTGATTGCTTCTCTGTATTGCTCTTTGTGTTCTTAGGATTTTTAATCCTGCCGACTTTGAGAATGTTCATGTTTGGCAACCGTACAGTAAGCATGGCAGAAGACAGGTGTCCATTTTAAATTTTTTCATACGAAGGCTATACTTTCCTTTTAGAACTTCCTTTAGTCAACAGAATCGTCTCCACTTTATGTTACTTCTTCTTCCTGGTTTGCCTGGTTAAAGGGTACTTGTTTCTCCAAATAAATATAGCCTTTAACATATACTATACTCTCATCTTAGATAAGGATAGTAGTATTTAGCTAGGTGGTACTATTCCAGGCGTACCGTGGCAATATAATTTAAACTTTAATCTTTTGATTTATGTTTGACTATCGCAAAATTTGACCTTCCTTTAAATGAATTATCAAAACGTAACTATTTTGAAGATATTTGGTATTTTTGAAAATATCTCCTCGATTTGTGCGGCCTGGGAAAGGGTTAATCAAGAGTGATGCAATGTCGCTGGCCCAATATTGTTAATATGTTACATTTTTAGGGTAGTTAAATTTAGACTTAGTGTCACTATGACAGTGTTATTGGGCCAGCGATATACTACAACATTCCCGTGTACAAAGATATGAAACTATCAAAATATTTTTTTATGTTTTACATTACCCTCTTTTAGACGTTCTCAGACCTATCTGACTTTGAAGGAAATCGTGATCAATGTATTCTAATTGTATTCTTCTGCGCGTAGATTTCACAAAGTAACAACTATGTCATCAGATTGAATTTAATTAAATGATTTGCCGCTGAATATGGTCCCCCATTCATTTGTTTAATCGGAGTGATGTTTTTTCCATTACAGTTCTCATTCGCATTTAAATTCCAGTACCTCTACCACGAGTCATGCAAATAAGCCCAATTCGAGATTCGTTCACGAATTCGTAAATTATTTGTATGGATAATTTGTGCAGAGCCTCTAGCGGTCACTTATAGTTATAGAACTAAAAATTACTGCCATACCATAAGTTAAATTATCGTTTATGCAATTCGCTCACGAAAGTTCGATTGCTTGTTTCGTTTGTGTAGATTTCAATACTTACAAAGTGACGTGACGTGACAAACGTCACATCCTTCACACCAACCGAAACAGATTGTAGGTAAGCCAAAAAGGTTTTACTTCCTAAATACATTTTATCTGAAGGTTTAGAAATAGTTTAGAACTGTAGACAATTATATGAGCAGTGAACAATAATAAGCATAGAAACCGTACTAGCTCTGAAAAATTACCCTACTTTTTGTGGGTGTTTAATATGCTTGCTAGGCACGGCCTGGATTACGAACCAGGAATAGTTTCCGTTGGTCATCGTGTCCCAAGCGGTAAATTTTAAGTGGTTAAGGGCAGTAAATAATCAAGCTTCGTGATGGTCAGCTGCCGTTCCTTGAGTGGGTTGAGGAACAGCAGCCATTTTCTCACATAAAATATATATAAAATAAAATGACCATCGCGTCCCAGTTGAAACAGGTGATAATTTATATGCTATTATAAATAAAATAAAAATCATCAGCCGGCTGTATAGCACTGAAAAAACCGTAAACTAGTCACATGAATATATGGTATTTAGGGTATCAGCAGACGGTCTTTCTACCTCAATACAGCCGGCTGACGATTTTCCTGATAATAAGAGCATCAAATACTGACGTTCCGCAACCCACCAACGGAGCGACAACTGACCTACGCGAGTCATCATTATACTTTGTCCTTAACCACTTCAAAAATTATCATCGCCTGGGATGCCTTGCGATTGGTCATGAAATTTGTTCTTGGCTTACGGTTCATGCCAGGGGAAATACAAGCTATGACAGTAAGCCTTTTTTTACCTTATTTAAACGTGCGTGACTTTTAACGCATAAAATGTTATCAACCGACTTCAAGATTTCGAAGGAGGAGGTTCTCAATTCGTCAGAATCTTTATTTTTACTATTTTTTCATAATGTTCACCGATTGCAACTTTTTTTAAACAGGGAAATTACGTATTTCGTCATACATATTCAAAGCTAGGAAAAGGGGTGAAAACTGGCAGTCCTTCATCCATCCATCCATATATTTATTTCGTCGTAGGATATAGGATTACCTCAGAAAACCAAATTGATGAAATTTCAAATGTACAAATAACACTACTAGTTTAAAACGTCCTAGAACTACGTCCATATGTAATAGGTGATTCTTAATTTATTTGGTTATTTTGTCAACATGACAGTTCGACTTTTAGTGATCATAGTGGATCATAGGTTTATTTCTTATTATTTAGGTCTATTGTATAATCACAAAAGGATAAGTACCCTTTCAGGATGTTGTTGATTCTCTAAAGTATAGGCATTGCGCTACTGTTACACATCCCACCTGCGTCGACGCCGACACGTTGGCCAAGTCCTTTAATTTATTTACCAGCGAACAAGCCGGAGCGGCGCCCGACATCCGAAATCACTACAAGACTATTAAATATAGTTGTCGTCCGTCTAAATATTGTTGGTGTCGAGGCAATCGATCCGTGGAGCAAGGGGCACGGAGCCTCACGACCTAACAAACGCACAAGGGAAGCTAAAGATGCTCCAGCAAGCCACCGGTTTTCATACATAACACAACGCAGGATTGCGGCTTTGCCGCTTCTTGCATAATGATGGTTTTATTTCTATTTATAAGTTAGGGTCAGGGTGGGAACAGTCGCTCGGTGGGAACAGTGACTCGAATGTGCTGTGCGAGAAACAGAAAGAGCTTTATGTCTGTTTGTTTACTGTGTAGTGCTTTTCTTGTTACCGTGTTACAATTGACTTCTTAATTTTGTCGTGCAGCACTTATCTGTGTCTACCCTTTCTTTCTTTTTTGATTAATTTGTTTATCTTAACTAGTTTTCGTAATAGCATTTGCTTTGCTTTGACATTAACTTGACATGACAGGCGCTTTGACATGAACAGCCCAGTGTTGCCACTTGTAAATTATTGCGTTCCGTTTCTGCTCTGAATGTTAATTATTTGTTGTTTTGTTTTTAATTTTGATCCATCCAGATATGCTGGCGGGTAGCTAAGGTACCTTAAATTAGTTTAGGGTTAGTAGATATATTATTTATTTGCTGCTGGCGGGTAGATTGTGGAGTTTTTGTTTAGTTTTTACTGTATATATTTTTATATTTATTGAATATTAGTATACACTTATTATATACTTATTATATTTTTAACTTTATATATATTTTTCAGATGCCTTTCAGTGATAACAGTGATCAGTATTTATCTTTTTCCTCCTTAGATAGTGTAAGTGAAGACAGTTTCCATAGTTTGCCTCCTTCGCTTCACGACATTCTGGAATCTCAGTTTAATGATGTACCTAAAAATTTTAACGTTGTGCATTTAAATGCGCAAAGTATTCCTGCACATTACAGCGATATGTGACTCTCTTTTGACATTAAGAACATTCATGCTATTTTAATTTCCGAATCGTGGCTCAGACCAGCTTTGCCTTCAACGTCTTACTCTTTACCTGGTTTCAATTTAATTCGGCACGACCGCCTTGGAACAGGTGGCGGTGGAGTTGCGATTTACCTTCGTTCTTACATCCCCTATTCAATTGTTAATGTATCTGCCAGCTCTTCTACTTCTGATGCCGCAGAGTATATGTTTCTCGACGTTTCCCTCTCTCATTCCAAACTTTTACTTGGCGTTTTTTATTCCCCCTCCCTTCACGTTAATTACTTTGATTCTCTTGAGAAACTTCTCGAGGACCTTATGCCTTCTTATAATCATCACATTCTTATGGGAGATCTAAATACGTGTCTTCTGAAGGATGACAGTCGATCCCGGCGCCTTAAATCCCTGGTAGATGCATGCAATCTAACTATTCTCCCTTCAGACGCCACACACTATTTTCCAAATTGCTCGCCTTCTCTTCTTGATTTAACTTTAGTTTCTTCGACTTCTCATGTGTCTAAATTTGGACAATACTCCGCGGATGCCTTCTCATATCATGATCTGCTCTATCTCTCTTACAAAATTCGTCCTCCCAAATCTAAATCAAAAATTCTTTTGCAGCGCAATTTTAGTGGATTAAATGTGGAAAAGCTTCGAGATGACGCTTTAACAATCGATTGGAGCAGTATCGCTCGAGCGGGTTCGGTAGACGATCAAGTTTCTCTCTTTAATTCGCTCCTCATACAACTTTATGACGCTCATGCTCCTGTTCGTGCAATAAAAGTCAAGCATCTCCCTGCTCCTTGGCTCACTGAGGATATTAAAGCCCTTATAGAGAGGAAGAATCAATCTAAATCTAAGTATAAGGCTAACAACTCTGAGAAAAATAAACTTAAATATCATACCCTGCGCAATCGCTGTAGCACTATATGTCGAGATGCTCAGAGGCGTCATTCACAGTTCCGTTGAAGATGGAAATCCAGCCAAAGTGTGGAAATTTTTGAAAGGTCTCGGAGTTGGCAAATCTCAACAGGCAACCAATTTAAACAATATTAGCGTTGACCAGCTTAACCAGCATTTTTCATCGTCCACCTGTTTCAGTGGTCCTAAGAAATCTAACTCACTTCATCATCTTTCATCACTTCCTGCCTTAGATTTCTCTTCTTTCTATTTTAGCCATTTCTGTGAGAGTGATGTTAGGAAGGGTATATTGAATATCACTTCTAACGCCGTTGGTGTTGACTGTGTTAGCCGAAATATGATACTCCCTCTCCTTGATTTGTTTGTTCCTATTATCACCGGTATTCTGAATTTTTCCATTTCATCAAGTACTTTTCCCAGTCTGTGGAAGGATGCCAATATTATTCCTTTACCCAAAAAATCCAACCCCAGTTCCTTCTCTGACTATCGCCCCATCTCCATTCTTCCTTTCCTATCCAAAGTCCTCGAACGGCTAGTGCATCAGCAACTAACTTCCTTCCTGAATAGAAATGACCTCCTAAACCCATTTCAATCTGGTTTTCGTCCGGGCCATAGTACTACCTCGGCTCTTGTCAAGGTTACCGATGACATCCGTTTGGGTATGAATGACCAGCAGCTTACAGTTCTCGCACTTCTAGATTTCAGTAATGCCTTTAACACGGTCGATTTTGACATTTTGCTCGCGTTCTTACAGTCTCTTAACATATCGGCTGCAGCGATTGACTGGTTCCGCAGCTATTTGGTTGGTCGTCGGCAAAGAATTAAACTAGATTCTTCGTGTTCTTCCTGGTGCAGCACATCAGCTGGTGTTCCACAGGGTGGTGTGCTGTCTCCTCTTTTATTTTCTATCTTCATTAATTCCATAACTCTTGATCTCTCCTCTTCGTATCACCCTCTATGCCGACGACCTTCAAATATATTCGCAGGGTATGCATAGCGATCTCAATTCAGTTATAGAAGCCACGAATCTTGATCTGCTCCGCATATCAAATTGGAGTCAAAATTACGGTTTAAAAGTAAACCCCCTAAAGTCACAGGTAATTGTGATGGGTAGCGCTAAACAAATCTCCAAAATTGACTTTCTCAGGCTCCCTCCGATAGTCTTCGATGGTATCCAAATTCCTTTTTCCAACCAAGTGAAAAATCTTGGCGTAATCATGGATCGTTGTCTATCATGGGTGCCTCAGGTGAGTGAAGTGAGCAGGAAGATGTTTGCTGCCATAGGGTCTCTCAGACGGCTCCGGAATTTCCTGCCAAATGCTACTAAAATTGCGCTTGCTCAGTCGTTACTTCTCCCCATTCTTGATTATGCAGATATCTCCTATTTAGACCTAACCGAGGAGCAACTTAATAAGCTTGAGCGTATTCAAAATGCCTGCATTCGGTTCATTTTCGGATTACGCAAATTCGACCATGTTTCTAGTTTTCGTTCTCAACTCAAATGGCTCCCTATCCGTCACCGCCGTAACTCTCACATACTTTCTTTACTCTTTTCTATACTTTTTAACCCTGCAACTCCCCGCTACCTCAAAGAGCGTTTCTCTTATCTTAATTCTATTAGATCCTCTCAAAAATTGCTCCTAAAAGTGCCATCTTCATCTTCCAAATTTTATAATTGCTCATTTACGTTCCAGGCCGTTCGTTTGTGGAATTCTCTCCCTCTCAACATTAAACGCGCGCAATCTATTGGTAGCTTTAAATCGCAACTTAAGGAATACTATTTATCTCTTCCTTAGGTTTTTAAGTTGACACTGTTGTTTCTTATTGTGTGTATTATATATGTATATATGTACGTATATGTATGTTTATTTTGTATTTATTTAAGTATGTATATTCATATGAATGTGCTGTGTTATCTATTTCGTCTCTTTTGTTTCTATGCACCACCTACTGCTTATTGTTTTTCTCTAGTCTCCACTACCCAAAGGTTGTCTGGAAGAAATCGCTCATTAGCGATAAGACCGCCTGTTGTTACCTCTACCTAAATTTATCTAATTGTAAAATTTGTGCTTGTAACTGTATGAGGTGTGCAATAAAGAGTATTTATTATTATTATTATTTCCTTTATTTATCTTTTTACTTAGTTTAGGGTTTTTACAATATTTTTATAAAAGTAAAATATAAAAATACATCTAAAACATATGAAAACAATAAAAGCATTATAAAAAACCTAAACTAGGGTGCCGCCGGCAACGGAGCAGGGCCCAGGCTGCCGGTGGTTAGGGCCGCAGAGTGAGGAACCTTCGGACTATGCGCGCCGTGTCCAAGATTACCGCCTTCTGAATCTGACCCTTGATCCAACCACAACCTCGTAGCGAAAGTCTCTCAAGATGTTGGTCGAGACTCTTCGCTACGAGACCGTTCGCAGAGACAACTATCGGCACAATGATCGCCGAATCAACCTCCCACATGGCGGTTACCTCGTGAGCCAAGTCTAGGTACTTGCTGGACTTGTCCTTCTCGGCCTTCACGAGGTTGTCGTCACATGGGACGGTGATGTCGACGAGCATGGCCCGGCGTTGCGATCGATCTATTACCACGATATCAGGCTTATTGGCTACTATAGTCCTGTCCGTGATAATAGATCGATCCCAATAGAGCGTGGCACGACCATTTTCGAGAACTGGCGCAGGTGTGTACTTGTAGTACGGCACTTCGTGGTCTGGCACTTATTATTATTATTATTATGTCTGTCCTCTACATCAATCGGAACCGTTCCGTACCCGACCACTTACGAACTAGTTAGTGAGGCGCTCCGGCACCATGCGAATGTGTTATGGTGCGTTTTTGTGTTTAATGCTATCAAAATTACATTTCCAGATCAGTTTCACTCCTCTTTTTTCTTAACTCGTACGAGATTTTCAATTACTTATGTTATTATCGAAGAGTGTGTCTAATCTACTTAGTATTGGCTGATAATTCAAGGCCCTAGGTGTTTGTTTGTGTTTTTAATTTGAACTAAAATACAAATTGACGCCAAGGTCAACAGACGTTCCTTTTGGAAAAGTACACGGTGGCTCGCGAACCACTGTGCACCTTACAGAGTTGGACTAAAATTTACTTGAATATGAATAAGAATAAAAATTCTGTGATTATTAAAAGTAATTCATGCACTCTTTTTTTTAAATAAAATGAAAGTGAATAAATCATGCGACATTTAGGTAGGTACCTATTTTAAATCAAGAATGAAATCAGGAACGATTATTCCGGGGGTTGTGCTTACCTATTCTAATTACCGTTTTATTCAACAAAAATGTTATTTGTTATATAATTTAGGTTCGATTCCTACGTACCTAGCAATTGTGTACTGTTAGAACTACTGTTTACAGGGCGTAGTATACAGTGACTCGAGCCACTGTGTACTGTTAGAACCGGTACAGCAACCGGTACACAGCGGCTCGATTCCCAATTTCTAAAAAAGAATGGATATATCTTTTTTGGTGAAAGTAACAGCAAATATATTTGCTACATATGAAAGTGTAATAATGCACGGTGCTCTGTGCTTGCAACAATTGGTTCAGGGATTTATATTTTTCATGCAACAGCCTGTTGAAAAAATCCTAGCGACTATTCCCTCCCTGACCCTACACGTACGAGTAATTGTTAGTAGTACTTATAAGTTTCTAGTTTGTGACAATGTTACTTTAAAAGGCTATTTCGCAATAAATAAATCTTTAATATAATTATGTACATTATAATTTCAAAGTGCCCTGTATAAATCTGGATGTCTTTTAAGTAAGCACTATTTTATAGTACTTGGATGCAATAATTCGAAGATCCCGGCCTGTAACGCAGTTGTTACTTCTTGAATATAAAATAATACACCTTCCTGGGATAAATAGTTTGCCTTGCTGGTGATAAGTTAGCTGCTACAGCAATCAATCAGAAATGAATGATGCACAAGAACCTGTAAAAGATGTTTCAATATTATTTGTTATTTTTCACAGTTTCATTGTAATTATTATGATTGAAAATGAAAGTGTTTGTAACTATCATATCAAATTTCAACTACTTACCATTCATTTTAGGTTAGAGTTGGTATTTTTGTGTCGATTTAAAATAAGATTAATTGACTATTAATACATAAATCTCACAAATATTCAGCAGTTCTTGGGTCTAGTCTATTTCTTTTTAAAATTATTCTTATTGATGTGGATATTTCTATTTCTCATATCGGCTTGAAATTTACCGTTTCGTTTTCCAGTTCCAGTTATCATACTATGCAGTCTTATTAACAAATTATGCTTAATATAAGGCTTTGTCGATATTATTTCGTCAACTAATAATATATAAATATAACACAATAAATACGAATGGTTTTCACTTTCACCATGTTTTGACATCTCACCTTATAATTTGATAGTGAAAGAGTTTTCTACAGTCGATACGGTATTTTTCGGTGACGTAAGTCAAATTAGTGTCTTATGGTAACGTTTTAATAAAACCTATCGATAACAAACTGTACTGTACCTCTACCACGAGTCATGCAAATAAGCCCAATATTTTAGCATAATTATTTGTATGGAGAATTTGTGCAGAGCCTCTAGCGGTCACTTATAGAACTAAAAATTACTGCCATACCATAAGTTAAATTATCGTTTATGCAATTCGCTCACGAAAGTTCGATTGCTTGTTTCGTTTGTGTAGATTTCAATACTTTACAAAGTGACGTGACGTGACAAACGTCACATCCTTCACACCAACCGAAACAGATTGTAGGTAAGCCAAAAAGGTTTTACTTCCTAAGTACATTTTATCTGAAGGTTTAGAACTTTAGACAATTATATGAGCAGTGAACAATAATAAGCATAGAAACCGAACTAGCTCTGAAAAATTACCCTACTTTTTGTGGGTGTTTAATATGCTTGCTAGGCCGTAAACCAGGAATAATTTCCGTTGGACATCGTGTCCCAAGCGGTAAATTTTAAGACGATTGTCGCCGGAGTGTCCTTGAACGTTTGGGCGCTCTCTACCCGCGCAACCCGCGTACCTTTCTCATTGCGATCGTGCGTAAATCCGCCGCGATGCACCGCAATAATGTTCAAAGAATATGACTTTACTCAGAGGCGCGCGGGCAGATTTATAATAATCATACCTAATCCTTTTGTGGATGTTTTGTGATTTGAATACTGTGATTAAGTACTACGGTGACATTTTTTAGGAATGCTACTAAATAAGATAAGTAATAACGATCTCGATTAGTAGATTTTTATGTAAAAAAATGAAAACCTAGATTTTGAATTTGAAGTACAGTGAGCGGCAAAATATTTATGAATTTACGAATTATGGTTAAAAATATTCCGCATATCAGAAAAAAAAAAAATACTGACTAGTACAGCAAAAAAACTGAATGCACATCAAAGCGGTGTTTTCATGTGAATTTGGATTTTTTTTGCTGTGCAAGTGAGCTTAATAGATGGTTATTTTTTTGTTGCGATTTTAAATATTAAACGTAAAAATTCACTTAATTACGATAAATTAACAAAACTAAGCCTGTTGCGAGTTGCGAATAGTAAAAATGCACATGTAAGGAGCGGTATTTGTGCACGAAATCGTCATACAAATGAGAGCTGTAAGCCCATTAAATTTAGATCTTTAAAATATAACACAGCGCAAACACTTCTTAGGGTTCCATAGCCAAAATAGTAAAAAACGGAACCCATAAAAGTTTTTTGAAACATGTCCGTCTGTCCGTCCGTATGTCACAGCAATTTTTATTATAAAACATATATTACTGAAATTTTATCTATAGGTGTGTTTCATGTGCCGCTACTTAGTTTTCTGGCTAAATTGCTAAAAAAATCTTTTAGGTGAGGCACTCCATACATACATATGCCAAACTAAATGTAATTTTTTTTTTGTAAATATGCACATGTTGTACGATACGGCTGTAAAAATATGTTATATATATATAGAGCATTTTTAAAACTTTTTTATTAAGTCAATATTTTCAGAAATAATTGCTTCGAAAGTCTAAATATAATAGCCCCTTTTAATCCGTAAGTCTAAAAAATATGAAAAAATACCAAGAAGGCTTAGTACCTAATTTTCTACGAAAATTATTTCACATATTATCGGTTCATCCGTTTTTGAGTTATCTACAAGAAACTACTTTCTACGGAATCCTACATTATACATGGTCCGATACAAACTTGGCCGGTCTTTTAAAGATATTTGATAGGTAGTATTAACCCTTAGTAGTAATTTATTTATTCACTTGTGTTGATAATTAATATAAAATTTGTATTTATTTGCATTTCACCGACATAGTAAAGTTTTTAAATATAAATAGTTGATAACATTTTATGCGTTGAAAGTCACGCACGTTTAAATAAGGTAAAAAAAAATCGGCCAAGAGCGTGTCGGGCCACGCTCAGTGTAGGGTTCCGTAGTTTTCCGTCCGTCACAGTAAGTGTACCCACTTAAGAGTTAAAGACTAATGCCAAAAGGTCGTATCTGATGCCCATGGAAGAAGTTTTTTGGAAATAACTCAAAAATGGCTAGACCTATAATGTTCTAAATAATTTTCCTATAAAGTTTATCGTAACGCGCATCTTCTAAATTTTTTTCATATTTTTTGGACTTACGGTGCAAAAGTTACAGGGGGGGGGGGACGCTATTTTTTCGACTTTCGAAGCGATTATTTCCGAAAATATTTACATTATCAAAAAATGATTTTAGTAAACCCCTATTCATTTTTGAATACCTATCCAACAATATATCACACGTTAGGGTTGAAATGAAAAAAAAAAATCACTCCTCACTTTACGTATAGGGGAGGTACCCTAATAAAAAAAAAATTCCACTTTTTATTTTACCACTTTGTCGGCGTGATTGATATGCATATTAGTACCAAATTTCAGCTTTCTAGTGCTAACGGTCACTGAGATTATCCGCGGACGGACGGACGGACGGGCAGACATGGCGAAACTATAAGGGTTCCTAGTTGACTACGGAACCCTAAGAAAGGCTTAGGTCAGCTGTCGCTCCGTTGGTGGGTTGTGAAACGTCAGTATTTGATGCTCTTATTATCAGGAAAATCGTCAGCCGGCTGTATTGAGGTAGAAAGACCGTCTGCTGATACCCTAAATACCATATATTCATGTGACTAGTTTACGGTCTTTTCAGTGCTATACAGCCGGCTGATGATTTTTAAATTATTTGTAATAGCATATAAACTATCACTTGTGTCAACTGGGACGCGATGGTAATTTTATTTTATATATATTTTATGTGAGAAAATGGCTGCCGTTCCTCAACCCACTCAAGGAACGGTAGCTGACCATCACGAAGCTTGATTATTTACCGCCCTTAACCACTTAAGGCGCTAGGCGCTGATTGTGGCCGAAAACTGTTACTTAATAAGGGATATATCTCAATAACGGGTCATTCAAAAATCTTGAGAAAAATATATGTTATTTACCATTTCATGTACAACATTGTCAACGTTTGAATAACTCGTGTAACGTATAGTTTCTCCGTTATGTAAATGTAACGAAATGTCGTTTTACGGTTAATTTTGCTTATATCTACTGAATTGCTCATTCGATTTAAAATATTGTTGAACTAAAAAATATGTACTACAGAACACTACAAACTCAACGTAGGATATTTAAATTGATTAAATTTTCTTAAACAACTTGATCATAATTCCACATTTCGTGCGTTATTAGCTCGAAAACGGCGTTGCTGGCAGTCGTGAGCTAGCTTTGAGACGAGGAGGCTATGTCGCTCGTCGCTCCGTGCTTCCCTTGTACTACATATACTTGTGCTTGGCCCGTGAGCAATAATATCGGACTTACTGTGCCTAAAGACTAAATAACTGCAGAGGGTTCATGCGGTGCGGATATAACGTGTCTTCCCGGAATCAATAATGTATAGACGTTTTATCTTTTAAGATAATGTACTCGTATGCATGTTTATGTACGTTCGTATAAAAAGTGTATTTTATTTAGATTATAATACAAGTAAAAAACAAATGAAATAAAAATGGAGAAAAAACAAAAATCAGGAATCTCACATTGCTCTGAAAACAAATTTGGTCATGTAAGTAAACTAAAATTATTATGTTTTAATAGACGCATGCATTACGCAAAATAGGCATTAGTCGTCGAGTTGCGGAAATCTTCTAGTACTGCAATACAATAGACTAATAATTAATTTAATAAAAAACTCCAAAAAACCGAATTTATTTAAACATATTTATTTAAGAATACCGTGTCCTAAACGAATGTAATATGCGTTTTATTTTAAGATTAAACACAATCTTTAATGTTATACTTTATACTAATTTCTCAA